>CAMZMU010000041.1:135452964-135706782 GCA_947311845.1 Poa pratensis | reverse complement strand
TAGAGCTCAGTGCTTTAATTGATATGCACTTGGATCCCTTACCGGCTTACTAGACTACGAACTGGAGAACACGTAGATCTCTGAGATGGGTTTTTAGATGTTACATAGGCACATTATTAATGCATAAAATGATCCAAAAAAATAACACCCAAGTTATTTGAGATTGTTGGATTCAACCGTTTCTTTTTGCAAGATGCATGATTGCATGTATACTGAATGCAATGAGCAATATATGCACAGACGGAGTAATTTTAGAGGAGAAGCTCATTCGAGGCCGAAGGCAAAGACAAATTTAGATGCTTGTCGCTGACGCTCCCTCTCCTTTGATGGAGCACAGAGAGTAGAGGCTTCATTCAGTACAAGGTGAACGCGAAGCTGATCGGCGTTGTTATTTCACCTTCCACAAACATAATTGAACCACATCAGTTATTATCCTAATTGGAGTGTCAGGATAAACATGATCTGGCCATCGAATTGCCACCTGCAGGGGTGCCTCACCGGCTCACATTGGAAAAAAGTATGCAAGCTCAAGTAATAAGCCTTAGAATGAAAAGTTGCTATTGTAAGACCATGAATGGAAATTATAAATTCTACATCAAATTGTACATCCACATAATTGAAGCATTAAATATACGGCTCGCCCAACCTCAGAATAAATCATGTAGTAGTACATGTTTCTTTGTGTTTTGCTTAACTATATTGTATAAGTAAAGTCATTATGTTCGTTCAATGGTAACATGAATTCAATTGTGACATGATACCCACAACACATTATCAGTGCACTGTTTATGATCTATAAGTGAAGCTTATGTCGAGATGGAGGATAGAGAGCGTATCTTGAGAAGATGGCGAGAGATAGTAGATCTCAATTAACACGAAGTTGTAGCGGACGCAGCTTTGGTGACTTCGTGTAACTAAGTCACCGAGCGACTTAGCCTACATATCTACCCTCGGTTTAGATCCAACTACCAAGATTGTAATACGGAGGGTAGGTATAAAATCTACGTATTCATACACCATTGTTCCAAATGAGATGAAAATTTCACAGAATATAAAACGAGGCATATGTGATTTACTGGATTTTTTTCAATTTTTCTGGACACTTTTTATTTTTGACTTAAAAAATTAAGACAATCTTAGCCGTTAGATATAATGCAGAGGGTATGTATATTGACTAAGTCGCTCGGTGACTTAGCCACACGAACCAAAGTTGCGTCTAGTTGTAGCTTGGTCGTTTCTTTCTATGCACTAGTACACGTGTATGTGCAACACACGTCTAGCCAAACAAACAAAATATGATAACTTATTTATCCAATTAAAACCACTTATCTAAATGTATACTTCTTCAATGTATAGAACCCTAGACAATTATAATTCCTTTTTCTAGGCTAGCTTCAGCCAATCGTAGTTTGGAACAGCTATAGAATGTTCTGAAGTTTACAAGCTATATCATTACAATATAATACAATCAGAAACTACGGTTTGCTTCTCGGAAAAGTGATCACTTAAAAGTTAAAAGGTTCGTCACCATTCTCCATATCATTGCACATGCAAGTTGATATAAGTACACATAAAAATCTCATTTATTAGAAGTTACGGAGCCGTTTCTGTACCAATAAAATTTCAGTAAGAACGGTTATTCATTTGCAAAAGTAAGAAGAGGCCATTGTCAAACTATAGAGATAATTGCCTTGAGGGAGTATTTTTTTTGAAAAGGGGAAGCCCCAGCCTCTACATCAATAGATGCATACTATAGAGATAATTGCCTTGAGGGAGTATGATGAGTAATGTTTGAAAACAAAGCTAAAGATAAAGACTATACAAACTGCTCTGGATTTGGTTATTTTTTCATTGACACAGGTCCAATTCCATCCCATGTTATGTTGGCCATAGTTGGTTATATTGCATGATGAAATGTTACAGGTTCACATGGTATAGCTCAATCTTATTTGATAAAAACATCATGTCTCTGACAATATTTCATATTTATATATAGCTAAAGGTAGACCAGTTTCATACAGTTAACAAATAAGATAAAGTTCCATACACTGATCGAAAAATGTTGCTTCTACCAAAATGGTTGGTTTTCCAAGTAAGCATTCAGTCGCCCTTCTATTGTGACATAGAGGTCAATTTTTGTAGCTGGACGACGCCATGAATGCCTCGTCAGGGAGCTGCACCTATTAAAAAAACTGGATAGAAATAATAAAGTGGAGTGGTATATATTCTAATTTGATTTTAGTAGCCCACTTGTACAACTGTAAATCACCTTCTAATTTGATTTCAGAAGCCCACACATAGAAATAGCCGAAATTGCTTGTGTACATGCTGGGAGAAAACATCACGACTCACGAACCTGCATGTAGGGGTAGGCTTGACATGATAAAGTACTGTCTTCAGACTACAGAAGTTTGCTAAGTTCACAGATCTTAAAAAAAATCTAACTGAATATTTGTTCTGCATTTGTTAACAAAGAGTACAATTGGACTGTCAAAACAAAACGTACACAACCGTGAATTGGCATAAATTATGTGCTCGTGTGCAGTGGTAGGCGTAGGGGCTGCTGTCTCTACAGATGCCAACACGAAAGCAATGGACGTGAAGAGTGTATCTGCTGGAAGCGGCTGCATGCGAGAACAGGGAATTGACATAAATTCTTTGCTCCGCGAGGGAGGCGGCATGCTTGGATTAGGCCCAGTCGGTCTGACATCTGGCACTCCGTCAGGGTGCTCTGCATCCCGCACCACCATAGACGGCTCCCGTAGGATCAGAGCGACGTTGTTCAACGGAGCGCCGACGGCGGACGCAGGGATGGGATGCGGGATCCCGCGAGCTCCTGCCGGCACCTCACCCTCCCCCACTGACGCGCTGATTCTACCCCTCGTCCAGTGCATCACTCCCGCGGCGCCTTTGCCCCGTGGTGCGGCGGCAGGCAGAGTGGATCTGCTGGAAGCGGCTGTCGACGCGAGCCGAGACGAAACCGTGGAGGAGTCTGCAATTTCAAGCGTTTTCTTTTTTTAGCCGTGGCAATTCTTGGTAATTATCCACAAAACGAAAATATGTGTTGAGTTGTCAAACATTGGAGCGATCTGGACCATTGACCAAATATTGTAGGACACAGATTTAATGTATCAACACAAGTTTGCTCTTTTAATATTAGTATAGATACAAGTCCAGTTTCTTGAGTCCTTTCTTTTATTCATACTAGTAATTTCTATACAAGCTAATTTTGAAATGCATCATATTCACCTATGTGGTGAGGAACAAAACTAGCTAGAAGGGGGCGTAACAACACACGGGCACTCAACTAAGTAGTAATAGAGAACATGAATAGCCAAATGCATAGTTTCGTTTTTTGTAACAAATGGTAGGAGCTCTACCTTGTACATGAGGGAAGGGTCGGATACAAATTCATTCAGAATCCCAAAAAAGAACACATTCTAGTAAATCTGAAGACAATCCTTCAACATAAATTAGTACCACAAGAATATTCAAACACACACATTAGGTAGTGTCTTTTATGTGGGTACTGCAGGATGCAATTATAAAGAGAGGGTGAGGTAAAACAACAAAAGACTTGTTGATAGCAAGTCCTGACAGTCCCTCCTTGCATAGATAGATAAAACGATGCAGCTTTCAAAGCAAAGACACACTCAGAGCACCGCCTTAATGGAGTGGGTGTTGGTATCTCTACAAATTCTAGACTTGTGATTAATCATACGGAGCCCCTTGCCTTTGCTGCTGTCACTATCCTTGCCATTGCCAGCCAAGACTTGCAAACCAGACAAAACAACAGTTGGAAGCCCAGATGTATCACTCACCCAATGCGACCTGCCTTTCATATCTCGGAAGAAGTTGATGATACAAAACCTGCTGGATCCCAAGCTGACAATGTTGGTCGGAGTATACAGATCCGGGAGCCAATCCCCCGGCAGATGTTGATCCCGGCCCCAAATATAGCGCTTCTTCGGCGCATGCCCTCGAGGGACAGGGGAGAGGTCGGCCGCGCACGGGAGCTAGTGATTGTCAGCAGAGGCGCCAAACCAGAGCTTGAGCTCGGGGTCGTACTCTGCCTTGCCGGAGAAGGGCATCAGCCAGTCACCAGCCAGGCTCCACGTCCGGCTGACCGTGTCGAAGCAGTATGTGCCGCTGTTGGTCACAGAGACGCAGATAACGTCGCCCACCAGAGCATAAGATTGTACCGAGGTATGCTGGTCAGGGCGGTCGAAGAAGGGCGGCCGCGGGAGGGCGTCGCAGTGCAATGTCTTCTGTTCAGTAAAGTGTTCATCTTCGCGGTGGCGCCAGACGAGGGCCTCGAATGGAGTGGTGTTCCTCAGGTTGAGCTGCGTCGTGTCCAGGATGTAGAGGCTGCCGCCGTCCTGGTCCTGCTCGCCTTCACGTCCAGGTTTGCTGGGGACGGAGAAGGCGACGGGGAACTTCTTGCGCGCGTGGAGGCAGGGCACGGTGATCGCGCACCGGGCCTCGGTGTCGTACAAGGCGGTGCGTTTCCCGCCGTCGGCGAAGAAGATCTTGGTTCCGGAGAGAGGGAAGCAGTGCAGCCGGGGCTGGTCGTTGTTGGTCATCGGGCATTTCGTTGGGCGGACGTTGAAGATTGGCCGCGGCGGCCGGATGGTGCTCTCCAGCTGCTGGCCTGAGAGAGCTACCGCCTGTTTCTTCGTCTTCTTGTTATTTCGGGCCATCCAGATAGAGATATCTGCCGGTAGAAGAAGTTGTCGCTGTTGAGGCGGCGCAGCGAGTAGATGCCCTGACGGCCGTTCGACGTCACCAGATTCACGTACTGCCGGAGATTCATGGAGGTCGACGAAGAGGAGCTGCAAGCGGCACGACGGTGGCTGGCGGCGGGGACGAGGAAACAGGAGTACAGGACAGCGAGGGAATTGGGACTGGCCGTGTTGGGTACTTGGGCGGTTGGGCCCAAGGACACGTAGTCCAGTTGATTCACGCGGCTAGCAAACTAAATTCGGCCCTGCTAGTGTAGCTTCGTTCGCCAGTTTTGTTCGTTTCCCTTCCTGCTCTCACGTACGCTTTTTATTCTTCTTATTATTTTTATTTTCCCCTCTTTCTTGTATTATTTCCTTTCCTTTTCTATTCCTATTCCTATTTTTTATTTTTACTTTTCATTCTTTTTATTCTTGGTTTCCGTATTATGGTTCTCTTTTGAGCTGGATTTAAAAAAAACACATTTAGCCTACAACGTTGTTAATTTTGTAGTAGTTAGTTGATCTGGGGCTTTAAAATCAACCCAATCGGGCGAATTTGCAACAGGAAATCACCCCAGAGCTCGGGAGCGGGACCCAAGTAGCGGTATTGCGAGTTGGTGTGCCACGTCACCCACGCGTGGTTATATATACGCCTAACGCACAGGCGACTGAGATTTTATTACATCTCAGTCGCTTGACATCATCCCTACGTCACAGCTAAACTATACGATCAAATTGGCCCAGTTCCTTTTGTTGGCTTCATGTTTTGTTAACTGGGCTGATTCCTGGGCTTTGTATTGTTCTGTCATGTTTCCTGGACCGAAAAAATGTTTTGCTTCCGTGACAAAAAAAACTGCTATGTGCACCCGCGACAGAAAAGGTTATACTGTGGATTAAACATGGGCCCACTTCACAGAACCAGATAAAAACGGATAAGTGGCAAGGAAAATGCTGCGTGTAGCCACGGCATCGTCCACCGAAAGGTTATATTGTGGATAAAACATGGGCCCACTTCAAAGAACAAGATAGGAAAAAGTGCTACATGGCCCCCCACTCCAAACCCATGTAGAGTAATTGAATAAACATAGAATTCAAATAACAACAAATTATTCACTTTTGAAAAAAAGAGAAAAATGTGAATATCTTATATAAAAAATAGAAGGATACAAAAACTTTCCAACCTATACTTATAAATTGAAAATAATAACTGAACTTTTCATACAAAATAAAACATGGAACGCCTAGCACTCAAGCGACTGGGAATGAGCTAGCTGAAAAATATTATATCGCAAATACCATTTTGGTAATTCTCGGGCGACTAAGAACTAACAAATCCATAAATTTTTTGATCTGGTTACGATTATGAAATTAACTTGCATAATTGAGGAAGTACTTTCTTATACGAAACTAAATTATGCACATAGATAATACTCCACTAAAACTTTCATTTCATTACTTTTTGTCGGAAAGATACTAAAGTAGAGCATACATATATTTCGATATACACTACAAAAACAAGAAAATGGCTAGTTACAGGTAGGATGCAACTGGTGTTAAGAAATATCAGTTGCAACTAGCATGCAATTGGTTCGCACCGTTGCATCTAGGATGCTATTGGGTAGGAAATTGCATCTCATATGCAAAAGAAAATTATAAAAAACAAGAAAATGTCCAGTTGCGGTGTGAAATGTCAATTGCAACTGGTTCGCACTAGCTACATCTATGATGCAATTGTGTAGGAAATTGTGCCTAATATGCAAAAAAAAACTAAAAGAAAACAATAAAATGGCAGTTGCAGGTAGGATGCAACTGGTGTTAAAAAATGTGAGTTGCAACTGGCATGCAAGTGGTTCACACCAGTTGTATCTAGGGTGCAATTGGTAGGAAATTGCGCATCATATGCAACTCCCATATGCAAAAAGAAAACTAAAAAGAACAAGAAAATGCTCAGTTGCAGTTAGGATGCAATTGGTGTAAAAAAAGGCGAGTTGCAACTAGCATGCAATTGGGAATTAATTTCCAAATTGGAGAATAAACAAAATTAAAATTCCCAGTTGCGACTAGGACACAACTGATGCTCATTAAAAAATGTTAGTTGCAGCTAGCATGCAACTGGGAACTAATATGGTGATTAAAAACGAACATTAAAAATTTCCCAGTTGCGAATAGGATGCAAGTGGTGCACACGAAAAAATGTCAGTTGCATTTAGCATGCAACTGAGAATTAATTTGGTGAAATAAAAACAAACGCTGAGAATTCCCAGTTGCGACTAGGATGCAACTCGTGCACTCTAAAAATGTCAGTTGCAGCTAGCATGCAACTGGGAATTAATTTTCAATTGGTGAATAAAAACGAACATTAAAATTCCCAGTTTCTACTAGGATGCAACTGGTGCACTCTAAAAAATGTCAGTTGCAGCTAGCATGCAACTGGGAAATAACTTTCAATTGGTGAATACAAACGAACATTAAAATTTCCAGTTGTGACTAGGAAGCAACTGATGCACACTAAAAAAATGTCAGTTGCAGCTAGCATGCAACTGGGAATTAATTTGGTAATAAAAGGACAAAAATATTAAAAAATTCTCAGCAGCGGATAGGATGAAAGTGGTGCACACTAAAAAATGTCAGTTGCAATTAGCATGTAACTGGGAAATTATTTTCAATTGGTAAACAAAAAAACATTAAAAATTCTAGAGCTAACATACGACAAAGAAACACACAAAAAATCCATGGGAAGACTAGAAAAGAAAAATGATTTCGAAATTGAAAAAATCCCTCAATGAAAACAACACAAGCTAGAATGGAAAAAGTATAGAAATTAAAAATAACTACTGAATTTTTTTCATACATTCATGGAAAAGATCACGTCCGTCTGCTCACAAACACAATTACAAGAAGCACCAAGAATGAAAACAACACGAGCTAGAATTTCTGTTAAAGAAAAGATAGAACACAAACAAGGTTGCAAGCATTATACTCTTTTTTTTTCTAGAAGACGCAATGTCAGTATGTCACGTTGACAAAAACTGGGATGATAGCAGAGCCCATCACACAAAAAAAATCAAAAGCTTGTCACGTTGTAAAGTCCCAGCTAGCCCAAACAAAGCCCACCCAGCCACATGGCCTCGCTCGCACTCTGGCTCTCGCAGACCAAACGGACGAGGCAAAGTGTTTTCAAAAAAAAAAAGGCGGACGAGGCAAAGACACGCCTAATCTTTGCGAATCTAAACGCTGCACTAGTTGAAATTGGTGCGGCGACACGCCGCACCCGTGTGGGAAAATTCAAATTTGAAAGTGCTGACATTTAAACATTGTGTAGATTTGAGAATTGCTGGAATGCAAAGGGAGGTTACGCTTGGAAATAGTTTTAGATTTGGAGAATTATTCGAATTAGAAAGTTATTTAGAACTGAATTCTGTTCACGTTAGTAAAATGGGTAGATTTGAAGGGCATATAAAATTTTGAAGTATTCAAATTTGTATTCCGTGTTATTGTGGTGAAATTGAATTTTGGAAAATATCCACATTTCAGAAGTCCGTAGATTTGGAAATTACTGAGATGCAAAGAAAGTTTGTGGTTTAAAATGGTTTAGTTTTTGGGAATTGTTCAAATACCGTCGAACAATATCTATGAATCGCTTCAAATTGTTAAAAGCATGTTCTATTTTAAATTTGTTTTTTTTCAACAGAAAACTGCGGAATTCATTTTTTTGCAAAACGGCGTAAAGGTGTCAAATGAGCTTCTATATATCATTTAAAAAATTTAAGGATTTAAATAATTTGGAAAAGGTCCTAAAGTATTAAAAATGGCTGTTTTGATTTTTACATTTTTTGAATTTGGTTTGAATTAATTTGGAGTTGTATTTCAATAGGTACAAAAGATTTCGAAAAGAACAAAAAAACAAAACCAAAAGGAAAAAAAAAAGAAAAAGGCTGGCCAGCCGCAGAGCCGCCGGCCCAGCCCGAGCGGCCCATCTGCCCAGCCCAATCTCGCCATGACGACGCGACGACGTCAGACGGAAGCGGAGCCGCCGCGGCGGCGACACCGACGCCGGCGCCACGCGACAGCGAGGCGGGACGCGCAGCTGGGCGCGTCCGATGTGGCCGGAGGCGGGGTACACGGGAGTGGCGGAGCCGCCTCAGTATGGTCGCCGGAGCGTCGTCGACGACGTCCAAACTCGGCGGCGGAAGTAAGCCGACGACGGCGTCGATTCCGGCGTAGCTAGGGCGTCCCCGCACGCGGCCGTCGGCTAGGAAGGAGCGGAGGCGACGACGGAGCCGCCCGTGCTCGGCGATCTGAACGGGGAGGTCCGGTGCGGCAGGGGCGCGTCGGCGGCGGCGGTGAGCTCCGGCCGCGCGGGAGAGAGAGGAAGGAGAGGGGGAGTTGTGCGGTATTGTTGCAACGCGGTCCTTGGGTTTTTCACAATTCGCGAAGAGGTCCATTTTTTCGGAAAACGTGGACTGCGGAGCAGTGGCTGGTTTTGTGAGGGGCTTGTTTGGAAAAGTGTCGCGGAGATGGTTGCATGGCCGTCCGATGAGCAGCCGACGGCGCAGGATGGAAACACTATTCATAACTGTAGCAACTACAGTGTCACGCACGCTGAGAGGCCGAGAAAATCTCCCGCCTTAATATATAGAGGTAATATCGGACGGCCGTAAACGTGACTGAGATTTAACTAAATCTCAGGCGCCTAAGCACTAGCAAATCTGATATATATGGGCCGACCACAAACAGGTTTATATTTTTAATCCTAAAAAAATAGTTAATTAGTTTTATATAATCAGTTTAATGAATACGAAATATTCATTGTAAAAACGTGGGAAATGAGTCCCAAGATTCTCAAGATTATTGAAACACACACAATATGTAGTCTCACGTAGTTGTAAAAGACTTATTGATAGCCAAGCCCTGACAGTCCCTCGTTGCATAGATAGATCAAAGGATGGAGCTTTTAGAGCGGAGATACAGAATGAGTGAGTCAGAGTACCGACTCGATGCAGTGGGTGTCGGTATCTCTAATGAGTCTGGACTTGTGCTTAATCATGCGGAGCCCCTTGCGGTTGCCCTTGCCGCTGTAAATTTGTATGTCGTTGTCACCGCTACTTTCTTTAATGTTGCCCTTCTCGCTGTTATTCTCATTGTTTCTGTCAATGCTACTTCCTTTACCATTGCCAGCCAACACTTCCAAACCAGAGAAAACAACAATTGGATCGCCATCTGAATCTGATAGTTCATCCATGCCTTCCATATCTTCGAAGTAGTTGATGATACAAAACCTACCGGAACCCAAGCTGACAATGTTGGCGGGCTTATACAGATCCGGGAGCCAATCCCCCGACAGATGTGGATCCCGGCCCCAAATATAGCGCTTCATCGGCGCATGCCCTCCAGGGACAGGCGAGAGGTCGGCCGCGGACGGGAGCTAGGGGTTATCAGCATTGGCGCCAAACCAGAGGTTGAGCTCGGGGACGTATTGGGCCTTGCCGGAGAAGGGCATCAGCCAGTCACCAACCGTGCTCCACGTTCGGCTGACCGTGTCGAAGCAGAATGTACCAAGGCCACTCACGGAGACGCAGATGACATCGCCCACCACAGCATAAGATAATACCGACTTATACCGGTGTCGATCATGGAAGAATGGTGGCCGCGGGAGGGCGTCGCAGTGCCATGTCTTCCGGGAGGTAAACTGTTCACCTTTGCGATTGCGCCAGGTGAGGACCTCGAACGGAGTGGTAGTCCTCAGGTCGAGCGTTGACGTTTCCATGATGTAGAGGCTGCCACCGTCCTGCTCGCCTTCAGGTTCAGGGCTGGGGACAGAGAGGGCGACGGGGTAGTCCTTGCGCTCATGGAGGCAGGGCGTGGTGATCGCGCAGCGGGCCTCGGTGTCGTACAAGGTCGTGTGTTTCCCGCTGTCGGCGAAGAAGATCTTGGTTCCGGAGAGAGGAAAGGCGTGCAGCTGGGGATGGTCGCCATGGGTAATCGGGCACTTCGTTGGGCGGACGTTGAAGATTGGTCGCGGCGGCCGAATAGTACGCTCCAGCTGCAGACCTGAGAGAGCTGCCGCATGTTTCTTCTTCTTCCTCTTGTTTTGGGCCATCAGATGATATCTGGCGACACTTTTCTATGTCTGGGCAGATCTCGCGCCTTTGCAGCTGCTTCTTTTGCTGGGTAGAAGAAATTATCGCCGTTGAGGCGGCGCAGCGAATAGATGCCTTGATAGCCGTTCCCCGTCACCAGATTGACGTACCGCCGGAGGCTCATGGAGGTCGACACAGAGGAGCTGCGGGGCGGCACGATGGTGGCGGGCGGCGGCAGCGAGGGGATTGGGATTTGGGAGTTGGGACTGGCCGTGTGTTGGGTACTTGGGCCGAACGATATGTAGTCCAGTTGATTGATTCTTCGTAGTTTCCTTTGCGAATCATTCTTCGTTTTTCTCTTGACAACAAAATCATTCTTCGTAGGCGTAGGCGCGTAGCTCACTAATAGTTGCTTCACGTGTGAATGAGCCGACCCACAAACAGGTTTATATTCTTATTGTGAATCCTACAAAAATAGTAATCACTTTATATAATCAGTTTAATAAATACAAAATATTCATTGCAAAAACGTGGGAAAATTTTCACATATGAAAAAAAAAAGTTCGTGCATTAAAAAAAGTTGATGTTTGATAAAAAGTTCACACGTTCCAAACAAGCATTAATACGTATCAAAACAAATATTCATGTATTTTTAAAAAGATGCATTTATTTTCAAATGCGTTATTGTTTAACATATGCTTACATCTCGGAAAAAGATGTTTATGTTTTAAGAAAAAAGTTCACAACTTCGAAATAAATGTTCATAGGTTCCAAAATATGTTCAGGGTTTCAAAAAACAGAAAATAAAAGAAAAAAATATAAAAATTAAAATAAAAGCAAAAATAAAATAAAACGTATTCATATACTTCTAAAATAGGAAAAAGAAAAGGAAAAAACTAAAAGAAGAAAAAGAAACGAAAGAAAATGGAAGAAAGAAGGAAAAAACATCTAGGACGCGCAAGGAGACAGTGGCTGCTACATATAAGCATTGTATAGTGAATGTGGTTCAATCAGAATATGGGAGGAACTAGGGGTGTGTGTGGTGAAATATTTGGTTTGATTGGTTGCCCCGCATACAGCCCAACCAGGATCGTGCAAAATTCCGGTGTTTGATTACCTACATGATGCCTTGGGTCTAGTCCTCAATAATTTGAAAGAACCTCTAAGCTAGTCTCAAACCCTCAATAGAAATGGCCGATTCAGTCGTTTGAGCAAGCCAGACTCGCTCGGACGCAGGGGGAGGGGTTGACTTGTGGCTGACTTTGGCGAAGAATATAGTGGTGAGAGCTCGACTGAAGTAGGTGGGAGCTAGTGTGGGAACCTTCCGCCCAAGCGCGTCATTATAAATCCCTCTGAGTATCACTGCCATTCCGTTTCCTCCACGCTCTCGAGTTCTCACCATCTAGAAACTTCCTCACCAACGAGAAGCTAAGCTGTGACATCCACTCAGCTTAGCGGTGGTGATCGGCCATAGCCGATTGTCTTCCTCTTTCTACGATCCATGTGGTTTGCATCCTACTCACCATTCTCTCTATTGGCTATTGTAAGTCAGCTCAAACCCAACAACTATTAGCTCGGATATGTGTGTTGATGCTTATGTGCTAGATCTGTATGCATGTGCACTTATTTGATATGTGTGTCGATGATACTTGTAATTTTGTAATCATGTTTAGTTGTTGATATGTTTGTCGATGATGGGTGTATGTATTTCTAGTTTCAAGATCTGGAGACCGATGATGTTTGCAAACATGCGTAGGTGTTTGATCTGTAGGCCGATGATGTCACCGAAGCTTAATCTAAGCATGTGATATAATTAACTAGTATTTAACTTACCTAGTTCCAATGAGAGGTGAAACATGTACAAATGTGCAGTCCATGTATAAGGGATATCGATACAGGTAAGTGAATTAGATTTACACATACTAGTTCTCATGCATCCTTCTATCAATTTTACCATTGTATATGACAATTGTGATATGTTTATGAATTATATTACACGCATGAAGTTATGAATACAATTGTGTTCATAGGATGCATGTTTCACACTGTTTCCCATTATGCACATGTATGTTGACTATTGTAAGTTGGTTGCCATAGTTTTGTCTGGCGCACAATTTGGTGATGAATCCGAGCCACTATATGAAGTCAAGCCTGTGGCTAACCAAGTGGCAAAGACACAAGATATGTTTAATTCTTTCACGTGGACATCTCTTTTATCCACTTTCGTCCCCAGGTAGATGTGTGACATCATTGGCACTAGTAGTAGAGATGAGAAGGGGTTTAAGGAGGTAATGTTCTGAACAAGGTTTTGTTATAATAGAGTAGCCTTGATATGTCAACCACTCACTCAGGTGTACGATAATATATATGAGGAAGTAGAGGGGCAAGTGGGTAAGGATGATAAATCTTAGAAACCTTAGTGGAGCTAGTTGGTGTGAGAAGACCTATACCAAACTCTTGGAATCTGGCACACCGAGGTTGATTCACTTCCTTGTTTCACTCTTACTTTTAACATTTGTTTGAGTTTCATCAAGCCCACGTACCACATTGTTTTCCCTTGCTAGCTAGGTTCACAACAAGGATGATGAGCTCCTAAAAAAGGTAATCGAGAACTATATACAGATGCATACCATCTTATTTCTAAGCATGACTACTTGCAAGTTTGCCATGGGGTCTTGTGACCCTTTAGGAGCCCCTACCCCCACAGAGGATGATCCAGAATGCCTTGATTCAGAGATCATAATTATTGATGGCTCTGATAGAGGGTTCATATGGTGCACAGGGAAGAGGAATATGAGCTCCTACCTCAAGGAGGAGGAGTTGTGTGTCTTCAAGTGCATGACTAAGATTTTGAAAGAGGTAGTTGGTGTCATTAGGGAGAGCAAGCGATTAGAGGTACACCTGATCCATATAACTACATGATGAAAGCTGAAGGGTTCGGTTAAGAGGCTATGATGGTGGCTTTGAACCACTCCTAGTGAACAAAGAACAAGGTCCCAACTTTGTCGGGATTAAGTACCCTCTGGCCTAGGAGATTCCTGGGCAAGTGATATATGGATTTTGTATCAAGTAATATGGAAGTAAATATATCTACCTTGTTGTCTATATGTGTAATTTTATAATCTAGTTCTATTTATTTTTTACAACTATACCACTGAAGAGCAGATTCAGATTTTGTCCTAAAAAGAAAAACGATGATGAAATAAAAATACTAAAGAAAAACACCTTCAAAAGGCAGTCATGGGCCTGTGGAGGCCGGTGGGACCCATGGGGCCCACGCTAAGGCCCGGAGGCACACCCTATGCCGCGTGGGCCTTATGTGCGCCTCCAGGTCATGGCCCTTTTATGTACATGTGTATTAACTTCAAGGATGCACACCTTGATTTCCGCATGACCTCTAGAGGCAACAGGAAACCCGAAGGTCTTCTCCTACTCCGAGAGAGGGCATATTTTGTCGCTCTACTGTCTCCAAGAGGTGAAAATCACCGCCATTGATGACACCAACGCCGCCTCGATGTGGGAAGCATCATCACAAACACCACCTTCATCATCACCACTTCATCATCGACTTTGGCTCCCCCTTATAATTTATGTAGATCAGAACACTTAGTAACATTTCAGTGTTGCTTGCATGTTAGTAATCGATACCATGTTATTCTTTGTTGATGAAAGTATACTTTCAAATAGTGTTGTATTTCATATGCCTCTCATTGTTGCCAGGTTACGTCGTCGTTAGTAATTCTTTATACAAACCCACATGTCCATCTATGTAGTAGAAGTGGTGGTATGTTTTTCCATAACTACATTTGAGGATGGAAATCCTTGATTTGACCATGATTAATTAGATGAGGTAATGTCGGTGCATATGTGTCATGTACTCGAACGTGTTTCATTGAAAGGTGAAGACCGCCACTTGCTTACATTGGTGTTTCACGTGTGGCCTTTGGTTGTTGAAGCAACCACCATTTCAATAGGTGTTTGTTGTCACCATCTTTCTAGTAGTCTTGGTTGGTTTCGCCCATTGTACTTTAAATGTAATAAATTATGGTTGTGTGAATCATCTAAATATAGAGGCAAATGATAATAAATTGTCTTCTTTGCAAGGAAAATAGTCGCATGGTGATCAAACTGAAATAATATGACTGCGGTAGTAGTAAGTGAGAAAGAACGGAGACGATACTACTTGTCATCTGTTTGCAACTTGTTGATTCTGAGGATATAGAAGTGCAACAGAAGTAAAAAATAAAATAATAGAGCCCACAAAACAGACACATTCCACTTCAAAATTCAAAAGTGTCACAAAAAGGGCAGTCGAAGCAACAGACATACTGAAGTCACCAGGTGTTGGCAAGTCATCAACCAATACATACTTGACACGAACTAGAAAACTGACCAAATAATCGTGCAAACTGCTACCGGAGAAACCAGGTGTAACTGTAACCAATAACCAAGATCATGTAGTAGTTTTTCTCAATTTCCTTAATCTATTTTTTGTTTCTTTACCTTATCCTCTCTATGTTTTGTGCAATTTTTATCTTATGGTATCATCACCGTACCGATTGTAAGAGAAAAGCCATATCCGGTAGGCATATGCAGGGGAAGGGGCTCAGCAGTAGTAGGGAGTGCCCAGGGCCAGTTCAGTGCCCACCTCCGCGTTGGGCATGGCCATCCTCCCCTCCTGCAGCAGACTAGCACCGCACGGTGACGGCAGCGCCGACGGCGAATCCTGCGTGCCAAACATGCATTTGATCAGCGTGCTGGCAAGGAGATGAAGAGGCAGCGCAAGCAAGTGTCTGACATGAGTACTAACCATATGGCGCAAGGTGAGGCCGGCGAAGGAGTGCAAGGCGCTGAAGAGTGGCTGTGGCTTGAGGGGCGACCTGGGGCTGGACAGGGGCAGCAGCTTGGTGGCGTTGGTGGACGACGCCGATGGCGGGGTGGAGTAGTAGCCCCCGCCCATCACGTGCTCGTCCAGCGGCGACTCGATCAACACCTCAACTGGGGCTCGCGACGACGGTGGGAGCCCCGGCCCGATACTGGGGCGGCTGCGGGGGAGTGGCCCGCCAAAGGCGACGCTGATGCCGCTGCTGCCTCCCCCGCTGATGTCCGTGCCAGACCCCATGCTTGGCCACAGGAACGTGCCCTGTGGCTTGCAGATGCGGAAGCTGCTCTTCCTCGTCGTCCTCTTCTCGCCGGCTTGGACGACGGTGCTATCTGCACGCTGGCTGCCCTGGTCACCACCACCAGTAGGTCCTATTGCCTGCTTGCCATCATTGTGAGCCACAGCCACCTGGTCTATTCCCATCTTCAGCTTACCTCCATTACTTGCCAACATAAATTGTTCCTGTGGAAGTCAAAGGGAGGCAGCTATTTCAGCATTCAGGAACACAGACAGAAACAGAGTGTAGTAAATTGTATGCAAGAGGGCTCTGCTTTCCTACCTTCAAAGACACGAAGGAGCTAGAGAGAGAAGCCATCTGCTCATCGAGCCTATCATTCTTTTCGACTACAAACTCATACTTATCCTGAAAGAGAACCCAGTTGATCTCAGAACTAGTTAGTTTAAAAATGCACTGAAGACATCTACAGCAGAATACGCAGAGAACAGGTTTACTAAATCTGGACATTCTTAGCAAAATTCACTGCTTAGTTAGATAGGTATCACAAATGCACAATGCAACAGTCCCACTCCACACAAATAGTGAAAAACTCAGTTAGCAAGAGGAGTACCTTCAGTGACCGCACCTCCTTCTTTAACTTACTGTTTTTCTGAACCACGTTCTCGTAGGTGTCCTGCAGTTCAACAAAGTAAGGTCATTGTTTACTTGCAGCTAACAAATGTGACCAATGGTTGACCAGAATGGTGTGCAGTGCAGGTGTATACTATATACTGAAAACGGCTCACATATTTTTTTTAAACCAGTAAAACGGCTCAAATATTGATCAACTATGACAATTCTCTTAGAAAACTCACACTCACATGTATTATTTGTTCAGTTTGGGATGGACTTTAGAATTTCTAAAGGTGGACAGTGGTTTTTGCATGCATGTAATTAATTACCTTCAAAGACAAAATCTGCTTATCTAGCTTTTCATTAGCCTTAACCACCTTTTGGTACTTCTCCTGAGAAATAAATGAAGTTAGTACACCAAAACAAGCAAAAGAGTGGTATAGCCTACAGTAGTGAAGGGCAGACCAGAACAATGAAACCAATTTCATAACTGAATACTATGTTCTTAACATATTATTATACATTGCTAGTGGGAGACAATATTAAAAGATGATTGCAAATGCATTTCAGAAAAGGTTATGTGCAAAAATGATTATTTCCTCTAAATATAAGCAGTTTCTTATGCTCTTTCAGAGACCGAAATAGGTATGCATACGACGGTTTCCATCCGATTCTGGTATAATACTATCCCAAGCCAAACAGATTGAAAAACCGAAACAACCCGATGGTGCAGATGTTTCGTCGGGCAGTGATCGGATGGAAACCGTCGTATGCATAGCATCGCTCTTCAGAGACTGAGAAGAACTAAAGATGGCAACAATATGCAGGTCCCAGCATGCCATTGTTATTAATGTACCCATAAGAACTTCACAAGAAACAGAATTTAGACTAGCACTATAAAGAGAGCATTTGATCAACTGAATACTAAATATGCAGGTCCCTGCATGCCATTGTTATTAATGTACCCATAAGAACTTCACAAGAAACCGAATTTAGACTAGCACTATAAAGAGAACATCTGATCAATTGAAGAAGCTGCTAGCTATCCAAACAAATACCCATGTGTATCTTGTTAACTTATTCCTTTTTGGGGGATGAATGTATGTTGTTAACTGTGTGTTTTTATCCCATGAAAATAACTTTTTGGATTTGAAATCATCTTTCTTCAGAAGCAGAGAAAAAAGAGCAGAGGGGAGATGCTTGGATAGGGAAATCGAGAGGATCTTATACTGTGCATGGTTACCTTCCATGAACTGTAAGCACTTTCTGCCTCAGATTTCGCATCCTTGCCCAGTTGCACCATGTTGGAACTCAGCTGCTCCATGTGCCTTGCAATTACGATGAAGGGGAATAATATTGGCATCAGTAAATTTGCACACCGATAGGCGAACCAAGAAGAGGAAACAGCAACGGAGAGATGAAGAAATGGATACCTTTTAACATCATTGAGCTCCTCGGCGAGATCCTCCACCTGCCTCTTGATCAGAAGATCACCGGCAGCTGGTGACACGTCATCACCGGGCTTCCACCCAGGCGGCGGCACCCAGTACGGGTCAGATACGCCGGCTTCCCGCCGCACCTCGGCCAGATCGGCTGGCTCCAGCCAGTACTCCATGGCGCCATCCGCGTTATGGCGGCGGCGAAACCGTTCGGTGCTGCCATCCGGAACCCTTCCGGCCATGTGCTTAAGCAAGTGGTCGAGGAGACCGGTGTCGCCGATGCGCTTACGGGCTTCGTCCCGCAGCGCCTGCCGCATCACCGGGGCGCCTAAGCTGGCGCCGCTGGAGTGCATGATCTCGAGCAGGTTCCTCTCCGCCGCCGCGTAGCGCTCGGCCGACCACCGCTCCTTGCCGCGCCGAGGGTCGCCGTCTTTAGACTCCACGTTGCGCTTCTTCTGCTTCTTGGGACTCTTATATGTCTTCTTCTTCTTCGCCCTCCTCTCGTAGCTGGGCTTGTCGTTGCTTCTCTCTGACTCGCCCCGCTTCCTCTTGCCGCTGACAGAGCTCCTCTTATCCTCCTGCTGCGCCGGACGCAGCTGCTCCTTGACGCTGGCCTCTGTTTCGTAGCCGCCGATGCTGGCCTCCTTGGAAACATCGCGGTGCCGGCCAATGTACCTGACGCGGCGCCGCACGCCCCACCCGGCACCATCGCACTTCAGGGTGTCAATGAGGCAGGAACTGGGTGCCGGCGCCTTCGGCTGAGCCGGTGGAGCTTCAGGCGACGACAGCGCGTCAGGTAGCGTTGCCGGGTGGGACGACGCGCTGAAGTCGTAGAGGCAGGGGTTGACAAGCCAGAAGCTGTCCTGGTGCATCTCGCCCTCGAGCTCCTGTTCGGCCACCCGGCGGCGCAGGATGCGCGCGGCGTGGTTGCTGCTCATGACGAAGCGCTCGTCAAGCTCCGGCCCGGCGCTGGGCTCCGGGAATGAGGAGAAGAAGCTCCGGAGCGCCAGGAGGGACGGGAAGCTCACGGTGACGTCGAGGCTCGTGTACTCACTCACCTGCATACCCAGCACAAAAGTCACATCGGAGACAAACCAAATCAAACACTTCAGACTTCAGGAAAACCCCTGTGGGCAACAGAGGGAAAACAAAATCCTCACCTTCACAACCTGTATGGACTTGAGATGGATTGGTGTTCTAGGGGGCAGCCTCTCGTGGTCGATCTCGTAGAACCCTCCTGATCACACCAAATCACCAAGTGAAAACCATAATATCAACAACTTGACATACACAGGAATGGAAGGTTTCACAAAAACGAATGTCTGAGACCAGCATTGCTCACCAGCTTGGTAGGTGGGAATGGCAGACACGGACAGGCTCTGTCTGCTCAAGGGCGAGCTGGGGGATTGGCTCTTGGGGTCCTGGCTGCTATCATCCTTGCCGTTTCTGCTGTGCCCTGTAGGCCTCTTCCGGTAGCAGAACTTGATCACCTGTGGCCTCTGGAAAAAGTTGTACTGTCAGAACAGGTGAGGCAGATGTATGGTTCGTGTAAAGAGAAGAAAGCAGAACACGGTAAGACTGAAATGGAAATGCTTTGGCGAGTGAACGTGCAGTGTATGTGCGTGGGATGGGAGGACCTAGTCTTGTGAAGAGACATCACACATGCATACCTGTTCTAGTTGTACCTCAAACCTATCAGAGTCAAACTTCATATTTTTGTTGTACCTAGTGCTGTACCTTCAGAACATATTGTTTCCTGTTCTTGTTGGACAACCTGACAAAGCTGAGACTGGATTTTGCCTACAAGGTGCGGTTGGTCTGTTCTCCGTTCGGGGGTTTGGTGTATTCCTCATTAGTTCTCAGCACATGTGAAAATTCATAATTCAGATTTGACACTATTAGTTTGAAGATTGTCCACGTTGGCCATACATTTTAAGACTCCGGACGATGAGACGACTAAATCGAAGCAAATTTCAAAGACTGAATTAGTATTGGGCTGCAAATTTGAAGTCCCCTAGTGTAAGTAGACTCCCACTTGTAAAATGTTCAAGTATCAATTGCACAAAATACCTAAAATTTACAGGTTCATGATGCAACATCAACAGACTAGCATAAGAACCTGGCATTGCACCCTAACACCAAACAGGAACATCTTCAATAGCAATTATACTCCTACTACTCCAAGTAACAACATTATTGTTTGCAAACAGCATTCTTCTCATTCAATTGGCAAATCACATTCCACTTTAGCATGGGGGGCGGATCTAGCATTCCACTCCAGTTTCGGATTTTAACTAACTTTGGCAACACAAATATACTAAAATCGTGTGAATTGCGTGCACATGTAATAAATTAAAATAATTACTCCATTTATCGCATCCATCTACTTCATTGACGTAACAAATTAACACTGACACAGCAGCATCTACTAGACCATGCTTGCGGCATGCGTGAAATATCCCATCCTATCAGACCGTAACGTTCACAGGCAGAACACGCAAAACGGATCGAACAGATCGCCCCGGATGAACAAAAAGGAAAAAGGAACCGGAAGAAAAGCTGGTGCTCTTGTGGATCGTACGCAGGTCACGTACCATGGGCGAATCCAGCTGTAGGCGAGCCGCGGATGGAGGAGCCGCCGTCTCCGCGTCCATCTGCCTCCGCGCGCGTGCGTCAGAGCCTCCTTGTCTGCCGCAACAACAAACAAACAAAAGCGCCAGGATTAACCAACCACCCGTCGATCCGCCTTGCAATTTACGAAGTGCTAGTACTAGCAGATTTGGGACGCGCGAGTAAACTGCAACAAATCTGGCGCAACAAGTAAAACCCTATAGGATTCTATCCTGCCATCACCGACCAAAAAAAGCATGCGAAAAAATCGGGAAGATGCCCCAAAGCAAAAGCATGAACACGGGACCAAAACGATCGACGAACCAGACGCTCGCGCGCGCGAGGAAGGCATTGCGTCGAGCAGCAGCAGCGCATGTGGGTAGATCGTACTGCTGCCGGTGCGGCTCGCCGTGCCGTGCGATGATCGGAAAAAGAAGGGGAGAGGCCCTGGAAAAGCAGCGAAAAAATCCAAGAGAAGTAGCAGAAGGGATCGGGGAAACTCCACGCTTTCGCAGCCAGATCAAAGCAGCTTTCGGGCTGGCAAGGATTTCGCGCAGGGCGGTAGTACGAACTGATCCGCGCCTCCCAGTTCCTGCAGGCCCTCCTCCCGATCGACGACCAAAACACGAAAGACAGACGCACCGACGAGAGCACCGGAAAAAGGAAGAGGAAAATCAATCTCGCCGCTTCGCACCACAAGGATCGGAGAACGGATCCGCCGCAGAGAACACCAGAAAACGCAGGCAGAAAGAGATCGGAAATCCTCACGCGCACACGCAGACGCACGCGTGCGTGCTTAATTTCGAAAAACCTCAAGAACACTCGTCGACTCACCGTGCTGCCGCCGCGCGTCGGATCGCCGGGAGTAAATATATATTAGAGGCCGGAATGGGGCGGGATTTGGTGGCGGAATAATAGTAAATCGGAGGAACTGGGAGAGATCCGAAAGGTGGGAGATTTCAGGCTAGTGACGAGTTCATCGCGGCGCGAGGTTCTGGGTTTCTCCCACCCTCCTTCTCCCTCTCTCCCCGCCGATCTCCCGTGGGCGGGATTAAATAGAGAGCGTGCGTGCTACGTCGAGAGAGTTGGTGTGTGACTTGTGACAGGGGCAGATCGTGCTGTGCTGTAGAGAGAGAAAGTGGTACGGAGATTCGGAGAGAGAAGCGTTCGTTACGGCGTTCGTTCGCCCGGACACTGGAGCGGGCGACGCGGCGCTGACCTTGGGAAGGTCGCTGCCATGTGGGGCCTGCGTTGAGATTTTGAGGTGGGCCACTCCTGTCGGTGAGCCAATGGGTGTGCGCGCGCGCGGCGCGAAAACGATTTTTTGGGCACGGAGAGGCGGGCGGCAAAGGGGTAAACCAGCAACCAACTCCAGTTGCAATTATTACTACAGTACCGGGCTGTAAAAATTGGCAGACCAGCTAAGGAGCACTGTAGCGGTACAGCTGCGCGCGCCTGCGCTGCACGCATGCCACGCCGTCAGGCGGAATGTTACTCCACGGATGAGAGATGGCTCGCGCTGGATTGATGGGTGTGGGTGGTCGATTGATCGTGCATTGCTGCTTTTGCTCTGGGACGTACGTACGTGCTGCACTCTAGATGGTTCAATTTTCAACGAGGCGGCTATTTTTTTTTCTTCTAACTCCTTGAAATAGGCTTTCACAAACATACCCAACAAAAAATAAAAGCGATGCAACTCGGAGAGCGACACAACGACTAAGCGAGATGGCAACCATCCACCAATACGTCCTCCAAGCAGCCACGACCACGCTTAATGGACCAAGGATCCCCGAGTGCCAAGGCAGAACCTTCAGGAAGGGATGCGATGTAAACACGACACTGCTGCCCGGACTAGCTAGCCAGTCCTAGGGTTTCCTCCGGCACTCGGAAGGGAGCGGAGAGGGGGTACCCACGACGCCCTCCAAGGAGGAATGGCGACGCCCGCGAGTGCCACCGCGCCGGTGCCGAGCATGTCAGCAAGGATTTCTCCCGGGCACCTATCACACTACCCAACCGATCCTGGCCAAGAAGCCCCGGGAGCGCCGCCTGACCCAAGCCGAAAGCCCAAGTCCAGCTCGTGCGCGCACGGTCAGGGATGGCGCATCAGCAGTAGAGCGACGAGCACGTCGGGTACGGGGCCCACCGAGCTCGGGCCCAGATGGGCCCACAATGTAGCCACCAGACCTAGGCCCGCCTAGCCCTGGTCTGACCCACACGCTCGTGGCCACCGCCGCCGCCAGACCTAGGCCCGCCTGGCCCTGGTCTGGCCTCCACCGGCGCACTGTCGCTTAGCTGCCTCCACACCCACCTGATACCGGCGTGAGCGACGACATACGAGCGACCACAACTGGCCATCTGGAGCCGAGCACCCCACCACCACACAAGTATCCACCTACCACCTGTAACTAGAAAAATTCAGTGCGAAAATTTCGGTTGCTAGACTTGTGAAATTCCTATCACAATTGGGAACATTTCAGTTGCATGAGATTCGCGAAAAATCCCATCTAACCGAGAATTTAGCGAGACTGTTTTTTAACTTCAGTGGTGCCCGATACTTCATTCTTCCAACGTCGCAGCTTTTGCTTGTTTATTTCATAAAATAAATTGATAAAAAGGTTTGGAGTCACAATGCTACAACTTACACCCGTGTGACTCGACTCCAAGGTCACAAAGATACGTAAGTTCTGGTGTTTCGATATCAAATTACCGCGGTATTTTGCTCCCACGAGGGTTTCTTTTCGGTGCTTAATTCTTGAGATGATGATTATTGATTAGGAGCATGGTGGGAATGTGATAGACTCACGAGTTGCGCTCACTCCATATCTCCAAATTAAGACAATAGAATGATGGAAGCAAGCACGTTTTATTGTGGACATATGAACCACGGCGGGCCACCATCAGTAGCTACTAGTTTGAGATATAGTTCTCAAACTCTCGGTTCAAATCTGATGAGAGATGAAGCCATTGCTCAACGTTATTTGTGCCATATGTGAATGTTGAGTCAACATTTTTGCTATGTGGATGGTGTGTATATTCTTTTAATATCTGGATGGTCAGTCGCCTGATTCAGATTTAAAATGAGAAGTCAAGCGAAGAACTTGCACATTAGAAAGCCTAGTATTTTAGAACCGAAGAACACACAGAAATCATCGGTTGGTTAAAGAAATTGTGCCATGTAACTGCACCATGTCCGTGAATTTCCACTGAATTTGATCAAACACATTATTAGATTGTTTCACATAAGCAAGCAAGCCCTAAAAGGAGCAAGGAATCTGTGTATAGTAATTTACCCAACGAAGTACTCCTACAAGTGAAGTATGTAGGGATTACTGTCGTAATTTTCTTCTAGTCACCGCTTCACAAGCTGCATACCCCGGTGATGGCAACAACTAAGGGCGTGTTTGGTAGCCTGGCTCTCCTCAGAATATCTCTTCCTACCCCGTTTTTCTCTGTTTAGTAGCCTGTGTCGTGCCTATGCGCCCCTGTCCACCTCGCCCCGAAATGGCTCTCAGCCCTGCCCGGCAGAGAAGCTCAGATCGAGCTTCGCTGCTCGACAGGGCTGAGCTCGCCCGGAAAATCCACCCGTGCGCCCTGCAGCTGGGCCGAGACCAACAGGGGTCAACAGCCCCCAACCTCATTTCCCCCCAAACCGGCTCTCTCAGTCCACCTCCTCTCTCACACCGCCGGCCTCCGCAGTTCCTCGTCGGCGCCGGCGTCCGCAGCTCCTCGTCGACGCCAGCCTCTGCCCAAACGAGCACCGCTACCACCTGCTCCTCTCGCACCGCCGCCTTGTGGAGCACGGATGAGCACCGCCGCCACCTCGAGCACGCACGAGCACGACCGCCACCTCCTCGACTCTAGCCTTCGCCACATCCTCCTCGACGCCGGCCTCCGCCGCCGCGCCCGCCCCCGCTGCCAAGAGCTCCTCCGCCGCTGACGAGCACCGCAACGGCCAGCCACGACAAGCTCCGCCACGGGCCGCCACGGACGAGCGCCGCCACGGGCCGCCACGGTTAGCCACGGCCAGCCAGGGACCTGATCGCGTTTTTTGAAGGACCCGATCGCTTTTATTTTTGTTTACAGGGACCCGATCGCTTTTTATTTTGTATACAGGGGCTGCAGTGCAAATTTGGACCTCCTCAGCGTCTTTTCTCCCATACGAGCCACCAAACAACGGACCCAGTCAACATGTCTCAACAAACACGAGCTACCAAACACGTGAAAAAATCTGAGCCCAACTTAGCTAGGTTGAGCATGTATGAGTGGAGATAGTTTATCTCCACCGGCCTAGGCTACCAAACACACCCTAAGTGTATACAACATCGATAGCATTCCAAGCGCATATTGTTGTCGCAAATGGCTCTTTTGGCACACAGATGACTCGGGCCAGATTATCGAACACAAGGACCTGCCGGGTCTCCTATTCCTCTCTAGCAATGCATATAAAGAAGAAATTGCCTTATGTCCACAACTCAATCGTGGTGGTTTTGTCGGTCAACATGGTTTATTAGAACGAGATGAAAACAAAATAAACCAATAGTAAAACAAATACAATTGTGCCATAAAAAGCTTTTGACGGTGGAAATAATATGCAAAATATAAAACTAAATGCACAATTTTGTACATATTTTCCAAATATTTAATAGCTGAAAATATAAAATGCAGTGCAATAATGTAAGAGGTGTTTCTTATAGTAAAAAGTGGACCAGATTTCATGGATTAACTTGACCTCTCTCTCTCTTAAATAGGGTGGCATGAATATAGTAGCACTTAAAGACAAAACAAATTTAATACAACTTTTTATTAGCAGTGTTTAATTTACATTACTATTGTTATGACATCCTAATGTGGAGATGATGCATCACATCTCCCTAATACAACCCGAGCAAGTGAGTTGTTCGAATGCTTGGAATTAAGTGGCGACACTATTATGTGATGGCACAAAGTATTATTTTATGTCGATGACATGATGTTGGATTATGTCATGCACTGCCTAGAACAAATGAGACCGCCTTTTCTAGTCACTAGTAAATAAAGAACAACACATCTCACTAGGTAGACGTTGAAACTTAAAAACATCAGTTTCCATGTTTTCTGTCACTATCCAGTTGCTACTATCAGTTTACTCCATCTAATACACGACGGCGATGGATGAAGGAAGGAGGCGATGGAGGGTGTGCTAAGTGTGTAGCGGTTTCATATGTAATCATGCCGCGGCTCAGGATTCAAACAGGTGACACACACTATCTTCTTTTACCAGCACGGCCATGTTGGTTCGCCTCATCATTGGGGTAATCTGGAGCGTCTAATGTAGCAGATTAATAGTTAAGATTACAGAGGTAGCAATTTAGTTGATACATCATTGGACAATCCTTGGACGTTGGATGGTAGCAATCGTACGACTTATGTTATTTGGATCAGCCACCCTCTGCAATGGTGGAGCCAGCACCCGACTAGCCTGGGCAGCTGCCCGGACTACCACAGTGCATCTCCTTAAAGCATTAGTATAGAAAGCTTAAGTAGGAGTTTTCTTGGGCAAAAACTGTTTAGCCTAGTAGCAACCACATCTTGCCCAGGCTCTTTCCGTGAGCTAGCTCCGCCACTGACCCCCGTGTCTTTTTATATTAGTCGTGATTCAACCGTCCATGATTAGCATGCTCCTAAACACATGTTGACAGTGAATTTCTTGTTGTGTAAATATTTAGCTAGGGTGGGTGATCGTGTCGTTGTTTGGCTTATAATGAAATCTTAATTTTCGACTATGTAAACAGTGATTTTGCTATATATAAATGTGTCATTTGCCAACATCATGTAAAATACTGCTGTTGGGAAGATGTACTCAACTGATTAATTACCGCACCACGCTAAATCATCGCAAATATGACCACATGATGTCAGCTAGGCCACATGATTGGTATCTGGCTATGTGACATATCCCTGTTCATGGCGCTGAGTAAAGGGTCGAAAATGTTGCTTGGCAGCACGATTGTTATGGACACGGCTTCGTTTCCGTGGTGTCCACGTCAAAACCATGTCGTGACTACTGTGTCCCTAGTTACAAGTGCTTGAGAGCAATCGTGTTGCTGCGACTCACTAGGTTCTATGGCGGGTTCATGTTTTTTCTTAATAATTTGGATGTGGTTTTCATTTATGTCAGACTTGTTTTGACATTTCGTTGTTGCTAATGCCAGGTGTTTTGTTATCATCTTGATATTAATATATTTACCTTTATAAAAAAAATCTAACTTAAACTATGCAGGATTGCAAATTTCTACTCCCTCCGGTCCTTATTATAAGGTGTGTTAGTTTTATGAAAAATTCAAAATTTATTATCTTTGACCAAGTTTTTAGAAAATATTATTCGCATTAACAATACTAAATCATTATCATTAGATTAATTTTGAAATGATTTTTCATATATTATTTTCATAATATTTAAATGTTGATAGTTTTAAAATATTGGTCCGTCCCTCCACTGCTCCGTCCCTCCACTGTGTCGCCTTCGTTCTTGGAGATGACGCAGGCGAAGGCCTTCGCCAACTACGACCTCTGCTACTGGACATGGGCCGACGAACTCGCCTCCGTCAAGAGCTGTGAGGCCTTCTTCAGGATCATGGCAGAGAAGCCGAATTGTTCCCGTCATCACCGTGCTCCTCCTCGTCACTGGACAAGTGGCCGGCCGTCATCCGTGGCCTGGATGCCTGAGTCGGTGAAGCTGTCCTGCCTGGTTGGCAGCATGGAGTGGTGGTTCGGCGACGTGGCGTCGCTGTCCCCGGCGACGTAGCGGTCGCCAACAAACAAAAACCTGACGCTGACGTAGTTCCCGCTGCAGTACCTCTGCCGCCGCAAGGCCGACGACCCGCGCAGCTTTGCACGACTTTCTTTTGTCGCGCGTCGGCCGCGGGATGAGCAAGGAGTGCAAGAGCAAGCTGGAGAGGCTCGTGGGGCGGATCCTGGACCAGGCCACACGACCTCCTCTGATGTAGTGCAACCTAGGCACACAACACCAACACCATCAAATGGTTCAATGACAAGAGCAAGAGTCAAAGCTCTCCATGATAAGGTGAATTCACTCCTATCTATGTGCGATCTCGACTGTCCTTTGAATGGGTTGCTACTTCATTCGTACACTTTATGCATACTCAGGAACCACCTTGATGACGACCCACAATGGAGTGGAGAAGATGACCAAGAGAAGACCCAAAAAAATGGCCAAGAGAGCAGCCAAGAAGAAGAAGAAGCTCAAACTGCATCGGGCGGTACTACCGGGCATGACCCGGTACTACCGCCTCCGCCTGACGTGTCACCTGCCGGAGAGACTACCGGGGCCGGTACTACCGCGCCTTGCCACCCCAGTTCTACCGCCACCCGCCGGCGCGGTACTACCGCGTCTACTACCGGATCTCCCAGGAGCTACGGGTATCGTCAAGTTCTATCCCGGTAGTGACCCCGGTACTGGCCCGGTACTACCGCAAGCCCGGTACTACCGGGCTCCAGCCGGTACTACCACTGTGGGCGAGCCTGCGCGCTGAAAAGGCTCTCGTGCCTTGTAATCTTATCTCCTTTTGGATCTAGACTATAAATAGTGCGTCCCCTTCCTAGGGTTAGGGTTAGACTATGATTTGGGATTAGAGTAGAGCCTTGCTCCTTCTTCTCAAAGTGTCTCTTTCCTCCTATGGAGATGAATCAAGGCCTCCTCTTATGGAGATGAACCAAGGCCTCCCCTTGTGGAGAAGATCCCTTCGTGGATACCAAGGCTTCCGCTTGTAGTTGCGATTACTTTCTAATCTTCCATCTTGTGGTGGCTAGATTGGATTGGTTGGATTGACCAATTGGACAAACAATCGTAAGAGTAAGGTGTGCTTTGGAGAGGAGAATTGGGGCTACCCTCGGGGATTTGTTACCAATTGAGTCTTGCTGAGTTATGTCTTGCTAGTTGTCTTTGATTTGGTGCTTTTCTCCTCTTGGTGTTCTTGTGTTCATCACTTGTTCTTCGTGTTCATCGTTCCCTTCGCCCAAATCTGTGAAAATCGGGACCAACCTACATCATATGGTATCAAAGCTCTAGGTTGACACGGATTTGATTTGTGTTTCCACCAAATTCTACCAAATTTTTCTTTGTTTTTGAGAAATTCGAAAATTTCCACCAAAAATAGCATTTCCTTGATTCGAGCTGATCTGTCGATTCGCTGCGTTATTGGTAGTTTTTGTCCATGGATCTGTTGCTTTAGGACCCCCTCCACCTTTGTTTGCGTTTCCTAGCCTTAATTTTGTCAATTTCACACGAATTTGAGGATTTTTCGAGGCCAATTTCCGCCCAAAATCGAAAGTCAACCTTCAGAAATCGGGCAGGTCGGTACTACCGGGCCCAAGCCGGTACTACCGGGTTTTCAAAATTTGGCCGATTTTTTTCTTTTTCCTCGGTTCGTTTTGGCATTTCCTCTTTGGTTTGAATCCTTTCTTGGTGTGCCCTACATCTACGACCTCGACAAGCTTCCACAGCAACGCATCATCAACGCCAAGCGACGACGCCACAAAGGACTCGACATTTCCCCATCATCATAATCTGTTGTGAGCCCTTCTTCCTTCCGTGTACCTTGACCTATCGGACTAGATCTTTGATATTGCGGGGCATTGCACTTGTTCGAGTGATTGTCTTAAAGTATTGATGAGTTTGTATCGTTAGAGATCTTGGCACTAGCAAAAGAGAAGGCATCATCGTCAAAAAGCAAAAATCAAAAAAAAAGAGAAAAGAAAAGAATCAAGTGGTGCCAAGTATCATCTCTTATAGGTTGCGACAAAGCTTATACTGCCAAAGTGAGTGAGTGTGTAACACTTGTGCAAATCCGTTGCCCACCCAAAAGCAATTGAGCTAGCGTCCATCTTGTGTTGGTGTGACATTTGAGCACGTAGTCTTCGTTAGGTTGTCTATCTTCGAGTGCTCGCCCTTTGGTCGCCCAACCCCATCTTTCGCTTTTGTGTGTGTTTCTTGATACTTTGTGGTTGGAATTTCTTTGGTAATTTGATCATTGTGGATTTTCTCTACCTTTGACAATATACTTGTCGTCGGGTTTGCTTGTTCCGTTTGCCACTTCATACCTTCCTATCCTCATAAGTGTGTGTGTTGGGTGTTAGAACCGGATTCTCTCCTCTCAAGCCTCATTATACTTGTGATATAGTTTGTCTTGGTTTTTCCTTACCACATATCTCACTTGTTCTTGAGAAAATGTTTAGGGGAAATACAAACGGAAGCTCAAGCTCGGACGATGAAATCCATGGTGGAGTTCGCGGTGATCATGGCTATGTCACACATACCGAGTTCGTTGGTCTTCGACACCTTCTTCGCGATGGTCTAGGACGCTACGAGCGTCGTCTTCAAGCTCAAGAGGCCAATTTCAATGACCGCATGCATGCGCAAGAAGCATCTATGGAGCGGGTGACCGAAGCTCTCAACAACCTTGTGCGACAACGAGCTTCCTCACGCTCAAGCCGTACAAGAAGCACCTCAAGGTCGACACAAGCACATCATGGATGTCATGAACCTCGACAAGAACGTCAAGATAACCGAAGGCGCGACGCCCATGAACGACCTCTTCCTAACGTTGAACAACCACATGATCTTCACGGGAACAATGCCAATGCGCATCAAGAACAACCTCACCAAAACGATGAACGTCGCGAACACATACCATCACCACCACCGCAACAACGTGATCGTTATGACCCATTGGTTAATGACAATGGCGTCCCAGGTGCAAATGATTTTCATGAGCAAGGACGTCATCCCCGTCATCCTCCAAGGCCACGCCATCAAAATCATGACAATGCGAACAATAACGAACAACCCGTTCATCAACAAGAGCTACCTTCTCAACATGATCCTCGTCCTCGTCAAGACATTCCACATGATCGTCACCAACACCAACACCCCGAGTCAAGTGATAACGAGTCAAGCCAACACAATGGTGATGGACTCAATCGAAGGAGACGTGGACATGCATTCCCACGTGGTGGCCATCGTGACGACTATGATGACTTGACCAACGTACGCTTTGATATATCCAAGTTCTATGGCACAAGTGATTCGGAAGCTTACTTCTCAGGGTACTCAAGGTCGACAAGATCTTTCGCGTACAAAGCTTCTCCGACAAAAAGAAGGTTGCCTTAGCTTCGATGGAGTTTGAAGAGTATGCCTTCTTGTGGTGGGAACAACTCCAAGATGCATGCATCGCTAACCACCAACAACCAATCAACACTTGGGTTGAAATGAAAGAAACAATGTACAAGCGCTTCGTGCCAAACCATTACACTAGAGACTTATACAAGAAGTTGCAAGAGTTGAAGCAAGGGTTGAAGTCGGTTGACGAGTACTATAAGGAGATGGAAATCTCGATGATGAGAGCCAATGTCAACGAGTACGAAGAGCAATCCATGGCTCGCTTCATGAATGGCCTCAACTATCCAATCAAGAAGATTGTGGAGTTCCAACCATATGCCAACTTGGTTGAGCTAGTCCATCAAGCAACAAAGGCCGAGCGTCACGTGCTTGTAGAGCTCAAATACCTCAAGATAAAGGTATTCTTCACCAACAAGCCTTCTTCGTCAACGACTACACCTTCACAAGCTCTTCCTCAAGCAAACACACGAGGTCCTCCAAGAGTCTCTACATCGACACCTCAAGCGGCTCAATCTTTCAAGAAAGTTCCTCCCTCTACAAAGGCACCTCAAGGATCTTCGTCCGGCACAAGAATATTGCAATGCTACAAGTGCGGAGGACAAGGGCACAAATCCTTTGAGTGCACCAACAAGAAGGTCATGATCATCAATGACATGGGAGAGTATGAATCTATGAGTGAAGATGAGTACAATGATTTGAACAAAGTCGCCACAATGCAAAGTGCTCAAGAAGAAGAAAATGAGATATATTGTGACATGGGTATACATCTCGGTTACCCTACCATGAGGGTACCTGGTGCACGTGACGACTAACGCCCAATAGCGAAGAGCCTAATCGAAGCCCAAGACAAGAGGCCCAAGAAGATGGAGTACCCTCCAAAATTAGACATAGGCATAGTCGGTTTATATTTCCCTTACGTGTAAACTAGGTCGGTTACGAACTCCTGAGACCCAGCCTATTTAAAGGCTGGGAGGGATGCCGATCTAGGGACCAAGCCATACTCGAACCACCAAAGCTCTCATGAGATCGATATCTCACCGGAGCCACCTTGTAACCTCATAATCTCACACGATCAATAACAGATAGGCAGGAAGTAGGGTCTTTACCTCCACCCGAGGGGCCTGAACCTGGGTAAATCTTTGCCTCTGCTTGTCAGCCGACGAAACTACCAGTACTACCACGTTCTCTCCCCATAATCTCAACCCTAGGTCCTTAACCATGGGATTTTATGAGGGTACACCTCGTCAATTGGCGCCGTCTGTGGGAAAGAATAGTGCTGGACTCACGGTTCCTTCGGTTCCATCGGAAAACGGCGACTCGCCGATCGGATCTACAAATGGCAACTCGCCGGCTGCATCGACAAACCAGAACTCGCCTACCCGGGCAACATACGGCAACTCGCCGACCCACTCGACAAACGGCAGCACGCCAGCTTCACATGCAAAAATCACATCAGATCCTCTGATGGATTTCGAGCCGCACTCGCCAGAATTTCAGGAGACCTTCTCCGATCTCGAGTCAGGTTTGGATTTGACTATTGGTTCGTTCAATTTTTTCGTAAACAAGCTCGGTGTGTAGGACTTGACAGATCCACGCCAACTCGCGACTTCCGCGCCCGAGCTCCATCGGCTGCGGCTCCTTCGACTGCGGATCCATCAACCGCGTCCATACCATCGTCGATCCTTCAATCTTGCTCGTCTGCAACAACCATATCAACTCGAGAGCTTAACAAGCTCCTGGAGGAGCTCGAAGGTGAGGAGGCCGAATCAGCATACCGCATAAACAACCCGTGCTCGATCTTCCACTCGAGGACAGCATCGACTGCGGGATCTCCCTCAGCGATTTCGACGAGCCCGAAACTCATATCGACAACCACGTCGACTCCGAGATCTGCACCAACAACAACCTCAACTTCGAGATTCATAACAACTCGCCGACGTCGAGATGAGCACATGCGATGAAGGCGTCGACAGCGAGATCCATCCAGACGGACCACTCGACGGGCATATCGACTCTGACATGAGCCTCAATGAAGACGTCGAGTCCATGACAGGACTCGAAAACACATATTCATACCCTCGGGTGATACCCCAGCAGGTCTACGTCGCCATCGCCGCAGAAACATCAGATGATGTGGCCAGCCGCAGGCCTATAGAATTCCCCTGCACAGTTACTATGCCGGACGGAGTCACAACTCTCATAATCACTGCTGAGATGGCAGCAAAAGCAGATAAAGTCATCAAGGAGTGCACAATGATGCCAGCTGATGCAACACAAGAGGAGATGTTGACCTTCCAGTACTTCAACTGGCAGGAATCACTTCGACTGCGGCAGGTCAGAGCAACACTCGAAGAACGCAAAAAGCAAGCTAGCTTGTCGAGTGCGCGAAGAAGACAGCTCTCCCTGAGCTCCACTGGGCGAGCAGACACAACCCAGATCAAGGCAGTCACACCTCTCGCCAGATGAGAGGCGGCACTCACCCGCAACTTAGGCAACTCTTTCATGACATACGACGAAGAGGGAGTGCCAGTACCCAAAACAGCTGCGGGTGCCCTCTTTACTGCCGCAGCATACCTAGAAGCAATCAAGCCTCCAGCTGATGACCCCAATGCAAAACTGCATCGCCAGCAGATCAAATCACTCGCCTTAGCGGCGAAGGCCATACGCCAAACTCCAAGAACTCCAGGTGGGAGTCGAGACCGTGCCCTAGTCGACGCGCGTCGGGAAGAGCATAATCACAGTGGTCACCGCCACCACTCGAAGGAAAGAAGCGGCTCACGTAGGCGCAGGTCCAGGAGCAGATCACGCAGATCTTACAGTAGCGACTCATACTCTGATCGAGAGCCTGAGCCACATGGAGCTCTGTGCTTCACTCGACGCGTCCGCGAGACACGGATGCCCAAAGGGTTCAAACTCACATCTGAACAGCCCAAGTACACGGGTCGACAGGAACCTTCCGGGTGGCTGGAAGACTACAGGCTGGCTGTCGCGTGCCAGCGAGGCACAAACACCACACCATGCAATACATACGACTCATGCTCGAAGGCACAGCCCGCGACTGGCTCAAACTTTACCTCCATCAACATACGACTCGTGGGATCACTTCCGCATGACTTCATCAAAAACTTCGAGCCTCTATGTGAGCGCCCAAAAACGTTCGAGGAGCTGCGAGCCTGCGTTCAACGTCAGACGAAACGTTGAGGTCATACATCAGACGATGGACTGAGATACGCAACTCAGTCGGAGTAATTTCAGAAGATATGGCCATGGATGCTTTCATAATGGGACTCGCCAGGCGGGACTCAAAGAAGCACTTGGTCGCAAAAAGCCAACCTCTGTGGCTAACCTCTTGATGACCGCGACTGAGTGGGCAGACGGAGAAGACATGGCGCGCACCACACGCGGGTCCTCACCCCGTGACAATCATGAAACGGCAGTCGAAGCCGCAGAGACTCATACAGAGACGACCGAAGGCGCAAGCGTTCAAAACGTCACTACGACGACGACAGACCCGAATTCATGGCGGCTGGGTTCTCTACACCCCGCAATGACCAAGACAGAAGCGACCGACGGTCAGAAGATCGACGGGACAGTCGAGATGATCGCGGACAGTCGAGATGATCGCGGACAGTCGAGACCGCGGCCAACGCAGTGATAGCTACAAGAGGAAGGACTGGCGCAAGTCAGATCCGGAGCACAATCCGAGCGATCATTCGAAGAAAAGATGGATGCTGATTGCAGATTCCACCTGTACAAGGGGGACGACGGAAAACTGCGCTCCAATCACTCGATGAGAAACTGCAGGGAATTCGACCAAATGGCGACTGATTACATAAATCTCAGAAAGGCAACAGCCGCAAACGCACATGCCTACACCTGTGCCTCAGCCAAACAACGTGCCCTGATGGCACCACCACCACCACCACCACAGCCTGCAGCAGGCGGAAATCTCGCGGGTGCCATACAACGTACCTCGGGTGGACGAACCTCAGTACCCTCCGCCCCAAGGGCAGATGTACATGATACAGAAAGGTCGCCCTTCCAACAGGGAGCAAAAACTTCGCACTCGACAAGTAAACATGGCGGTCATGTCACCTCCTGCTGTAACTGAATTCTTGAAGGGTTCTGAAACACAATAAGCTTCAGCAGAGAGGACCACCCTCCATCGGTCGTTCGTCCAGGGCACTCTGCTCTGGTACTCGATGCACAAATTGGAGGCTACGCCATGTCCAAGGTCTTCATGGATGGTGGCAGCGGCATAAACATCATCTTCGCAGATACGCTCCGCAAAATGAACAGGTCAGTCGAAAACCTGCCAAGATCTTCAAATACCTTTCACGGTATCGTCCCAGGAAAGCAATAAGCCCAGAAGGCACCATACAACTCGACGTAACGTTCGGGGACAAGAACCACTTCAGGACAGAGTCGATTGAGTTCGAAGTTGTCGACTGGAAGTCACAATACCATGCTATACTTGGACGCCCGACGTTCGCTCGATTCATGGCGGTGCCACACTACGCATACCTCCAGCTAAAGATGCCTGGACCAAAAGGAGTAATCACAGTCAAGGGAAACTTCCAAAAGTCTGACTCTTGCGACCGAGTTTAGCAAAATCTCTGAGATGTTCGGCATGGAAGCAACACTCGCGATCTAGCGGTCTCCAACGATCGAACACTTATGCCAGAGCACAAAAGGTGGCAGTCGACAGAGCATTCAATGCCACCAATGACACAAGTCGCATCAGGTGCACCCGACTGACCCGACCAAGACAGTCAATGTCTCGTCGAGTCTGCCTATCGCATAGGAAAGCGCGCTCGTCGAATTCCTCCGTGAGAACTGGGATATATTTGCGTGGTGTCCAGCCGACATGCCAGGTATTCCCAGGGAATTCGCCGAGCACTCTCTCCAATTATTTCCAGATGCTAAACCAGTCAAGCAAACAATGCGCCGCATATCCGGCCCAAAAAGAACTGCAGTCGAAGCCGAAGTCGACAGACTACTCGCAGCAGGTTTCATCAGAGAAATCAAGAAATCACAATGGGTGGCCAACCCCGTACTCGTAGAGAAGAAGCACAGATATCCTTCGGATGTGCGTAGATTTCACAGCACTCAATAAATGCTGTCCAAAGGATCACTTTCCACTACCTCGAATCGACCAGATCGTCGACTCCACCGCCGGGTGCGCTCGCTTGTCCTTCCTGGATGCTTACTCGGGTTACCACCAGATAAGGATGAAGGAAGAGGATGAAGAGAAAACGGCGTTCATAACCCCACTCGGGGTCTACTGCTACACAACAATGCCTTTGGGCTCAAGAACGCAGGCGCAACCTACCAGCGCATGATGCAAGACTGCCTCAAGAAGCAAATTGGGCGAAACGTCCAGGTCTATGTAGATGACATCGTCATCACCACAAGGGAGGAAAACACACTACTCGATGACTTGCGAGAGACGTTCGCAAACCTCAAACGCTTCCACATCAAGCTCAACCCGAAGAAGTGCACGTTCGGCGTGCCAGCCGGGCAACTCCTCGGGTATCTAGTCTCAGCTCGAGGAATCGAGGCAGACCCGGAGAAAATACAGGCCATCTTGACGATGCAAAGGCCTTCAAAGCTCCATGACGTGCAAAATTGGCGGGTCGAGTAGCAGCACTCAGTCGATTCATCAGCAAGCTAGGCAAAAAGCACTCCCGTTCTATCGACTGATGAAGAAAGCAGATAAATTCGAGTGGACGCCAGAAGCCGAAGCAGCCTTCACGGACCTCAAGCGAGTCCTCACAAGCCCTCCAATCCTCGTCGCACCAAGGGAACGCGAGCCACTATACCTATATGTCTCCGCAACTAACAGGGTGGTAGCACGTACTGGTAGTCGAACGCAGGGAGGAGGGACACGCCCAAAGCATACAACGTCCAGTCTATTACTTGAGTGAAGTGCTCTCCATATCAAAGCAGCGGTACCCGCACTATCAAAAGCTGGCCTACGCCGTGTTCATGTCCTCAAGGAAGCTGACGCATTACTTCTCCGAGCACCCGATCACTGTAATCAGCACCTCAGGGATCGGGGACATCCTCACAAACCCCAACGCAACTGGGCGAGTGCAAAATGGCTCATCGAGCTAGCACCGCGAGATATCAAGTATGATTACCCGAAGGCCATCAAAGCACAAGTCTTACCTGACTTCCACACCGAGTGGATCGAAGCTCAGCTGCCAGGAGCACCAGATGTGTCCAACTCATGGACTATGTACTTTGACGGCTCAAAGAAAACGAAGGCGCAGGCGTCATCCTCATATCACCAAAAGGCGACAAGCTCGCTATATCCTGCAGATGGGATTCGAGTTCCCATCCAATAACGAAGCAGAATACGAGGCCCTGATCCACGGCATGAGGATGGCCAAAGCCCTCGGGTGCACTCGACTGATGATCTACGGCGACTCGAATCTGGTGGTGCAGCAAACAATGAAGGCCTGCGACGCAATCGCAGATAACATGATCGCCTACCGTGACCTGTACAACTCATGGAGGGCAGCTTCGAAGGCTGCGAGTTGCGGCACATAGGGCGTGAGAGCAATGAAGAAGCAGATAAGCTAGCCAACATTGGCGCGACTAAAGCACCAGTTCCACCTGGTGTATTCTTCGAGCGCATCGAGCACAGGTCCATCAAGAAAAAACGAATCTCCTACATCAGCCGCACCAGCCAAGAGCAAAACACCTAGCACAGAGGACCCGCCAGTCGAGGTACTCCTCATCGAGCCAACATGGACTCAACCTTTCCTCGCATACATACTCCGCGGCGAGGTACCCAAGACATAACAGAGTCAAGACGCGTCACTCGACGATCTAAAGCATACACTGTCATCAACGGTGAACTATACAAACGCAGCATATCAGGTATGTTCCAACGTTGCATAGCATTTGAAGATGGCCAAGCCATCCTTCGTGATATTCATGCAGGTACCTGCGGGCATCACGCCAGCAGTCGATCACTCGTAGCCAAAGCCTTTCGCGCAGGCTTCTACTGGCCCACAGCACTCAAAGACGCGGAGGACATAGTCAAAAGGTGCATCGGCTGCCAAAAATTCGCCACAAAGCCGCACGCACCCGCATCGGCGTTGAAGACAATACCATTGGCCTGGCCCTTCGCCCAGTGGGGGCTCGATATGGTTGGGCCACTCAAAAAATCCTCCCATGGAGGGCATACTCACCTTCTGGTGGCAGTCGACAAGTTCACCAAGTGGATTGAAGCAGTCCCTATCACAAGTTCGACTGCCACTACAGCAGTCAATTTCATAAAATCCATCATATACCGCTTTGGTGTGCCAAGTAGCATCATCACTGATAACGGTACAAACTTCACGGCTGAGAATTCCGACCCTTCTGCAAAGAGCAAGATATCACGCTCAATTATGCATCTGTGGCACACCCGCAATCTAATGGCCAAGTCGAAAAGGCCAATGGACTTGTGACGAACGGAATCAAGAAACGCCTCCTGGTGCCACTCAAAAGGGCCGCGGGTGCTTGGGTCAAGAGCTCCCGTCTGTGCTATGGAGCTACGCACAACACCCAATGCCTCAACGCAATTTACCCCATTCTTCATGGTCTACGGAGCAGAGGCAATCATGCCATCAGACGTAAGGTTCAATGCACCAAGAGTCGAAGTATACAACAAAGACGATGCAGATGAAGCACTCGAAGATGCAGTCGACTTGCTCGAAGAAGCACGCAACACGGCGCTAGCACGCACAACTGTCTACCAGCAAGACCTCTGCAACTATCACAGCCGTCGACTGCGTACCAGATCCTTCGAGGTCGGTGACTTGGTACTTCGACTAAAGCAAAAGAAGGTGCATAAACTCGCTTCTTCATGGGAAGGACCCTTCATCATCACTAAGGTCATTGGTGGTGGAGCATACAGACTGAAGCACACAAAGACAGGCGAACTCTCGCACAATCCTTGGAACGTTGCGCAGCTGCGCCGTTTCTATGCTTAGATCGCTCAGTCACACAATGTAATAGGCACATATGTCGGATGGCTGCAGATTTCAGACGCGCTCTTTTCCTTACCAGGGTATCTAAGGGGACTGGAAGGTTTTTAATGAGGCGGTCTGCAGCCTAACATTCATAAATGGAATATAGTCAATGATTCCTCATATTTCTCCCTGTTTACTACTCGCACAACATGAGCCTCACCCGAACACTCAGGGGCTGCGCTATCTCAAAACATGAGCTTTCGCTCCTTCAAGCATAATACTCCAGCTGCACTCGAATACTCGGGAGCTGGATAATAAAACTCAATACATATAGGAAAGAGGTGCTCAACCCCACTCAACTACTCGGGGACTGAGCCTACGGGCATAAGTTAAAGCTGCGAATCTCATCCTATCCAGCTCACTTCGGGCACTCCCCAGCTCCTGCTCCAGTTTCGCGAGTCGAGCTTTCATATAACGTATTACGGCGGCATCGTTTGCCACCTGAGCTCGAGATCGAGTAGGGGCACGATGCCGCGACGAGCTGGATAAAGTGGCGGCTGGCCGTTTCTGTTCCAAACATCATAAAAGTTTCATGAGAAACTCATCACAAAGCTTATGCGAGTAACAACACACAGCCTTACAAGCAGGATCATAGCGAGGAAATTGAATTCATACAAAGGTAGCAAAAGCACATGCATACTCGCATGGTCATAAGTTTAATTACAAAGCATAAAAGGCATGGCTGCCCTACTTCTCAGACATTGACTCTGCCCTAGCCCTACTCGCACGAGCGGCGACCTCGGCTGCCCGGCGCTCCATGGTAGTCATAAAAATTTCAGCCAACTTCGCAGCTGGCTCGTTCACATGCTTTAGGGACACTAGCTTCCCGCCCGACTTACGAGGGAAGTCAGACAGAGCGGCTTCGAAGTCACCCTCTATCCCATGACCTAAAAGGAGTTTGAGGGTGGTCTCTGAGCCGCGTACCGTCAAAGTGCGAGCAAAGTTCGTCATAGTCGAAGTTCCCGGGCCCAGGACATCGGCGAAGCCATCCACAGTCGAAGGAGGTTGGCTAGACGGGAACACGTCCTTGTACACGGCGCCGAGCGTGCTCGTAGACTTGGCGAGTGCATCCTTGGCTTGGGTGGAGACAACGTCCAGGTCGCCGATAGCACGGTCAAGGGACAAATCGCCACTCGACTGGTCTACAGGTGCCGGTGTGCCAAATCAGAAAGAACATAAACTTTTACACAACATTCAGTGGCAAAAGAAGGGGACAAAAAGTGGCAAATTCAACATACCGCCCACGTCTCGATTGAGGCTAGCCAAGCGCTCAGCATAATCTTTCTCGCGCAGGGCAGCGGAGTTCTTGGCGTCATCCAAGGCCTTCTTCGACTCAGCGCGTTGTTGGGCGAGTGCATCTTCTAGCTCTTTAACCCGGGACTCCGCAGTTGCCTTGTCACCTGAGATAGATGGCCAGATGTCATTCACAATCGACAAAACAAAGACGTACAGAAGTCAAGCACACTTACAGGTGAGTTGCTCCATGATAGCACGCAGATTGTCCCTCTCCTGTTCAACCTAGACAAATGCTTTGCCTGATTCTACCAGGTGGAGGTAGAAGGGCTGCATGCACATGAAACCAGCATAAGCTACACACACATAGTCCCAGTATGAGGACTCGACAAACGACACTTACGTGTTCAACCCAAGGCGCAGGCTTGGCAGCAGAAGTCCCAATTTGCGGAGTCGACGCACTCACAATCTTGGCGGCCTTAGTGGTAGTGGCCGTGGCTACTGTTTTCACAACCTCAGCCGCAACAGGAGAAGCTTCTGGCTGATCTGGAGTCGAAGCTCTCTCGGTTGGAGGAGTTGGAGGCCGCACAGTCTCGACACTGAGTGACATAAGGCATACAACATGAGCAAGACTATCAATAAGCAGAAACTTGAGTACAAAGGAGTTTAGGCACATACCTGTGCTTTTCTTCCTCTTCGCTATCGAGGTTGTCAAAATTGGGACCTCCAAAACATAGCTCTCCACCCAACTGAGGAGGAGGAGCCGAGCTCAACGGGCTCACGTCCAAAGGAGCAGTTGTGGTCATAGGAGACGAGCCCGAGTCTCCGTCATCTCTCACATTTGATTCTATCATGGGTGAACCCGTGGAGGAAGACGCAACTTGGGTCGCCCGATGGCGCTTGCGAGTAGGGACCTCGCTCACATCATCAGTCGTGGCAAGCTCCTTGTCCTGTGCTTTTTCAACCCTTTCCTCTTCGACCTCTTCTGTGGGAGATGTGGTAGCCGAAGGTAGAGGCGATTCATCTCCTCCCTTCGCTTCTACCGTCACCTCTGTTTCGTGAGTTGGGCCATCTTCAGGAAGAGGAGGAAGGGTTGAGGCGGTCGAGTGGCTCTGCATACAACATACAGTATTCGAAAGTCACAAAGATGTATAGCAAAATAACAAAAGTAGGAGATCATAAACTCGATAGATTCACTAACCTCTGGCAAAGGCTTTCAGCCCCATAAGGAGCGACAGGGCAGTCGACGTTGCAGGGCTCGCTGGACTTCGTGCTGGTGATGGACCGCATGTGCGACACCAGCTCGCTCTTTGACAGCTCCTCCTTGCTCATTCGGGTGGCGTCGAGTGCACCCTCATACTCCCACATTGGGTGGGCACGAGCGCGGAGCGGCCATACCCGCATCTTCACAAAGGTGGCAATCAAATGCACACCCGTGACGCTGTTTAGCAGCCCTCCAATCGTCTCCAGCAGAGGCGCTGCTTCCGCCATTTCTTCAGTCGAAAGTTCATGGTCCCAGGCCTTCGTCCTAGCGGCTATACAAGCAGTCAAAAATGCTGGGACCCCTTCCTGGTCGACGTGCACATACAACCACCTTTTTCTGCACCCTCGCGCCAAGTCGACTGGCTTTAGGCAAAGTATCGGGTGTCGCTGCGCACTTGGATTTGAAGGCCTCCGACTGGATAGGTTCGGCCGCCTCGGTTGTTGGGCCGAACCATTAAGATAGACTTCCAAAGGGCCCAGCTGGGAGCAACTCCCAGGAAGCACTCACACAACACCATGAAACAGGCAATGTGCATAATGTCGTTAGGGGTGAGATCATGGATCTGCAGCCCATAGGCGTAGAGCAAACCACGAACAAAGTCGTGGAGGGGAAAAGTTTGACCCCTAGGCAAAAACTCCGCAAAACATACGCGCTCGTTTGCGCGAGGCTCGGGGAGTACCTCTTTTGATGGCGCGCGGACGGTAAGCTGGTCCACCGGCGGCAGCAATCCGTCCTCGCGGAACTTCTCGAGATGGGCTGCCTTGAGTGTGGACTTCATCCAATCACCGTCGCTCTTCTTGAGGTCGACGGCGGCCGCAGATGCGCCAGCCGCAGCTTTCTACCCCTTCAGAACGGCCGCGTCAGTCGCGGGCGCGTCGGTGGCAGAGGCTTTCCTCTTTGGCGCCATGGTGGTGGTGGCTAGGGAGAACAGAAAGAGCTTGGGCGCAAGAACAATGGAGCAGGAGCGCGAGGAAGAAGATGGAACAGGGGCGGCGCGCAGAGCAAATGGCTAGTAAAAAACAATGGCAGCGCCGTTTCCCCTATTTATCTCAAATCAAAGGCAATCACAGCCATTCAGATCCTAACCGTGCGCTACGCACGCAATCTCACCGTACACGTGGCAAACGCGGAGGGCAACCATCGCCGGCCACTCCACCCACTACGCACACAAAAAGAGGAGCCATAATCACCTCTCCGGAAAAAGTGGGCCCGAGTGGTCAAATCAAGTCCAAACTGCACCGTTGTTCGGTCAGCTCTGCACAAAAGGGCCCACCTATGTGTCACGTCCCATCCATCGCAGCATAACACACGCCACGCGTGTCAGACAGCGCAGTCGCCAAAAAACATCATCCATGACGTCGTCACAAGCGCTTTGATCAGAAATACATCCGAGTCCGCTCAATACATATTGGTCACTCGACCGTTCCTTCGACTGAAGCATATTACTCCCATCGGGAGCATATAAATTTTTTTCGACTAGAGATGCTCAATGATTGAGATTATCCTCCATTTACAAGTAATACATCATAATCTCGGGGGCTACTCCCATCGGGAGCACTGTCGTGCACCCGATAGAATTATGGCGCAAATTTATTCGATTAACATATGCAGAGTAAGAAGATTTTGAGATTATCCTCCATTGCAAAGCAATAGAGCACAATCTCGGGGGCTAGTCCCATCGGGAGTGCTGTCGCGCACCCCATAAAATAACAGGCACATATCAGTCGACAAAGGACACGACTCGTCTAATAAAAGTTCAAAATATTACAAAAAAAAACATACTCGAAACATTCCCGAGTTGCGTCCGCCGCAAATACTTTGGATGCTGCGTGTATAGTGCAAAGGTAAGACCCGCCGAACTTTCGAGCTGGGCTAAGGACCGTTTCAACAATGTTAATCCTTACAGTTTCCGTGTCAACAGACATGATGAAAAATCCCGACGGACGCGTTGGGTACAATTCAAAGCTATACTGCAGATCGACTCAGTAAGACCTCCGCAGCCTAGTCGAATCTGACCAGTTTTGTTCCAGATTCAAGTCCGGGGACTCGAGTTTGATTGAAAGCTAGTGAGGTTTTACCCAAATGTGTAGTTAACCAGTCCCGATCCGTCGAGTGTACTGGGCCTGCTATGCTATTATCCCTTGATCATCATAAGCAGAAACCAGAGTCGATGAGATACTTGACATAGCCAAACATGTGCTATTCATACAGGAATTCCAAATTATATATACAAAATACAAAGCATATGACGTGCACTTACGAAAGAGTCCATGCCTGATTCTTCGAGTCAGACAAGTACTCGGGGGCTACTGACATGGGTATACATCTCGGGTACCCTACCATGAGGGTACCTGGTGCACGTGACAACTAAGGCCCAATAGCGAAGAGCCTAATCGAAGCCCAAGACAAGAGGCCCAAGAAGATGGAGTACCCTCCAAGATTAGACATAGGCATAGTCGGTTTATATTTTCCTTACGTGTAAACTAGGTCGGTTACGAACTCCCGAGATCCAGCCTATTTAAAGGCTGTGAGGGTGCCGATCTAGGGACCAAGCTATACTCGAACCACCAAAGCTCTCGTGAGATCGACATCTCGCCGGAGCCACCTTGTAACCTCATAATCTCACATGATCAATAACAGACAGGCGGAAGTAGGGTCTTTACCTCCACCCAAGGGGCCTGAACCTGGGTAAATCTTTGCCTCTGCTTGTCATCCGACGAAACTACCAGTCCTACCATGTTCTCTCCCCATAATCTCAACCCTAGGTCCTTAACCATGGGATTTGATGAGGGTACACCTCGTCATATTGTGATGGCGACAACAACCCTTCCTTGGTTGTGGCAAGAGCTTTAACCACCAATGTTCAAGTGGAAGAAGACCAAAGATGCAATTTGTTTCAAACAAGAGCGGGAATCAATGGAAAATCCATCAAGGTCATCATCGATGGTGGAAGTTGCCACAACTTAACGAGTAAGGAACTTTGTGATAAGCTCAACTTGAAGTTCAAGAAGCACCCACATCCATACCATGTTCAATGCTTGAGCGATTCCGGAGCCGTCAAGATACAACATATGGTGCAAGTCTCCTTCAAGATTGGTGCTTATGAAGATACGGTTGATTGTGATGTTGTGCCTATGACCGTTTGTCACTTACTTCTTGGACGTCCTTGGCAATTTGATAAAGGTGCTATGCATGATGAAAGGACAAATTACTATAGCTTCAAGAACAACGACAAGACCTTCGTCCTTCGTCCCATGACACCAAGTCAAGTCATCGCTGACAACGCCAAAACTATTGCACGGGCACAACAAGATCGTTCCTCAAGTGAGATGAGTGGTGAGCGAGAGACCCACCATAAAGTGAGTGAGAGGCACAAGCCAAATGAGTGTGACACTTCAAAGAGAGACCCTACAAAACTTACACTATTTGCCACCAAGAGAGAGATGAGGGAGTTGAGAGAGAACCCAGCCACCCTCCACTATGTGCTCATATGCAAGGGTGAAGTTTCTATGACTAACAATTTCACAAACCTTCCTCCTTATTTGTTGTCTCTTTTGAAGGACTTTGAAGATGTCTTCCCTCAAGAAGTGCCATCGGGACTACCTCCTCTATGCGAATCGAGCATCGCATCGACCTTGTTCCCGGCGCACCGCTACCAAACCGCGCTCCTTACCGCACCAACCCCGAGGAGACAAAGGAGATTGAGCGGCAAATACAAGAACTTGCCATGGGACATATCCGCGAGAGTTTGAGTCCGTGCGCCGTGCCCGTCATCTTGGTACCCAAGCACGACAACACTCTTCGCCTTTGCATGGATTGTCGCCCCATCAACGCCATCACCGTTAGGTATCGCCACCCTAACCCTCGACTTAATGATATGCTTGATGAGCTTTGTGGTTCCGCTATATTCTCCAAAATTGATCTTAAAAGTGGATACCATCAAATAAGAATGTGTGAAGGTGATGAATGGAAGACCGCATTTAAAACAAAACTTGGTCTCTATGAATGGCTCGTCATGCCATTTGGTCTTTCCATTGCACCTTCTACTTTTATGCGTCTTATGAACCATGTGTTGCGACCTTTCATTGGGAAATTTGTTGTGGTATACTCTGACGACATCCTTATCTATAGCAAATCTTTGGAAGAGCACACTTCTCATGTTGCTCAAGTTTTGTTGGTTCTTCGCAATGAAAAGCTTTATGCCAATCTTTCTAAGTGCACTTTTGCCACCAACAAAATTATTTTCTTGGGGTTTGTTGTTTCTTCAGATGGTGTTGAAGTTGATGATGCCAAGATACAAGCAATTCGGACTTGGCCTTTTCCGATGTCACTTGAAAAGTTGAGACGTTTTCTTGGTTTTGCCGGATTTTACCGCCGTTTCATCAAGGATTTTTCCACAATTGCTTGCCCCCTCCATGAACTTACAGAGAAGAATGTACCTTTCATTTGGGGCAACGCACATGATTTTGCTTTCAATGAGCTCAAACGGTTGTTAACCGAAGCACCACTCCTTGCCCTTCCGGATTTCTCTAAAACATTTGAGATTGAATGCGATGCAAGTGGATTGGGCATTGGAGGAGTGCTTATGCAAAATGGTAGACCCATCGCATACCATAGTGAGAAACTAGATGGAGCTCGCTTGAATTACCCCATTTATGACAAAGAGTTATTTGATTTGGTTCGTGTTTTGGATGTGTGGCAACATTCCCTTCGTACTAAGGAATTTGTCATTTATTCCGACCATGAATCCTTGAAATATTTGAAAAGTCAAACAAATTTGAACAAAAGACATGCTAAGTGGGTTGAGTTCATTGAGTCTTTCACCTTTGTAATCAAATACAAGAAAGGTAAAGAAAATGTGGTCGCGGATGCTCTATCCCGCAAGGCCAACCTACTTACACGTCTTGACATTAGTGTCTTGGGTTTGGATGAGATAACGGAGTTGTATGCTACCGCTGCTTTCTTTGGAGACATTTTCGCTCAATGTTCGGAGCACAAAGAAATTGGTGATTTCTATTTGTACCAAGGTTTCTTGTTTAAGGCTAACAAACTATGTATACCCGAGTCTTCACTTCGTTTGGTCCTTTTGAAGGAATCGCATGGAGGCGTCTTAATGGGACACTTTGGACGTGACAAGACCTTTGCAATGCTCTCTACAAACTACTATTGGCCAAGGATGTACCGGGATGTGGATCGCTTGGTGCGACGATGTTCAACATGTCTCAAAGCTAAATCTAATCTAAACTCTCATGGCTTATACACACCTTTGCCAATTCCACATCACCCATGGTCCGACATTGCTATGGATTTTGTCTTAGGACTCCCACGCACTAAAACAAACAAGGATTCCATCTTTGTCATCATTGATCGATTCTCTAAAATGGCACACTTTATACCATGGAACAAGACCGACGATGCTTCACATATTGCTACTTTGTTCTTTAGGGAAATCGTCCGTCTTCATGGAGTGCCCAAGACCATTGTGTCGAATCGTGACGTCAAGTTCGTGAGCTATTTTTGGAAGACTTTGATGGCCAAGATGGGAATCAAGCAACTATTCTCCACCGCATACCACCCTCAAACCGATGGCCAAACCGAAGTGGTGAACCGAAGCCTATCCACACTCCTTCGTGTGTTGATCAAGCCTAACTTGAAGAATTCGGAAGAGTGCATCCCACACGCCGAGTTTGCCTACAATCGAGCACTACATCGCGCAACAAAGAGAACACTCTTCGAGTTCGTCTATGGCTCCAACCCCTACACCGCGCTCGACATGCTACCACTTCCACTCCGAGAACAAGTCAACATGGATTTCGACAAGCGCGCCGCTTACATGAAGAAACTACATGAAGACACAAGGGCCACGCTAGAGAAGCATAAGGAAGACCATGCAACCAAGATAAACAAGAACAAGCGCCCCATGATCTGTGAAGAAGGAGACCTTGTTTGGCTACATCTACGCAAGGACTGCTTCCCCGATGAGAGAAAGTCTAAGCTCGCGCCAAGAGGAGATGGTCCTTTCAATGTTCTCAAGCGCATCAACGACAATGCATACAAGATCGACATATCCAAGTCCAATTACGGCGTCCATGACACCTTCAACGTCGCCGACATCTCACCTTACCTTGGAAACCCAAGTGATGATGAGGACGAAGAGTCGAGGACGACTCTTTTCCAAGGGGGGGGGGAGATGATGTAGTGCAACCTAGGCACACAACACCAACACCATCAAATGGTCCAATGACAAGAGCAAGAGTCAAAGCTCTCCATGATAACGTGAATTCACTCCTATCTATGTGCGATCTCGACACTCCTTTGAATGAGTTGCTACTTCATTCGGACACTTTATGCATACTCAGGAACCACCTTGACGACGACCCACAATGGAGTGGAGAAGATGACCAAGAGAAGACCCAAGAAGATGGCCAAGAGAGCAGCCAAGAAGAAGAAGAAGCTCAAACTGCATCGGGCGGTACTACCGGGCATGACCCGGTACTACCGCCTCCGCCTGACGTGTCACCTGCCGGAGAGACTACCGGGGCCGGTACTACCGCGCCTTGCCGCCCCGGTACTACTGCCACCCGCCGGCGCGGTACTACCGCGCCTACTACCGTGTCTACTACCGGATCTCCCAGGAGCTACGGGTATCGTCAAGTTCTATCCCGGTAGTGACCCCGGTACTGGCCCGGTACTACCGGGCTCCAGCCGGTACTACCGCTGCGGGTGAGCCTGCGCGCTGAAAAGGCTATCGTGCCTTGTAATCTTATCCCCTTTTGGATCTAGACTATAAATAGTGCATTCCCTTCCTAGGGTTAGGGTTAGACTATGATTTGGGATTAGAGTAGAGCATTGCTCCTTTTTCTCAAAGTGTCTCTTTCCTCCTATGGAGATGAATCAAGGCCTCCCCTTGTGGAGATGAACCAAGTCCTCCCTTGTGGAGAAGATCACTTCGTGGATACCAAGGCTTCCGCTTGTAGTTGCGATTACTTGCTAATCTTCCATCTTGTGGTGACTAGATTGGATTGGTTGGATTGACCAATTGGACAAACAATGCTAAGAGTAAGGTGTGCTTGGGAGAGGAGAATTGGGGGCTACCCTCGGGAATTTGTTACCAATTGAGTCTTGCTGAGTTATGTCTTGCTAGTTATCTTTGATTTGGTGCTTTTCCCCTCTTGGTGTTCTTGTGTTCATCACTTGTTCTTCGTGTTCATCGTTCCCTCCGTCCAAATCCGTGAAAATCGGGACCAACCTACATCATCCTCGTCTCTGGCGATGGCGAAGACACGTACGACGTGAGGCTCGTCAGGATGTTCGTGGGCTACGTGAAGGTGGACAAGTAGCTCGCAGCGATCTCACCGGACCAGGGGCTGGGGCTGGGCGTGTCCAGGCTCCTTGCCGTCGCCGCGAACCAGCCAGACTCCACGGTGAGCTGCTATGGCGGCGTGTACACGACACTGGACATTTTCCTTTGATCTGTGCATTCGCAATGATTACCCTTATTCATGCTCATGTGTTGTGTTTAGAAATTTGCAATATGAGATAATATTCTGCTTGATCTCGCTGGGTTGTGTTTCTTGCTCAATTATGTTCAATGTAAGACAGCCATTTTTTCTTCTGAATCCTCAGTATTTTTTTTGAGATGTTTTGAGTCCTCATTTCTATTTGATGGTGAGAGTGGTGAGAAAATGTAACTATTTTTATTTATCGGATGGATGAAAGTACATAATGTAAATTGTACTCTGTTGGTACAGATTCAAACTGAATGAATGGTGAATGAAATAAGCAACGTAGTTGGAGGTGTTTTTTGCAATGAGTACAAAATATGATGGAGGGGTTCTTTGCAATGAGTAAGGAATGTAGCACATATCTCAAAGAGTGAGTGGGCGCCCAGGATAAGCCCGAGACGGCCACGTATGTGTGGGAAGACATTTTCGAGGTTTCAAGGGACTTTAGTGTTCTGGAGCTACATCTCACAACGCGGGGGCATGTCTATGGAGCACTAGTGTTGCACCTCCTTGGGACGAAACATTTCCCTACTGCTACTTTGCGGAGGCTTAAGATTGCCCTGCGGAAACCAGAGGTAATTGTTCATCAAAACATATGCATAAGTACATTCATATATATTTATGGCCTAGTAAAGCAGAAAGATAGTAATTCAATTTTTTTAGGCGAACGAACAAGAAAAAGAAGAAGAAGAAGCAGCAGCAGCATGCAGAGCCAAAGGTGCGCGCCGACCAATTGGAGAACCCAAACTATCTCCATGAGTGATCTCGAACAAGTGGAAATCGATGGCTTTCAAGGAGAAGATCATGAATTTGACTTCCTAAAATTGATATCAAGGTGTGCCCCAATGCTCACAAGAATTGATGTGAAGGTGGCACCTGAACTTACACCGAGCAACGACGAATGTTCAGAAATATACCGCACCTTGAGGGCCATTTATCCTACAGTGGAATGCTATCTTAGCTCCGGTGAACTTGGGGATTCGACCATCCATGATTAGCATGCTCCTAAACACATGTTGACAATGACTTTATTGTGTAAACCTTTTGCTAGGGTGGGTGCTCGTGTCATTGTTTGGATAATAATAAAATCTTAGTTATCGACTATGTAAACAATGATTTTACTATATATGAATGTGTCATTTTCCAACATCATGTAAAATACTGCTATTGGGAAGAAGTAGTCAACCGATTAATTACCAGACCACGCTAGATCATCGCAGATATGACCACATGCTGTCAGCTAGGCCACATGATTGGTGTCTGGCTTTGTCATCCCCGCTCATGGAGCTGAGTATGGGGGTTTACAATAGTGCATACTGAATATAGATTTCCTATCAGGAGCGATTCTCAGACTTGGCCAAGACTTTGCCTAAGGGCGCTCTAGATTTTGTGAAGTTCATAACAGCGTAGTATCCATCTTCTGTGTCAACATCACAGATGATGCAGGTTGGCAACACATTAGGGCATGGTATGCTTCTGTTAGCCTGAATCGTAAATGTTTCAGTAGCTAGCTTCCATGAAAAGACCGAACAAAAGAAACACCGTTTGCAGATCAAACTTATTTCACACATCAACTAGAATTTGTACAGCAAAAAATAGTGCTACTGAAGAACCCTGTTCTTTTGCTTAGATCTACGTCTGCAGCCTGAATTGGTTTCCGTGCGGTTTCAATTGCCCGTGTCGCTTGTATTTTGTCACCTAATATCTGTCTTATCATGTTTCCTGCGTATTGAGGGGAAATTCAGCATATCAACATTCAGCAGTATCGGCATATCAGCATTCAGTCTCGAGGTCCAGCCCTTTGCATTCAATCACGCAACCTAGCACTTCGAAGAGCTCCTCCCAAAGAGGAAGGAGCAACCTTGAGCATCACAAAGTGGACGTGGCACTCACAATTGAGATAGAGACAGCTCAATTTGAAAGGCTGGCAGTAGAGTTTGCAAGAGACGGGGACGTTGATGAAGAAAACAGCTGAAGCCTTGAAGAAAACAACTGAATCCTTGAAGGAGGCACTCCCCTGCCGAAGTATTTTTATTTTTTGGAAATACACAAAGTGTGGGGTTTATACCTCGGCTTCCTTTTATGATTTACTTAATTTTGGGGCGCATCCCACATGTGCACTCGCACCATATTGGGAGATTTCTATCCCAGTTCGGATTCAAGTTTTCTTATGGCTGCTAATTCATAATAAACTCCTCTCGAGATAATCTACAGAAACATCGCCATGCCGAGGACAAAAACTGTGTTTTTTTGTTGCTCAGAACGAGAATCCATTCCAAATTTGTTCATTGAGTGTGTGGTTGCCCGCGCTTGTTGGTCGACAGTTTCTGAGATTATTCAGAAATCTATTGGTTCTAACGTTGAGTCAGTGTGTTTGCTTTGTATTAAATTGATGCACTAGCCAATTATCCCAAAAGTCCGAACTGATGGAAAGGGTTGTGCAATACATTATATTTCTAACACTCCCCCTCACGTCCAGGCTGTGGACTTTTTCTTCACGGGCCTAGGACGTGGATTTAGGGTGTCCGCGGATATTTATTTTTAATACCGCGTTAGCCAGGATTTGAACTCTAGACCTCTGACTCTGATACCATATTAAATTGATGCACTAGCCAATTATTCCAAAAGTCCGAACTGATGGAAAGGGTTGTGCAATACATTATATTTCTAACACTTTGGTCCTCGCATAAAAATGTTGTTGCAAAAATATTTTATGTTGCTGCGTTATGGGCCTTATGGAATCTTCAGAATTCTACATGTTTCCAGGATTTTCGCTGCTCGAGCATGACGATGGTCTGGTCGGAGATGATCAAGTTGCTGTGTCGATGACGGCCGCTGTGCAAGGATCAAGCTCTGTTGGACAATGATATCTGGATCTTGGAGAGGCCGCATGGGGAAGTGCTGCGAATCGCATGGACCCGAAGCTCCTTTCCCTATCACTGACAGATGACGAGCGTCGCCGCCACCTGCAGATATTTACCAATTGGGCGATATCACCTCTTAGGGATTGAGAAAATGTTTCTCGAGGCTAATGCGTTTTGTAATATGTGACTTCTCTATTACATGCGCCGTTGCGCTATTTCATTCAATGAATGTGGGGGGGGGGGGGGGGGGGGGGTTATTTTGTAAAAACGTATTTTTATTTGCCAAATATGGCCCCTAGGTAAAACTTATCTCACTTCTTGCCCCTCCCAAAACTATTTTAAAATCTGATCCCTTGGTCGGCGCCAAAAAAGATGGAGCTGTGCTTGTATAGGTCGGCTCCATCCTCTCTGGACACGACCCGTTCTAGATCTCCTAAGTTCTTAGGAAAAAGAACTTGGGAAAAATTATGGGACCAAAATAGGGGTTCGGCGCCCAAATAGGATAGCGCTGAACTACGCAACTTCGGCTCCATCGTAAGAGCATCTCCAACAGACGCGCTTCGGCGTGGCGCGCTATATTTTCTTTGCAGCGCCAAAAAGACGTTTTTGCGCGCGGGGCGTCGGTTTTGCTTTTCCAGCAGCGCTATAGTTTAGCGCGCCGAAACGCAGCGCTCCAGCAGACGCCCAAAAACTGCAGCGCGCGCGGCAAGCACAAACAAGATTTGTACTTCAACATACAACCAAGAAGATCAAACATACGCACAATAAATCGACAATAAATAGTTCAATTATTACAACACAAATAAATAGTTCATCACACAATAAATAGTTCATACAACAATAAATAGTTCATACAACAATAGAATGCATAGTTCATCAACTCATTGTTGCCAATTCCATGCCCATCACTCCTCGATTAGATCTTTTTGAAGTTCATTATGCGTTTCATTGCGTCGAATGACATGATAAGATGCAACAAACCGGGCCACCCTCTCCGCCCTCCTCCGCACTCGCACGGGATGACCCATCAACTCATAGTGGGTGTAGTCTAAATCTTGCCCCGCTCATTCTCGATGATCATGTTATGCATGATCACACAAGCGGCCATGATGTACCCAATCATGTCTTGATCCTAAAATCTAGCCGGCCCTCTGACAATAGCAAATTGGGTTTGCAAAATCGCAAAAGCTCTCTCCACATCTTTCCTAGCCACCGCTTGAGCATTGTGGAAATCAAGCTCTTTTCTACCTTGCGGATTCTTAACCGGCTTGACAAATGTACTAAATCTACAAACTTGAAGAATCATATGATTTAGTCATCTACAAAATTTAATTCAATGTACTATAAAACTACAAACTAGCAATGCACAAAATTCGTTTAGCAAATTTACACCGAATTCATACCTTGCAAGTGTTTTCTCAAACACCTTTTGAGCGCGGAGGTGCAGCCGGCGCCGTGCGCTGTTCAGTGGAGCTTCTGCGCGCTCGGTCGGCGAAGGGGTGGCGGCGATTTGGCGGCGGAGGGGTGACGGCGAGGCGGCGAAGACGCGCTGCCGAGGGACGGCGGAAGCCTCGGCCGCGTCGGTGACGGCGGCGCCCAAATCAACGCCGCGGCGAAGTCCGCGCGTCCATAGAAGCGGCGGCGCACTGAGGAGCGGCGGGAGCGCCGGCGGCAGCGCTGGGTCACCGGAGAAAAATGGGGGGAAGAGGTGCGGGCGGCGGCGCGAGCGGCGGGAGCTTTCAGATCTGGCGGTTGGAGAGATTCATGCGCTGGCAGCTTTTCCCCGCGCCCTGGACGGCACGCTGGAGGTTTGGCGCAGAAGGTACCGCTTCCTCCAGCGCGCTGGACGAATATCCCGTGCGGCGATTTTATCGCGCGTCCGCTGGAGCACGCAAAACGGCCCCGCGCGCGGCAAACGACCGGTATATCGCGCGCGACGTTTTTACAGCCGCTGTTGGAGATGCTCTAAGAGGCCACAGTTAGAAATTGTTTTTGAATAAGAGCCAAAACATGTGCTAAGTTTCTCAAAAGGGTCAGATATCTTTAAAAAAAAGCCCTATGGTGGAGTACAGAGATCCTAGCCTTCACATACCCTTTGCACATGTATAAGATCGGACCCTGACCAAACCACCACACAGATCGATATTATGTTCACCTGGGTCCGAGAAAAATCAAAACGGTTTGTGCTGGGTACAGTAATAGCATCACGAGGGGTTCCCAGTCACAGATGGCGCCCCACACCTGAAGAAGGAAACTTAGAAAGATATGAGCGTCAAATTTGGAGTTCCCATGTTCATGAGAGAAAGGGCAAATGTTGAAACCAGCAGCTCGTCTGACAATCTCTTGTACAATGGGACCATATGTTCCCAGCGTGCCCCTTCTAATGTCCTTAATCACTTCCTTGTAATCAGAGGCTATTTGCAGTTTGTTGAGGCAAGTCACCAGAAAGACATAGAGCTTCTCTACTGGAAATTCACAATGGCTCCTAAGCTCATATGCTCCTTCGAATAAAAAAATAAAAAAATAATAAATATTTTAAAAAATTATAAAAATATTATGACTAACATATACAAGTCTTATATATTCGTGCCAAATTTGTGGTGAGCTGACATTTGATGCTGCTCTGTGCAAAAGAAAAAAAAATCAGCGGCCAAAATGTTATTAAAAAAATATTTTTTTAGATTACTGTTTTTTCCGCACAGAACACCACACGTCATTTCATCACGAAACTTGGCACGTTTTTAGAAAACATGTATATGTTCGTCACTAATATTTTTCAGAATTTTTAAAATGTTTTACTATTTTTTATGATATGAATGTTTTAATTGGGTAGGAGCATATTAGCTCCGGAGCCAAAATGCCTCTCCTTCTCTACACGCAAGGGACTCCAAAGTACTCGGATCATTTAAACCTCATCTCTGCAACCTGCAGCTGCCGCTGATCGTCTACCATCACGAGAGAAAGCTCCAAGGGCGAATCCACATATTTCGGCATGCTTCCGCGCTGACGTACTGACGGAGGCACCATACTTTTTGGACTATTTAGTTCCTCTATATATGATTCAGTGAACCGTGTGTAGACAACGGGCTCTGAAAATAATGGAGTTGAAAAGAACAAGCAAAATGTATGCAGAACCAATAGCTCTGAAATTGTAGCTAAACACGTATGGATCCAGCATTTATTATGTTTCTTTTATCTATTTTGACTTGATTAATAGCACTAACATTTTCACAGCCTACTATATCAATAAGACGCTCAGAAATTATCTCTAATGAAATATCCATTGAGATCAACACATAAAAGATACCAACATAATGATAAGTTACAAGTCTATAGATTACATCGACAACCAAAGTTACAGATTGTTGGCAACATAATAAAGCAATTGCAACTTCCTATGGAACACCTCCTAAGAGTCCACTAGAACTAGTCTCATATACAGGATATAGATATGCCATTCGAGGGTTCGAAACACATAAGCAAGCCATCATCCCAAGCAACATCAGCAAAACCCTAAAAAATGGACAAGAATGAAGCTTACAGATCCAATTGACAATCCTAGAGAGACATGGATGCAGTGGGCGATGTCTGTCCAGAGGCTCCGAGTTGACGTAGCCGCATCAATCTCTGCACCACCACCACACAGAGACACGCACCACAAAGATACACTGAAGACTGATGATTGACATGTAGAAATTGCAAAGGACTTACAGAGCTGAAGATTGATGACTGAAGGAAGAAATAAGCGGAAGATCAAATGACGAAATACTTGATACTTCAGAATGAAAAAGTGTGTAGGACTGAAGAAAACTGAGATACTAAGTAAATGAAGTGATAAACTGAGCAAAATAAACTAACAAACTAATGACTGACCAAACTAAAGCTTATGCTTTATTTCTGACTTGGAAAACTATGACACTGAACACACTGAGATGACTAAGAAACTAAGGAACAGAACCAAAAGAGGAATGACAGAAAGTGGAAACTGAGATACTGAAACAACTCAGGATGCAAAACTGAGAAAATGATATTAGGATGCAAATTAACTGAGAAAAGAAGAAAATGAAAAATGTCTTAGCAAAAACTAATTAAACCTATGTACATAGACTGAGATAAATAAAACAGAGCAAATACAAGAAAATGAGATAAAAGATGACAAGAAACAGAGCAGAATGAGGAAATGAGAACTGAAACTAAACAATGATGACTGAAACTGTGGACTGATCAAAGTGAAAACTAAAAGAACTAAGAACACTAAAAATGACTGAAGAAAAGAAAGAAGCACGTAATATGTTTGAATGAAAGGAAAAACAGGTAAGATAAAATAAGAAGAATGAATAACAGAAACTGAAAACTATGAATCATCAGACTTAAAAATAAGAATGGAACAAAGAAGACTGAACAAAAAAAAAGATAAAATAAGATGAACTGATTTAACTGAACTTGGATCATGCAGCTTGACAATAAGCGCTGCTTTTTTTGTCTTAGCTACAGGAGATAGCACATATGTAGCAGGGGCAATTGCTAATGCGTCAAGACGAAATACTAATTCAATATGGCAAGTTCAAGTCCCCCACAATGGATCTCAAGCATATAATAATCCAATTTGCCGCATCCCCTTCAACTGGAGTACCTTGACGAATGAAATTCATACCAGGAAAACAAGTACGCATTAGATTATTATATGAAGAAGTTACATGCTGGTTATACAATTTTAATCTAACTACATTATGTGGAACCATGAAAAGAACCGGTAAATGATCTAAAAGCACTTTGGTTCCAAGCTTCGACCAAAGTGGAACAAACCAAAGCCTGAATGACTTTACACAATTAAACTTCAGTCATTGACATGTTAGTTTATGGACTGATGATGATATGTTACAGATCTATGTAGTTGCATGACACAATGCATTTGGGTTGATAGGTGAAATATTAGAGTGTCCACACGCCAGCTAAACGTTGGGTTTAAGATATTATTTTAACATCTAAAAAATGACCTAATGGGACTTCATCTCAGAAGGAAACAGAAGAACCATCCTCAACCCCTAAATGTGTGAATGGGCTGTTTAAGCTAAAAAAATAAATACTTGTTTTAATCCCTACTGATCAAACTACATCTTGAGATAAGATGAGTATGATCAAGCCAGGGTAAATATGTACAAGTATTAATAGCCACATGTAAACTCCCATAGACAAAGACTCATTCAAACTTCAAAAATCGATGGTTTAAGGAGATTAATTCGATACACATGAAAATCTTATTAAAAAGGGTTTCACTTCATAGATTTTATGATTGACCAGGAAACAATTGCACATTATTCTGCTGCTTTGTATCTCCAACTCATGGAGAAGGCAAATATCAAAATTGAGTTTGTCGAATTAACAGATCATAAGGTAATATGTTACTAAATCAGCATCCCTTCAGTATAGTTGTGTTTCTCAGATCATTTATCAATAGAAAAATGGATACAAATACTGTACCGTATCTAAATTACTCTCAAACCATATTCTGCCTTTTCTACTACCATCACTAATCAATTTTTTCAAAGCGATCATTACATTATCGAATTGACTCCAACAGTCAGAAAACTAATAAACTGAAAGCGTGCCCAAACTCAAGTAGAATCAGCTAAATTAAATTGTACTCCCTCCGTTCCTAAATGTAAGATGATTTAGCCTTTTTCAAGATTCACATGTACCTACATGTATCTACACATATTCTAATGTGTATGTTCAATCACTTTAGACTGTATCTAGTCAAACATGTGAAACACCAAAAACATCTTATATTTAAAACGAAGGGAGTACGAATTTTCTTCTTCCTTTTGCAGGACCACTCAGTGGATTTTCCTGACAAAGAAAAAAACTTTAAGTAGGAGATAGAGAAACATCTACAGGTTACTAGCAGCTTGTGTGTTTTGGAGCTACATATCATCTCAGAAAACATTGGGTCATGTCTATGGAGCACTAGTGTTGCACCGCCTTGGGGCCGAACAGATCTACAGTGCTACTTTGCAGAAGGTATCGCTCATCAAAACATATATATTAGGAAAGGTAGTAATTCAAGTTTGTTTTAGGTGAGAAAAGAAAATATGCACGAAATATTGTCGTTGCGAGCCTACCAATTGGACAACCCAAACAACCTCCTTGAGCGATCTCGAGAAAGTGAAATGACGGCTTTCAAGGAGAAGAACATGAATTTTACTTTCGAGAACAATATTCAATTGTGGGCCAATGCTGACAAGAATGTATCTGAAGATGGCACCTGAAGCTACTCCAAGAAGTGATGAATACACAGACGTTGGGATTTGTAGGGTCATGTTCTTTATAAAAATTCAGAGAATACACAGGACTGGTTATCTTAATTTGATGGCTAAGTAGGCATGGGTGCAGGCATACGCAGAAAATATGCTGCACAACACATCTGCAATAACGATGAGACAGGTGGAAAAGAACAACACATTGTTTTGGTATTAGACATGAATTGTTAGATTTAATTTGTGTTGGAAAGTTTCTCAATCCTAAGGATAACAATATAACAATTTATTCAGGGCTTATCCTTCAGTAGAAATGCTATGTTTATAGGCTCTGGTAAGCTTGTAGATTTCACGTTGGACCGTAATTAGCATGCTACTATACTAATGTTGTCATTGACTTTTTTTAGCAAATTTGCAGCTAGGGTGGTCGTGTTGATGACATGTCTATCACAAAGTTTGGATGTGCATGAATCTTAATTATATAGTTATGTAATAATAGTTTTTCTGTATATATTAATATGTCATTTGGCAATGCAGAATACTATTGTTGGGAAGTAGTAGTAAACCAATTGTCACCCGACGCTGAATCACTGTAAATGAAAATCTATTTCTAACTTGTTGAAGCATAATCCACACATTCTTAGTTGCTAAGCGTTGAAAGTTTATCCAGCAGAAATTGAGCAAGTGTGTATTTTAGAAGTACTGTTGTTGTAAACATTAAGTACTGCTATTTTAGATAGAGAATAGACTGCAACTACCAAATTTAAGGATGCAAGTAACAAGACGACATTATTTGTAGATGCAAACTTTGGTCCAGCTACTCCTGCTGCAGTTGCGCGCCCGGCCCACCAGGCCCGCCCTCACCGCCCAGCCGCCAGGCGCTCCGACTACGCCCGGCTCTCCGAGTTCACCGACGGCGCCGTCACCGCCTGCGCCAGCACCGCCGGATCCTCCAGAACCGCCAGGCGCGCTGAAGCCTCCGTCCCGCCGCGTCCGCCGTCCCGCCGATGAGGCCTTCACCGCCTTTCCCGCCCTTCCCGCCCGGTGCAAGAAAGCCACCTTTCCCTCCGGCGCCGCCTTTCCCACCTTTCCCAATGCGGCCTTTCCCACCTTTCCCGCCTTTCCCGCCGGGCGCGAGGAAGCCGCCTCTCCCGCCAATGCCTCCGGCGCCGCCGTAGCGGCCTTTCCCACCTTTGCCACCTTTCCCACCGCGCGCGAGGGAGCCGCCGTCGCCGCCACGACCGCCGGCACCGCCGCGGCGGCCTCTCCCTCCTTCCCCGCCTTCCCCGCCGGGCGTGCCGAGGTAGCCCTTCCCGCCCTCGCCGCCGTCGCCGCCGCGGCGTGATCCGGAGCCGCCGGCCCCTCCTTTCCCGGGGCGTCCGCCGTAGCGATCGGCAGTGCCGCCGCGCCCGCCTCGGCCGCCGATCCCTCCCGGTAGGCCAGGCCCGCCTGGTCCGCCAGAGGGGGCCGGTGGCGGCTTAACAAACAATGGACCGAATGGGTTGTTGCCGGCCATGGATCCTGCAGCTGCGGGTGGTCGGAGAAGTTTGACGGCGGCGGCGCAAGCTGCGCGATGATAGATCGATGTGGAGAGGCAAACTCTTGGAATTTATATTTTGCAATGGGCAGCACTAGGCATCGGCTGCCTGTATGCCAGGTTTGGAAACTCTAATTACGGGATTTCCTGGAACTTCTCCAATGGCGCCAGGTTAGGAAACTCAAATCATCGGTTTGTACCGCCATTGGATCTTTCCTATTCTTTACGTCTCCCTGTACGTCGTCCCAACTCCCACGCCCATAATTCCCTGTAACTGCTCCCGCCGGGATTAATTTTCCGAGCCGTAATCTATGGACAAAAACTCACTAGGATAAATACGGCGGTTGAAACAATTCACTAGCATGTAGGCAGCTTTTGGAGCTCGAAGCATGGTAATGTTGTGAACACATGAACTTTATTCAGTGAAATAAACTGAAGTTGTTAACAGAAGCATGTATTCAGCTATATAGGAAGCATGCCATGCCAATAGCGGAAAGCATTATTGTTTATGCAAAGGGAACTGTATTCAGCTAGGTAGAAAGCTTGTGATTTTTTTTATGCTTGCAACAATTAGTTCCTGTGTGCCTGAAGCTATATTCTTCAATTTTGGTGCCTAGGAAGCAAAGCGAAGCAATATTGGATGCACAATTGATAAACAACTGCAGCATCGTGTGCAATATAAAACTACATCTGCTTCAAACGAAACAAAAACTGCCTTCAAAGAAGTGAATATTTGTATGCATCTCAAATGCATGTCCAATACAATGAATTGAAACTTTATTTTCATAATTCATCTAACAAAATTGCTCGCTGGAGAATAGAGCGAGCATCGTCAACAAACACAACCGTTCGGGCATCATCTAGAGTAGACAGGAGCGCTGATGGCGAGGGCCAAATGTTACCACAAATTGCACAGCTGGATCAACCAATTTGCTTTGATATGTTGTAAAATTATGTCAATAACTCAATATTGGTTTATTTGGTTTCAATTGTTCCCCAGGCACTAGAAATTAATTTGCTTCCATGGCTCACTGTTGTGGTCGTTTCTGTACTTGAGCGAGGGGCATGCATGTCGCATGTAACATGTCTCTCAAGCCATGGTCGCCGAGAGAGAAGCAAGGCTATGGTGGAGTCATTGGGAGGATGCAAAGGCAGTGCTCAAAACGACTTGAGCTAAAATCCACTAGTCTACAATACAAGCATAAATGAGGATCACAAGCATGGTCGTCCTTGTATGCATCAAACTACTGTACACATATACGCGAGACAAAGGAACCATGCATAATTGTATCTGATCCTGAAAAGAAGAAGCGAAACGACCATCGATTAGACGAGACTATAATTACCATGCAAAAAAGAGATGAGATTATAATTATGCACGCACAATGTGTGTGTCAGCAAATATAAATTATGTTAAATTATGGTGTAATATCAATTTGTTTAAGTTCATGCCCTCAAATGATATAATAACTCATTTCTAAATGGTGGCCTCTATAAAGAGAGAATATTCACTGCCTGTATGCTCCTATTATTTGGAGAGAAGTATTTGTACTCTGATGTGGAGCTTCCATCTCTCTGATCTATCTCTTTTGTGCTCTGTAATTCTCTCTAATCATGGTCATATGCAAGTGATTAACGTTTTATCAATGATAAAAAATCTAACCATGGCATTCCAATAAATTTCTGAACGACTCATACCATCTTCCGGTCCACCCTTTCAGAAGATACATATGTGTATCTTTGGCTCAAATCGTTGGAAAATCTTCCATCAAAGGAAACCACAAGTTCCCCAAATCTGTCAAATTTTATTTTTCCAAATATTACTCCTGTACAAAGGAAAGAGTCCCAATGATTGTGCAGATGCTTGCGCACGGAATCAGAAAGTTTTTTACAGAATCGTGCGGGATTAGAAATTTGTATTGCCTTGTAGCCTAAGAGCCATCATGCAACATTGCGAGAACATGGACCGTTAGATTGAGAAATATGAACGGTCGAGATGCTCTAGACCTGACACTCTCGGTCTTTTTATATTAGTGTTGATTTGAGGTAAACGTGGCGTGAAGATGGCGCGTCTACCTAGACAACACCTGCCAATAGGCCACACGACCTTGACCGGTTATCCGAGCACCACATAGAGAGGAGCGCTGCTAGGTCGGCTTAGATTAGGTCCGGTTCGGCTAGGATGGGTTGGTTAAGCGGGCCTCAAGACTCGGCTGGTGATTAGGCTAGGTTTCTCTCCCCTTTTTGTTTTAATTTTATTTTATAACCCTTTATCTTTGTTTTATTTTCATTTTATTAAACATTTTTTAAAAGAGCTTTCCAAAATAAATAGAATAGAAAGGTAGGATTTTTAATTCAAAACAAAACGATAGGGGATTTTATAAACCTTTAAGGACAACTTTAGAAAAAAATAAAATACTAGTATAAAATAGTTTTAGACTTTGAAAACACCGCAAAAACATGCAATGATTATGATGCCGATGGCATGCGATGCAAAACAAAAAACAACAACAAAACTAGATAGGGTGAACCCCCGGGATGTTACCCATATGCAAAGACAACTGTCGAAATTATTTGGGCACTTCTCCAATTGTTTTTTATGGACTCAAAATTTCCTACAACTGTTTCTGACACCTTTGATACGGCGGCGCTCGACCTCGGAGAATACAGAGTAAGGCGATCGGGCACCACATACATATTTTTGTTATGTCTCAGACATAAAAAATCCATGTTGCGCCTTTCGGTTTGTAAGCTTCGGCAGTGAAATGAATATTTGCCGCTATTACTATTTCCACCATTTCATATAAGTTGTCGCCGATTTAGTACAAATTAAGTGACAACTAAGATGAAACGGAGGGAGTAATGTTCAAAGCGTTAAAGGGGTAAATCTCAACTTCTCATTATTACTGCCCCACCTTTGTGTGAGAACAAGGGCCTTGCTCTCAACAAATAAGTAGATCATGACGGCGCGCGTTGCTGCGCCCGTCCATTATTTCAATAGATTTACATTTATGTAAAATATGTGGATAGATATTTTATAAGTTACTATTATCAAGGTATTGTTGCAGATTATTCACCAGTAAGCGCCAACGGGAATAAAAAGGAATATATCTGCTCTAACCTTCGTAATAATTTATTTTGCATAGAGCAAGAAAAGGCAACAATTTTTCGATTACCTAAGACAAAGTATAAATAAGTGAAATGATAAATTGCTTGGTGATCAACTCAAAACACTTGAACAACTGAATCATTTTCCAGTGTCGTCTTAGAGAGTATTGTTGCCCTGTGGGAGACCATTTCTTATTTGTGACGGGACGTCTTTGACAGCTGCATGACCATGGGAAATGAACACGTACCGAAGAGGACACTTGGAAGAGGCTCCAATCTCCATGTCCATGCTATCTTTTGCAGTGGTACCAGCGAATGTCTCTTAGAAAGCTAGAAGACGACGAGGTTGTCTCTCAGCCCGTCCACTATAGCCTTGATGCTGCCTTGCAATACCCACATATGCCAAGTATATGGACTCAGCTTCTCCTTCGGCTCTGATGCATATGGACTGCCAGCAACTGATCATTGTGACTTACTTGCATTGATCTCATTTGTCATTCTCTTGCCCGTCAGGTTCAGTATCAACTATCAGAGTTTGCACAGTTTGATAACCATACATTTGGAAATCAGATCAGTCAAGATATTCCCTATGCTCTATAACAACAAACATTTGACAGAAACCTTTTCAAGCTCATCTTTAGCAGCCTTTGCAGTGTCGTCCTTTTACACAAATGCAATCATCGAGTTCCAGCTTAGGGACAGTGGGCTCTAATGGCTGAAAGAAGACACATAGCTCTATGAGAACCAGCATAAGGCTAAAACGGAACCCAAATATGGCATGTAGTCAAAATATGAAGTGCAATTCTGAAGATAGAAATAAACACCGACGGGAAATAATATGATGACTCACTCTAACATGCACCAGACACATTATAGTGATGAACAAGGGTAAAGGATTACAGAGAATAAACAAAATAACCTGCCCAGGGGCCAGGTCCGAATTTCAGGGAGAGAAGGGTGCAAGACAATCATAGAACCTAAGACTTTCCATGATCCCAGTTGTCAATACACATATATAATCTAAGCTAGCACATAAGAATGAACCATATGCGGTATGAAAGTACAAGGGAACTCACCTGGCCGGCCGCTAGACATAGTGAATTGACAGTTAAGGAATTCCAGAAATTAGCATACTATCAGATCAGGAGATTGCAATTGGCCTGAATAAATTACACGGGACCATGGCGAATAATACCTGCACAAAATGTAGATTGGAAAAATATAATCAATTACAGTCCAAAAAAAGACTCGTTGTGAGATATTATAGTGCAACATAAAGTTAAGATGCAGACAGGCTCGAGTATATTGTACTTGATAGTTTCCTGCATACGTAGACATTAGTTTGCTTTCAATCACTTCTTCGAGCAGCAACCGATGGTAAAAACAAATGTATGAAAAATAGCACATCGTAAGTATTGAAAGGACATGGAAAATACACCTTAGAGGTAAAATGAAATACTAATGAAACTTGCAGCTGAAGGACTCCCGAATGTACCTATTAATATCCCTAATTTGAAATTATATAAATTTACTAAATGCCTTGAGATTTAGAATTATGTAAAGTAACTGATTGCCTTTAGACTTGCAGAACAACAACATATTGTATGTGAATCTGTAAATGTTACCATTTAATCAACTGAACTTCAACTTCAACCTTGAAATAAATTTATATCAGTAAAGTTGGAGGAGCAAAACAAGATCTGTTGACCCCCAACCTGACAACAAAAGCCTAATATGTCCATAATGCTCTGGTGCGGAGCAGCAGCACAAGCCCATCTCCTCTTGCATCAGTTTCTCTGCTAGTTATTCAGTTGTGAACTTGTGATACAGCATTGCAGAAGCGGTTTATTTCCCCAACAAAACACAAACCTGAACAAGGATAAAAGATCAAATTAAATTATAACCCTATTATGAACATCGAACAATAACCCTCAAGCGATCGACAGACTATACCTCTCCTTTCTTTTTTGTCCCTCCAAAATGCATGTCATGATATAAGTTCTACACCCCAGAATACGTGAAACTTGCTGCAGGTAAATTGGAAGCCAATAAAGAAATACAAGACGACTTCATGTCTCGATTTTATAGAAGAGGGAGAATCCTGCTGTTAGATGTGGACGGAAGAGAGCAAACTGAGGGAAAAAAGGAAGCAACACATGGCGAAATTATTAAGTGCTTGACCTAAAGCTAAAGCCCTTACACCAATGGAATGAGAAGAAGTGAGTAGATAAAGCTATGCAGACGGCGGCGCACATACGGAGCGAGTAATTTGTGTCCCGGCGGTGCACTCCGGCAGCTCGATCTGGTTCTATAATCAAATGAATCGCATGCAAAGGGAGCTAGGGACGTACCTACAGGTGAGGCACAACCGGCATGGAGAGATGGCGGAAGTGCAGAGGCCATCTTGGAAGGCAGCGCGTCTGGGTTCTACCAGCGCCTCCGCTCGAGGTGGTGGTCGGGGGTGGGGCGTCACCGCTATGCATCTGTCCGCCGCCGCATCGCCTAGGTCGTGCTCTCGGACGACGCATCGTCTGGGTCGCAAGAAGGGATCCAGAGCAGCAGCGGCGTACGTGAGAGGATCGCCATCACAGAGGAGAGGAGTCGACAACAACGAGATGATCGGGTAGGTTTGTAGAGTGGGCTTTTTTAGTGGGATTTCATGGCCCAATCAATCACAGAACGCCAGATTGATCGGCAGAGCAGCGTCCCCTAGGGACAGCGTATCAGACGGATAAAAAAAGGCCAGACAGGATCATCCGACGGTTAATAATGCTAATGGTCTGAGAGAGCTCCCTCTTGTCTTAGTTATAATGTCCCTAATCTATACTATTATTAAAAGAGCAAATTTGTGTTGATACATTAAATCACATCCGTTCAACATTTGATCGAAGCCCAGACCGATTCAATGTTTGACAGCTCAACACATCTTTTCATTTTCCTGCTAATTACAAGGATTGCCACCGCTAGAAAGAAAAGAAAATGCTTGACAGGCACCAGCTCGCGCCGCCCCGGATCCACGCGAGGCCGCCGTCGTCCTGGCCGAGGAGCAGCACCCGTGCTGACCACCTGTGGTGCGCAATGGTGAGTACGGCGACGACCTGCTCCTCCCGTGCATCACCGCCCGTTGCTGCTTATTGCGCAAATTCACGGCGAGCAAGACCGGCGTCATCGGCCCGCCGGTGCGGCTGCTGTACGACCGCGAGATTCCGGTCACCAAGGAGGCCATCGTGGCGCTCGCCAAGTTCGCGTGCACGGAGAACCAACTGCACGTGAACCACTGCAAGGCCATCGTCGACGACGGCGGGGCACGGCATCTTGTTCAGCTCGTGTACCTTGGAGACCAGCTGCAGCGCTGCATGTCCCGAAGAGCGAGAAGCTCGCGCAGGCTGGGGTGCTCACGGTGCTCCTGTGGGCGTCGAAGCAGGCGCAGTTGGTGCAGGACTTGCGCGTCCGCGCACTGCCGTGGAACACCAAGAACCGGCCTGATCTCTTCCAGTCCAGGGGATCGATCATCTATGTGAATTGGCTGATGTGCGTGTACCAGCAATCGCTGGTGGAGTTGATTGTATTTCTTTTTTTGCTTAAGATTACTTGTATACATTAGTACTTTTTAACTAGACTAATTGTGTTATGTATGCATTAGTCGACACGTGCATTGCATCTGCAATGTTTACTACTTTCTCCGTTAGAAAAAGGGTGTCACTAAAATAGATGTATCTAGCAATAAATATGTCTAATTACATCCTTTTCCGAACAAAGTATTAGTTATAAATAAATTGCCCATTTAATTATAAAACGTGCGTCGCACGTAAGAACAAGTAGTCGGTATCATTCATTTACCCTAACTGTGAAAGACATTGTGCTTTTGATTCAACAGTTCTATTATCTGTGAAAGTCCTACGTTGAGCTACATGACTATCAAAACATTTTTGCTGAGGTGTAGTTGAGCGAACTATCTTTTTATTTGCCGCCTTGGTAGACAATATTTCAATTGTAGGTTACGCAAAGCTTGCCAGATGGGTCGCCCGCTAGAGAAAATCCTCCTAAATATGGTCTCGCTCACATTGCTGATTATTTTTTGGCTTAATAATTATTTGTGTACATCAATATTTATTAAAATTAGACTAATTTTTGTGTATGTATTAGTGCACGTGCAATATTTTTTACTTATAAATTGCCTTTTTTTATTGTAAAACGTGCGTTGCACGTACATGTCAACTAGTTATGCAAGGCTCTGAAGTGCAACCATGAACCGTGAAATGGAAAGAAAAAAATCGGGAGCCCCTTCTCCAACGGGGGAAGAAACGTTCACCTGTTCGATTCGTGCCTTGTTCCAATTTGGCGCAGCTATCCGGGGCTCGTCGAATCAAGAAAGTGCGCTTTGCGAGGCCATCGGCGGCGATGGATTCCAGTGCCGGAACCGCCACCCACGGTGAGTCTGACTCCCGCATTTGAGTGCTTTCAATTTTTGCAAAGGAGTCGATGGCAAGTGCTTCTTGCTAAATGCCTTTTCCCAAGAGGTGGTCCATCTCCCGCATTCGAGTGCTTTCAATTTTTTCAACTATTCTGGTTACACAACAAAGAGTACACTCCCCATCATCAATGGCCCCGGTTTGGTCCACTGCCTCATCAGTTCTTCGGAGTACTCGATGTCATTCGAAAATGTAGTCCTATCTGATTCACTTGACTCAGGATCCAAGTGCATTGTGGCTGCTTCAACTAGAACCGGGCTTGCCCTCTGGAGACATGGAATGAGATCCTGGTGCGTTTGCCGAGGTGATGGCCTCTTTGGGAATAATGATCTTGCATTCTACCAGGGGAACCTATACATGCTCTCAAGGGCACGATCCATACTAGCCGTGCCGATCCGGGTAGCAGCGATTGCTTTCCTTCTTGAAGGTGCTGCTTGGTACTCAACGATTCGGTGCTACGAGCATGGTGGTAATTTTCCGGAGAGGCGCAACGGTTGCGGGTCACCTTAGTTTAGTCTTCCCACCTATGTCTCCATTTGTTTCTTTTTTAGGCGTTTGTTTGCTGTTGGCCCTAGCAGGTGTGCTGTTGTGTTTGTTTGTAGTGTTGTATGGTAGTCTTTGCTTTATTTATAAAGCGGGACGAAAGCCTATTTCGTGGGTCCATACTAGCCTGTTTGCTTTTGAGATCGAGGAGGCTGATTGTGGGATCATTGTGTCTCGTGTTGAGCATTGTATGACTGAACCACTGGGCTGCGTGGAGCGTTTTGGGCAGGGTTACAACCTGGTGGCTGGCGTGGAAAGCTGTTGCTGGTTATCAGGATGCCTTATGATGAGCGCAACATGTGCAAGGTGTTTTCATTAGACTTCAGCACAAACCCTTGTACACTCAGTCAGATGCACAGCTTAGATGGGGAGTGTATATTCGTTGACTCATGAAGCACAGCAGCAGTAGGTCCTTCCCTGCTCATCTGTATGTTGGGGTTCATGGTGACCTCATCTACTTCCTTGATGACCAGGACTACTACACGGGCCCTTCTTATGATACATTTGTGTACAGCATGAGAGATGCTATAGTACCGCCATTTGCTGCTGAGTTAGCACCGGACAACCTTGCTCACCCGGTTTGGTTTTTTCCCCCTCCTAAATGACCTGCTGCAAAGCTAATCTGACCGTACTGAGTATGTGATGGTTTAAGTGTTTTCATCTCTCTAAGACTCAGAGTACTATGGTGAAACTCCTTTTCCGAGCAGAGTCATGTGTATTTTTTTGCAACCACACCTGTCTATATGATCAGTGATATTGCAACTGTTGGATAGATTTGCTTGTGCAGCGCTCTTTACCGCAGATGCTCAAATCATGAACTGGTGTCATTTTCCCTTTATTTATTGAACCGAGGAATGTGTTGTGTTGTTAGTGAAGTATGCCTGAAATTTGCTGCTACTGTTAAACTACTTGCTGCGTATGGGAAAACCTCTGGTTCCTTTCTCGACCAAGCTTACCTTCTCATGATCGGTGTCACAAGCAGGTCCTCTCGAACACATATTTTTATCAAGGTGGTTAGTTTGGGGGAAATCTACTGTGCTATTTCAGTACCTATCGCGTTTGCCATTGCTTTGATATGTCTAGTCCCCCCCCCCCCCCCCCCATCATTTTGACTGGAGAAACTTTAAATTACGTTATACATACATAGTGTCATGACAGTGTAATAATGCTATAAAAATATGCTGTCACTTACGTACTTCACAATCGTCTTGTTTTTTAATACTCAAAGGTGCCAATTTGGTCAGGCGTTGTATCTTAATCCATCCACTGTCCTTTAACCATAGCGAACCATGTTATGAACATCGATGCCTATTTCAGTTCTTCTGATGGCGTGTCATCTTAGAATTTTGTTGCCATGGATGATCAAGTGCGTGTTTTTCTTCTGTTAACACGTCAAAACTTCTACTAACATGCTTCAGCTCCATGGAGGTAAAGGCCCGCGCTTTCCTTGAGGGCCTTCATCTTGCACGGGGACGGGTTGGGACTAGTACGTGTTCTTGGAATCCGAGAATACCCTGCTGGTGCAAGCTCTGAACGACGAATGAGAGGACGAGTCGGCACTTGGGAAGACACCAAAGCTACGCTCTTCCTTCAGTCAGCTTGCGAGAGGGTACCACTCTCACTCTGTGTGCCATGATCTAACTAGATTCGTCTCTAGAGTACATGGTTTTGACACCTGACCACACCGGCTCTCGTCCGCTCTATTATTCGGATGTGGTATGATTGTTTGTTATAACTATATATTTGTTTCGTTTCGTGTTTATGACAGTCATGCCGACCAACTTGACATAGATATATTTTTATCTAGGGGTAGTTGAACCAGAAATTGCAACCGACCCTATTGTCGAGTTTTTTTATAAAAGAAAACAATGATTTGAAAGAAAAATTGAAAAAAGTGAAAATCTTCGTCTCCAATGCCTAAAAGAGAAGATGAAATTGGAGTTCAAGCTTGCCGACATCGTCGCTGAACACGAGTTCAAGCTTGCCGACGTCGTCGATGCTCACGAGATCAAGATGGATGCAATGCGCTTGAAGATTAAAAATATTAGAAATTATGCCATTAATCAATAGACTTGGTATCATTATGTTGTTGGTTCAATAATTACCTTAGTTGCGATTTTGATCGCATTTGTTGTTGGATTTAAATTCTTTGGATAGTTGTATGTTGGTTTAAATGTATGTTTCTGAGAACTATGTATTACATTTGGTCACTACTCTACTTTGGTTTTAATGTGATGAACTTGTATTAATGAATATGGTCAGTTATCTATTATGTTCGTTTGGATAGTTGTATTAGCATCGTGATTGCGTTTGACATACTTATATAATGCAGATGAGCCGTCCATGGATGTACGCTGACCGACGCTCTAACGAGTACATGCAAGGCCTGCGTTCTTTTCACAACGTGGCTGAGGCAAACACGCGGAATGGTTTTATGTGTTGTCCATGCCGTAACTGTCATAATGAGAAGGATTACTCTTGCTCAAAAACCCTTCACATCCACCTGATTCAGTTTGGTTTCATGTCCGGCTATAATTGTTGGACCAAGCATGGAGAAAGAGGTGTTATGATGGAAGACAACGAAGAAGAACAGAACGATGACAACTACATGTGCCCTGAATACGGTGGTAATGCAAGGGGGAAGCTGAAGATGAAGAGGTACCAGATGAGCCCATCATAGATGATGATTTACGGTGGGTTATCGTCGATGCACAGACCAAAGCAGAAAGTCCACTCGAGAAGTTGAAATTGGAGCACATGTTAGAGGATCACAAAAAAAAGTTGTACCCAACTTACGAAGATGACAACACAAAGCTCTGTACCACACTGGAATTACTGCAATGGAAGGCAGAGAATGGTTTATCTGACAAGCGATTTGAGAATTTACTGAAAATAATGAAGCAAAAGGTTTCAAAGGATAACGAATTGCCTGACAGTACGTACGAAGCAAAGAAGGTTATCTGCCCTCTAGGATTAGATGTGCAGAAGATACATGCAGGCATTAATGACTGCATCCTCTACCGCGGTGAGCAGTACGAGAATATGAATGAATGCCCGGTATGCGGTGCATTGTGATATAAGATCAGACGAGATGATCCTGGTGATGTTGAGGGCCAGCCCCCCAGGAAGAGGGTTCCTGCTAAGGTGATGTGGTACGCTCCTATAATACCACGGTTGAAACATTTGTTCAGAAACAAAGAGCATGCCAAATTGTTACGATGGCACAAAGAAGACTGCAAGAACGACGAGATGTCGAGACACCCGGCTGATGGGTCGCAGTGGAGAAAAATCGATAGAGAGTTTAAGGAATTTGCACGTGACGCAAGGAACTTAAGGTTTGGTCTAAGTACGGATGACTTTAATCCTTTTGGGGAGCAGAGCAGCAGTCATAGCACCTGGCCTGTGACTCTATGTATCTATAACCTTCCTCCTTGGTTGTGCATGAAGCGGAAGTTCATTATGATGCCAGTGCTCATCCAAGGCCCGAAGCAACCCGGCAACGACATTGATGTGTACCTGAGGCCATTAGTTGAAGAACTTTTATAGTTGTGGCGTGATGAAGGGGTACGTGTGTGGGATGTGGCCTGCTCTTAGTAACATTTCAGGACAGTCAAACAAGGGATACAATGCATGCACGCACTGTTTAGATAAAACTGAAAGTATATAATTAGGTAACAAGAATGTGTACCCGGGGCATCGTCGATTTTTTCTAAGGCAGCATCCTGTAAGAAAGAGAGGCAAGCATTTCAAAGGTGAGGCCGATCACCGGACGAAGCCACCCCTCCCTACTGGTGATGTTATATATGATATGGTCAAGTATTTAGAAGTAATCTTGGGAAAGGGTCCTGGTGGACAGTCTGTTCCGAATGACGTTGACGGACACATACCCATGTGGAAGAAGAAGTCTATATTTTGGGAGCTACCCTACTGGAAACTCCTACAGGTCTGCTCTGCAATCGACGTGATGCACGTGACGAAGAATGTTTGCGTGAACCTGCTAGGCTTCTTGGGCGTGTATGGGAAGACAAAAGATACGCCGGAAGCACGGCAAGACCAGCAACGTATGAAAGACCCAGACAACCTGCATCCAATGAAGACGGATAAAGGACGTCTAAGTCCTGCTAGCTACGCTCTTAACAAAGAAGAGAAGGAGATATTTTTCGAAGTCCTGAGCAGTATGAAGGTCCCGTCTGGCTTCTCGTCGAATATAAAGGAAATAATAAATATGGCAGAGAAAAAGTTCCAGAACCTAAAGTCTCATGACCATGCTAACTAAGGAATATTTGAGAATAGGTGAGGAGTGGGAACTATACTAGGATTACCTTGAAGAAAATAAATTTATGTAGAAATAGGTCTTAGCAAAATATATTTCCTTCCTAAGCTAACGACCATGCTAACTAAGGTCTCCTAAGGTCAACGATGGCTCTGATACCAAGTCTGTGAGGACCCCTCAGATTTACCAGTCTGAGGTGCCCACGTTATGTAAACAGATCACGATCCCAATGATCAGTGCATCGCGATCACATAACCAACATGGTATACAGAGTTACATCATCCAACTCGATTAGTACAAGACTTACATAAATGGGGGTCACTCGACCAAGCCTGCAACCATCGTCACGCAGGACGGAATTAACTACGATATAGCGGAAGCTTTCGACTAGCGTCGGTCCTCGTCACAACCGGACGCATTCCCACAGAGCAGTTGACCGGTGACACTCAGTTGGCGTAGTCGTCGGCGTACTCCTCATCTTCGGCGTAGGTCTTCTCATTGAAAAACCTGGACATTGGAATATTCAGGGACACAGCCATGAGTACAATTACGTACTCGCAAGACCACCACCAGGCTTAAGTTTTCATGGTAGTGCAATAGGAGCGTTTTCGAAAACTGGGATAGTTGCCATATATGACTATAGGGCTTAATTTTCGCAAACGATGCTTTTAGACATAGAGAATACAACATCTCTATATCTTTGTTGAAAAAGGCATTTGGAGATATAATTCTCCTTCTTTCAGAAATGACAGAAAACATTTCCACGTTTGAAAACACTTTTGTAATTTTTTTTCAAAACACTAGGATAGGGATGCCCCTTTTTCCTTTCCAGGTTCCGACTGGTTGACTCCCCGAGACCAACCATCTTCTCCCAAAATCCGTACCTCCCAGGTACCTCCTTGATGCCTCCTTTTTCTTTTCCGAAAACAGTTTCTTTTCAAAACATAAAAATGCCCATACGCCTAGATCGGGGGCCTTTCCAACCGTCCATGACCGAGGACTCGGCTATTCGAATTGTTTTACACTCTGCAGAGGTGGTGCACTTTCACCACACCAAACAGTCATTCCGCCGTGATCAGCCACGGTCCGTCATACGACAGTATGCGGGGTTCGGATAACATGATCAAAGCTTTCCCCTAATCCACTCTAGTACAGAGGACTCCCGCTAGGTTTGTTCCCCTCGGCACCGTGTGCTCCACTAGACCCCTGGTCTCTCTTAGGACGCCACACCGCCACGGCAGGGGACCCAACGTAATCGTCCGGCGCGGGTCCATCCGCATGTGTATTGCCTCGTACAGACGACAACCCGGTTTCGAGGGACTCTAACCCTTATAGGAGTATGAGACCTTCCGTACTAAAGTAGACAAGCTTCCGGCTAAGCCCTACCCATATCAGGTAGTGTGGTTGCACGGGTTAATTGTTCGGGCGGCCGCTAGGGCTGTACTTTGTTTTTCAAAACATCTCCACCTCCGACTGCTCCCAGCAGCTCGGGTTTTCACAAACTCTCCGAATGCTCCCAACACTTCGGGTTTTCATAAACATCTCCATTTGCTCCCAGCAACATGGGTTTTATAAAATACTTTCTCGCCGATCGCTCCCAGCGACTCGGGTTTTTCCTCTGGAAACATTTTACCAAAGACCAGGCTCCCATCCTATAGTTTTGAGATAAGGATATAAGGATATACGACTAGAAAATATAATTTTCTTGATAGCACCTTCAGTAGAAGGCTTCTCAAGTAAAGATCTATTTTTATAAACCTATTATATACTAGTAGATATCTTTGGCCAAACAATATTTATAAAATAGTTTTGGGTGGCAAAGTGCCACAGAAGGAATAAAACATGCATTATTTTATTTTGAAAACAAACATGCTTTAATGAAATAATAGGATTTCAGTAGGGTATGGTGAGGTGGCTTGCCTTGCTTAGCAAAGTGTCCCTGGTCTTGCTCTTCCTCGTACACAGGTTCTGTTCCCACATACAGCTCCTCCTCTCGCGGTCCTAAGGTACCGGAAAAGTAAACGGACTACAGTCAATACTACGAACGCGGGTTGACAACAATCTAAAGTATACAAGCCAACAAGTGACAACTAGCATGCAACCACAAGGAATTACTTCAGACAAAGTTAGCTAACTAAAATACACCTACACACCAGGGGTGACTTAGATGCTACTCACTAACTAATACACCATCAACCGCACAGCAAGGCATTCCAAACCAAGCAAACATCAAGCTTAATTAACAAGCAATAAACAAGACACACGACTATTATCTAACAAACAAGTTTAGCAAACACAACACTACTCATTTTTGTAGAGATAGGGTTAAAGTGGTTATTAAGCATCTTTTAGGAATTTCTACCAACATGCTAGGCTAAGCACAACTAACAAACCTAAACAAACAGTAGCTAAACTTAGTTAAGAAGATTGTTTATCTTGCTTCACAATCAAGCAACACAAACAAGGTTTAACACTTACTTGAAAAGCTACTAAACCTACTTGAACAACACTTGCTAGTCTATAAACAAACCTAGCACAAGCCACTAACAGTACTAACATATTAAGACAAACAAAACAGTTCTATTATGCTAACAACAGTACCAAAACATCTAAAACACAAAGTCCTAAAAATAAACCACTTAATTTAATTAACCTAAAATGTGGCAGAAACACTAGTTTCACTAACAATTCTATTCAGAGAGTTATATTAAACAAAATATCACACAAACTTGGATCTAAACTCTAGGATACTATCAGGAACTAACACAATTGGATTTGCTCCGAAATCTAATTCCCAAAAATCACCAAAAATACACAAAGTGTCTACTGACATAAACTTCACAAGCAAACAACTTTTATTCTAAGAATCCTAAAGACATGCAGTAAAATTATAGTGATAGCTACAACAGAGGGCTTTTCAAAACATGTGAGTTTATAAATTTTGGAGTTGTTAAACTCAAGTTGTTCAACAAATGGTGTTTCTGACCAGTGGCATATCTGTAATTTTCATGGTCACACAAATAATTATTTTTTAGATCTACAACTTGGAGATGGTCCCCAACTCATTTGTTCACCTCTGCAAATTTTTGTTTGCACAAATTTTAAGTTTAACAATTTCAAAACGATTAAAACTAACAGGCCAGATACAGATCTACAAAGAAAAGAATAAAACAAAAACAAAACAAAAACATGTTAGTGGGCCGGATCTGGACAGGGACGGGCCAACTTGGGCTGGATCTGGCCCAGCTCGCACAACAGCAGCCTGTCTGCTTCCTCTCGACAGGCAGAGCACGGGCAGAAGCTCGTCCATGGCGACGAGCATGGGCTGCTCACCTAGGGCGTGCTAAAGTCGAAACCGAGTGCCTGGATGGAACAAGGAGCTCGAGGGAGGCCGGGGGTGGCTGCAGATCAAGGCGGCGAGCTCCGAAGCAACGGCGAGGTTGATGCCATGCGTGGTGGGTCCGAGATGGAGACGGCAGCTCTGGCGTTCCCTGGACAAAAATAAGATGTCTCAGAAAAAGATCTCGAGAAGGGGAAGGGGATGGAGCAAGAATGGAGAGCAGAGGATGACGGGTGGAACGCAGCCTTCCCGGAAGAACACATGGGCAGCGGCGAGAGCGAGCACCTCCTCGCTCACCAGGAGCAAGATCTTGCTCCTCTTTGCTCAGGGTGGTGAAGGAGAGCTAGGGGAAGTAGAATGAAAAGTGAAGGAGAGGGAGAGGGCCTGTGGCCTTATATCCTCGAGGTGGTCGGTCCACGGTGCACGGCGTGCACGGACGCGAGTGGGGTGGCTGCTGGAAAGCGATTGGGCGAGCAGGCGGTGTCTAGGAGGTAGGCAGGGGTGCAGGGCACCACCTTCACCCACTGGATCGTCCCCTGCGACAGAGAGAAGAGAGAGAGAGAGGGCTGTCCTCACTGCGGGTTCCCGAGGTGGACACGGCTGGTTTGGACAACACGGTCCTCTCGCGTGCCTGGGATTCCGGGGATAGGGTGCAGGGAGGGTGTGGTGCACGGCGGCGAAGTGTGTGCACGAGTGTGCACGCTGTGGCGCGTGTCTGTGCCCAGCACGGCCAAGGTGGCCATGAGCTCGACACGGCCGTGCTCGGCCTCCACGCACTTATTCAAATTCAAACACTTTTCATGTTGAACTTTTCAGATTCAAAAGTACGTAGAAATTATACAAATTCATATCCAAATACATTTCAAAAATTTGCGCGCAAAATTTTGAAATTTTCGTGCGTGGAAGCAAAAAAAAAAAGGACCACCCGGTACAAGAGGTCTATTTGGGCGTGCAAGAGGGCGGCGTGGGCGAAAACCCTCTAGTACCGGGCCGTGGCACCGCCCGGTACTAGAGGTCCCTCTAGTACCGGGCGGTGCCACGGCCCGGTACTAGAGGTCCTGGCCTATAAATACTCGTCTTCCACCGCGGGCCGAGCCACGACCCGGGAGAACTTCGATTTGCCTCGCGAAGCGCTGCCAAATTTTCCGGTCACCTCCTTGCGCCGCCGCCGTCCCGCGCCCTCCTCCTCCGCCGCCGGCCCGCGCCCTCCTCCGTGCCCACACCCCGCCGCCGGCCCGCGCCCTCCTCGCTGTCGGCCCGCGCACCCCTCGATCCGCGCCCGCGCGCGCCCTCCTCGCCGGCGGCGCCTGTAAGGACCCCTCAGATTTACCAGTCTGAGGTGCCCACGTTATGTAAACAGATCACGATCCCAATGATCAGTGTATCGCGATCACATAACCAACTGGTATACAAAGTTACATCATTCAAACGTACATACAAGTCGTACACAAAAAAAATAGTGGTCACATGACCAAGTCTGCAATCACTGTCACGCAGGACAGAATTAACTACGATATAGCGAAGCTCTCGGCCAGCGTCGGCCCTCGTCACAACCGGACGCATTCCCACAGAGCAGTTGACCGGTAACACTCAGTTGGCGTAGTCGTCGACGTACTTCTCCTCCTCATCGTACATCTCCTCGTTGTAATCTGGACGTTTGAATATCCAGGGACACAGCTATATGAGTACATTTACGTACTCGCAAAACCACCTCAAGGATTAAGTTTTCATGGTAATGCAATAAATCCTTTTAGAAAAGCTGAGATAGCTGCTAAATAAGACTATAGGGCTTAATTTTCGCAAAACGATGCTTTTAGACATAGAGAATACAACATCTCTATATCTTTGTTGAAAAAGGCATTTGGAGATATAATTCTCCTTCCTTTAGAAATGGCAGAATACCATTTCCACGTTTGAAAACACTTTTGTGAAACTTTTTCAAAACTCTAGGATAGGGATGCCCCTTTTTCCTTTCCGGGTTCCGACTGGTTGACTCCCCGAGACCAACCATCTTCTCCCCAAATCCGTACCTCCCAGGTACCTCCTTGATGCCTCCTTGCTTCCACCGAGAAAACACTTTTCTTTTGAAATCGTAAAATGCCCATACGCCTAGATCGGTGGCCTTTCCAACCGTCCATGACCGAGGACTCGGCTATTCGAATAGATTTACACTCTGCAGAGGTGGTGCACTTTCACCACACCAAACAGTCATTCCGCCGTGATCAGCCACGGTCCTCATACGACAGTATGCGGTGTTTCAGATAACATGATCAAAGCTTTTCACTATGTCGACCCTAGTACAGAGCCTCCTCTTCAGTGGGTCTGAATCTCCCCGGCACCCAGTGGAGATGGCCATCGTATCGATCCGGTCCCTCCAAGCAACACTGCGCCATGACTGGAGGCCCACTGTTTGCAACCAGCAGCGATCCAGACTCAAACTGGATCCCGCATTTAGATAACTTGGTTCAGAGAGCCTCGCTCTCCTAAGCATTTGAGGCGCTCCGTACTAAGATAAACAAGTTTCCGGCTAAGCCCTACCCATCTCAGGTAATGTGGTTGCATGTGTTAATTATTCGGGCGGTCGCTAGGGCAGTACTTTGTTTTCAAAAACATCTCCACCTCCGATTGCTCCCAGCAGCTCGGGTTTTCGTAAACTCTCCGAGTGCTCCCAGCAACTAGGGTTTTCGTAAACTCTCCGATTGCTCCCAGCAACTCGGTTTTCGTAAACTCTCCGATTGCTCCCAGCAACTCGGGTTTTATAAAACACTTTCTCCCGATCGCTCCCAGCGACTCGGTTTTTTTCCTTTAAAAACATTTTTCGAAAGACCAGGATCCCATCCTAATAGTTTTGAGATAAGGATATAAGGATATACTACTAGAAAATATAATTTTCTTGATAGCGCCTTCAGTAGAAGGCTTCTCAAGTGAAGACTTAATTTTTATAACACTATTATATTCTAGTAGATAGCTTTGGCCAAACAATATTTTATAAAATAGTTTTGGGTGGCAAAGTGCCACAGAAGAAATAAAATATGCATTATTTTATTTTGAAAATAAACATGCTTTAATAAAATAATAGGATTTCATTAGGGTATGGTGAGGTGGCTTGCCTGGCTGGGTAATATGTCCTTGGTCTTGATCTTGAGGTTCCTCAGGTTCACTCCTCACTTCCAGTTCCTTCCCGATCGTATCTAACGTCGTAAACAGAGAAAGGAACAACACTCAAAACACAAGACAAAGACACAAGGACATGACAAACAGCAAGCATTGCACAAGACAGTAAGCTCACAACCAAAAGCAAGCAGTTTACTTAGTTATACAACAATAAGCATCAAGTCCATACAACAACCACACCTAAGAAAGTATACACAACAACCCTACTAGTTAAAAAGGTGGTTTTAACTAACCCTAAAGCAAAACTCCACTTAGGGTGGTTAGGTCCCTTAACAAGGGCTGTCACCGTAGTTTAGGAAATACTTCAGACAAAAGTATCTCTTTAGTTTTCAGGAAATACTTCAGACAAAAATTATGTTACTAATTATTTCCTATTATTAAATTACTCCACCAAGTTAAGATAGGGACATTAGCAACTACTCATGCTAGTATTAAACTTAAGGACTACCAAGTTCAACTAACAAGGCAAACATATCAAACCACACAACCATGTTTGGCAACTACAAAACCATTTATTATTTATTTACAAAATAAGGTTAAGGTGATAATTAGACAACCTTTTTGAATCACTTTCAATTTTGTAAAACTAAACATCACTAATAAATCAAAACAACCAGTAGCTAGGAAAACTTTATTAGTGAAGTTTACTTTATTCCAATAATCATGTAATTAAGCAAACAAGCATGATTAATTTATTTTATTTCATTAGGCACTAATAGCATTTTACAACTAACTTCATTTTGTTTTTACTTAAGCACTAACAGTACTAACATATTAAAAACAACATTAAGAAGTGACCTACAGTACCTTAATATTCCACAAACAACAAAAGAAACAATTTCATAAAAGACCCAATATTTATTTTATCAATTTTAATAGGCAGAAAACACCATTTTTAGAGTTTATTAAGTCCAGGGTGTTATGTTCAGCCAAATTTTATGAAAAGCTAGATTTAGGTTCTTTGTATGAATTAGAAACTACTGCAATTGGATTTAGTCCAAAATCTTATTTACATAAATTTAATTAAATGCTAGAAAACACTACTGGTCCAAACTTCAAACACAAGCCATTTCAAAACTAAGCATCAAAAACACATGAGGTTAATTTATACTGAAAGATACACTCTCAAGCATTCCATAACAATTGGATTTATCATTTTTGGATTCATAAAACTCAAGTTAATAAAGATTCTTTTATTCAGACCAGTGGCAGTGCAGTAATTATCATGCTCAAACATATTAATATTTTTCAGACCTGCAAGTTGCATGTGGTTCCAAATTCACGAATCTACTTCTGTGATTTTTGGTTTGCACATATTTCATGTTTAACTATTATATTTCGATTTAAAGCTACAGCACAGAAAAAGATCTACACGAAAAAGTATAAAACTGCAGAAAAAAAGAACAACTGGGCCAGATCTAGAACTGGGCTGAGTCGCCTGAGCCGGGCTGGCCCAACTGCGCTGCGCGCACGGCGAAGGGGCACGCGCCCATCGATCTCGTGGCGGACGGCCGAGATTAGAAGCAGGGAGGTTCAAACGCAGCCGTCGATCAGAGATCCGACGGTCCCTGGCGTTCTTCTTCCTCTTGACCAGCAGGACACGGGCGGAAACCCTCGGGAAGGTGCCGTGTTCGTGCTGCTCACATGGGGCCCATGCACGAGGCGAAGGAGGGTTGCGGACGGCGGCGCAGGTCGAGGGAGGGGTGCGGGCACGAGCAGTTTCCGCGGAGAAGGCCGGAGCCCGTGGTGGCGTCGACGGTGTCTTCCACGGTTCGAGGATGGCTGCGAGCTTCACAGCTGGCCTGGGCAAAAGAGAGAGAGGGGATGGGTTAGCTACGGCCGGAGGGAGTCCAGTGGGCCAGCAATGGCGGGAAATGGGGCAGGGAAAAGACAGCCACGACCGTGTCTTTGCCGGCGGCGACCTTCGGGTTTGAGCGTGTTCCTGGGCAGCAGAGGTGAGGGGCTTGCGACGGGCTTCTGGGGTGGAGTTAGGTGTGGTGTGAGCGTGCTGTGGGCGTGGAATGGAGGGCAGTGGAGGTCGGGGTCGAGTTTTAGAGTACTCACCCGATCTAGGGTTGTTCGGGCATGGAGGGTAGTGGGGGTGCGTGGGAAGCTTCTACTGGTTGGCTTGGGCGGTGCAGATGTGGGCAGGGGGAGTTGGTCAGGGAGGACGTGTCTTGACCAATAAGGGAGAGGAGGGGTGAGCTCCCATTGGCCTATTTTGTAAAAGGAGGGAGGTGAGTGGAGGAGAGGGGTGAGAGAGGGCTGGCAAGTGGGCCAGGGGAGGGTGCTGGTCTCCCTCTTTATTTTCAGCAGAGAGAGTTGTTGGAGAGAGGATAGATTAGGTTTTTAGTTGTTTAAGGTGATTAGGGGAGAGTGTGCAGAATTAATTTGATACCATGTTCAACACTAAAAATTAAGCAAGCAGGGACTCAAGGATGGATCAAAAGAATTTTTCTAGCAAACACAGGTGATTGAGAAGAGAGGGGTGCAGTGCATTGCCCAAAGGGGTCCTGGTTTGCTTAGGGAGAGAAGTGCAAAAGTGTATCCAACACAAATCCATGGTCACCTTATAAAGTATCACTCAAAACAAGCAAGAATTAGTAATCACATACTTTTGAAAATTAACAAGAGAGTTATAGATGGAGAGCAGAGATGATGAACATGATCTTAGGTGAGTTGCATTTCCAAAATGATTAAAAGAAACACAAAAGGTCAAGCTCTAGCAAGGCTAAAAGTTAACAGAAAAGAAGATAGTCACTCACTAGTTGTCATTTGATAAATTTGGAAACTTCTAGAACTAAACCCACTTAAAGGTGGTAAGACACACCACAATCACAAGGACATCAATCATGCATCTTATAACTCAAACAAGATCATACCCCCTAGTGGACACTTAAGATCCACATAATTACTTCAAGACAAACAATATCAAGCATAAATTAAATAATTCACACAAGCAAACAAATAAACAAACAACAAACACTTAAGACAAACCAAATATATTTGTGAGGTGGTGACAAAAATGATCATGACAAGGTTTTTGAAGAAAGAGGGTTAAAACACTTCTTAGTGATATTTTCCAAAGAAATAATAAATTAGGAGTTTTTGAAATAAGAGTTGCTAAGAGTAGCAACACATTAAACTCAAAATATATTAGGACTTATTATATGGTCCTTCATAGTGTTGCCAACATATAGCTTTTGGAAGTAATTTTATTTTTTCGGATAAAAGGTCTTCGGGTAGATGCTAAGATCAAAACATCAGGGTAAAAGATGTTGGGTAAAAAAATAAGATAGGAGGAGTTTTATGGACTATTTTACTTGTCATTACGTTGATCACCAGGGTCAAATTATAACTAGGTTGAGTTTCAAGGTTGATAACAAGAGAGGTCATTCACATAATCACAAACCACATTAAGTCAAACAGAGCAATCATGAGTGAAACACAATAAATAAACAAGACAAATCAAAAAGTTTTTTGTTGGTCCAAAATTTAGGGTCTTTTGTAATTAAGTTTTTCTGGCTTCCAACATTTGTGACGTTACAGCGCCCACCGCCGCCGCCGGCCCGCGCCCTCCACCGCGCCCACACCCCGCCCTCCACCACGCCCTCCACCACCGCCGGCCCGCGTTTAGGTGAATTTAGTTATTTTAGGTTAATTAGGTGAATTAGGTAAATTAGGTGAATTTTTCTTAGGTCAATTAGGTGAATTTAGGTCAGACTTAATTGAATTTAGGTTAAATCAATTAGGTGAATTTTACTTAGGTGAATTTTATTGTTTTAGTAGACTTAGGTGAATTTTATTATTTTAGTGGCATTAATTGAATATTAGTAGACTTGGGTGAATTTAGGTTAAATCAATTAGGTGAATTTTATTTACGTGAATTTTACTTAGGTGAATTTTATTGTTTTAGTAGACTTAGGTGAATTTTATTATTTTAGTGGCATTAATTGAATATTAGTAGACTTGGGTGAATTTAGGTTAAATCAATTAGGTGAATTTTATTTACGTGAATTTTACTTAGGTGAATTTTATTGTTTTAGTAGACTTAGGTGAATTTTATCATTTTAGTGGCATTAATTGAATATTAGTAGACTTAGGTGAATTCTAGTACATTTAGTTGAATTTTAGTAGACTTAGTTGAATTTGCTATGTATAGATTTAAATTTAAATTTAGGGTTAGAAATTTAGGGTTAGAGATTTAAATTTGCTAAGTGTAAATTTAAATTTGCTAAGTGTAGATTTAAATTTCTGTGTATTAGTGATACTTTTTGCAAATTTCTTTTGTATAACTTTTGTATTCTGCTAATTAATGCTAACATTGTTTTATATTTCTTTTGTATTAGTTAAGCCCAATGGATAACTTCAACAGCAGACACCTTGAAAATGAGGTGTTTGACATTATACGTGAACCCGTGGGGGGAGCAGAAGCCGGTGGAACGGAAGATGGCTCAGAATGTTTGAACGAGTCCGGTTCAGGAATGGAGGAGGAATGTGGTAACCCGAAATTTTGAGTTATTAATTAATTTGATTAAAATGTAATTATTTTTTATTATTTCTTATTTTTGCTAATCTTAGAAGTTTAAATTGTGTGTTTATACTTGATTTCAAAATTATATTAGAAAAATTAAGCTAAGTGGAAAGCTAGCCTGACTTGTATTTTGCTTAATCACTAACTAGTAGTGCTAAAGGTATGCAACGATGGAGCTAACTAGCAGCCGTGGACTTCAAGGCAAGAAGGAGCTTCATACTTAATCCTGAAGGAGCTACGTGGCTTGGTGTAGAAGCTTTGCTGGCAGCACATCAGTGGCTGCATGGAGACTTCGAGGATAGAGATCAAATAGCAGCATCACACGTATCAGGTCAGCTCTTACGTAGCAGAGAAGGATCGCATAGGTTAGATATTTCAGCTCGGTCAGCGGCAAGCGGTGCTGCGCTTCAGATATTTTTGCCAAGCGGTCAGATTTTTAGACTGCTCTCACTTATAAATAGCTAGCGCTGCCTCCACGCATAACTCAGTCGGTCGATCGGCCTAGGCGCCTAGCGCGTGAGAGAGATGAGTGAACTCTGGAGAAAGAGTGAGAGCAGGAGAGGACTCGAGCTAGACTAGAAGGAGACGCTGCTAGAATACAGAGAGGAAACTAGAGGGCGATGCTGGTGCGGCGACATCGGGGCTGGCGGCGGTGGTGCTTATAGGATGGCGGCAAGAGTGATCCAGTCGGCGTCGGCAAGCGGAGCGTCTGGCGCTCCATCTTCCTTGGTGGTTTTCTTCTGTCCATGGTGCTCGCATATGTTGGTATGCCGATCCTAGCGAGTACGCGGAGCGGTCTGTGATAGCAGAGTTTGAGCATCCTCGATATTATTTGAGGGCTACGAGATAGTTAATCGAGGCAAGCAGTTCTTACTTCTCTCGTATATTTTGTAGAGTATACTTTGCTGTTAAGATGATTGATACCCTGAGTGGTACGAGCTTTGTGTTGATGTACGGGGCTAATGCGCCGGGTGTCGTTACGGTGATGGATCCGTAAGAGCCACCGGTACGAACCGGGCTTAGCACGTGTATTCGACATGGAAATGAACTCAACGTTTTTGTAAAGTAAACTTGGTGCTACGAAGGTGATCGTATTGTACCGGTCACAGTACAGGTATGGGACTGTCTGAATTCTCCGCGAGGGGCGGCCCTTGAATGGAAAATGTCGGTGATGGATCCGTAGGAGTGACCGGCATGAGTAGGCCAGGGTGTCCGGTGTCCGAGCGGTAAAAGGACTCTGCTCGTTCTGTGATCCTGTGTGGTTCTGGGCGAGGCTGTCGATATCGGAGTACCCCTCTTAAGAGTGTAAAAGCGTGAATATTCACCCCTGATTCCCGGGTAGGGAAACTCACTTTCATGTGTGGCACCATGTTTTTTTAACCTGATTAAGAACTTAAACACAATGATTTACTGATATTTAGAAAACCTAGTGTATTTTACAAAGTATATAAAAGTGTATGAATTGTTTGCTGAGTATGATTTATCGTACTCACCCTTGCTTCACCTGTTTTGTGTTATCAGAGTTCACAGCGGAAGACGTCGTGTCCGAGGAGTAGGCTGGACCAGTTGGGTGGGACGTGTAGAGAATCTTTTTACTCTTGTAATTGTAATAATGTTGTAAAATGAATTGATGAGCTTCTTGAGATCCACTGTGCTGGTTTATCCTGCTTCTCTACGCCTTGCGCGTGTATAGACTTTCAGGTCTATAGGCGCGCGGCGGCTGTCATTCTACCGGGCCGGGTCTCGGGGCGTGACAAGGAACAAAGAGACGAAGCGCAAACGAGCATCGAGTGCAATGACGACTCGCTAATTTGTGCACCTCCGCAGTCTGGCGAGGTATATTAAGCCTCTGTTGATCAGATGGAATAATTGATTACTATATGTATGTATTAACACATATTTTTTTAATTTTTAGACCTCCGCATCGGCCCAATCTGCAGAAACTAAACGAGGCCATGCCAAAGGGTTGGCCGCAGATGCGCATCTCATAATTGAGGTCGTCTCTGCAGATGGCAAACCGTTGGAGCCCAAGGCGAACGCATCTAAGTTTGTGCATCAATGCGGAGTTGTTGTTAGGGACAATGTTCCGATCAGCATTCAGGAATGGAATGAGCCAAAAAACTTAGAGGGCGCCAGTTGGGTCAGCAACAGAACTAAAGATGTGCTTTGGGACAAGGTCAGAGCAAAGTTCACCCTACCGGTGTTGGATTGTACCGAAAGGACAAAAGCCATGACGAAAAAAGTCAAGCATTTCGCTCTGAAGAAGATGGCTGAACAATTCAACAATTGGAAGAACAGATTATACCGTGATTGGCAATCGAAAAAGAAAGCTCCAGATTTCACTGGCACACTAGAGAGGCAGCGGCCTCACTGGAAGGCATTTCTGGAATACAAGGAATCAGAAGTAGCTAAGGAAAGATCGAAAAAGAATAAGGAAAATGCAGCGAAAAAGATATATCACCATAAGATGGGGGCAGGTGGCTACATAAGTGCCGAGCCTAAGTGGGATAAGATTGAGGCTGAGCTGCGCAATAAAGGGATCACTCCAATTACACATAACTGGCCCCTTAGGGTCAGAAATTGGATGCTTGGGCATGGGGCGGAGTATGACATGGAAACAGGGGATCTAATAGTTGATGAAAAGAAAGAAACTCCTATACCCCGGCAGCAAATTCTTGATGCACTCGCCGATGCTCGAGAGGGAAAGTTTATTCCCGACCGAGAGTACGACGAGCTGACAAAGGTTTGTTATAACTATATATTTGTTTCGTTTCGTGTTTATGACAATCATGCCGACCAACTTGACATAGATATATTTTTATCTAGGCCCTCGGTAATAAAGAAAAAGGAGGACGAACACGAGGCCGTGGAGTTGTGCCATGGAATGAAGGGTTTCCTGAGGACCGTGAATCTTATAGAAGCCGAGCAAGAGCAAAGAAGAGGAAGGAGCAGGAGGAATCAGACCGGTTGAGCAAACTAGAAAGTATGGTGAGCCACCTTCATCAGCAAGTAGATGAAATGCGCGAGCATGGGGCAACTCATCAGCTGCAGGAAGGTGCTCCAACAGGTGGTCCATCTCAACTGAGAAGCAGCGTGGCTTCCACGGGGGTTGGTGCTGATGAGCCATCGAAGGAAACCTACCCCGTGGATTATATCACTGAGAAGACAAGTTGTGAGCTACATGAGGCTATGAGAAACTTATCCGTGAAGGCGGCGGAGGGCTATGCTTTAACTTGTGAATCTACAGCACTGTATTTGGGCAATGAGATTCCAGATGGCTATGCTCGTGTCGGCGTGGATCAAATTAGCCCCGGATTTGAATCACTCGAACTTCAAATCCCTGGAGGTGATGATGAGAGGACACTGGGAGATGTCCAGGGTGGACTCATTCTATGGCCCAAGAAATACATCGTGATTCCAGGTTGGACGGCGCCAAGGCCACCATCGCCTCCAAGTCCACATGATGACGACTTGGACGACCACCACAACACGAGTCCATCTCGATCTTCGCCGCCGCCTCAGCAGACTCCTCAGCCGTCTCCTCCGCCGCTGCCTCAGCAGACACCTCAGCCGTCTCCTCCGCCGCCTCCGCCCACTAGGAGCAACCAGTCGACGAAGACCGTCGTTTCGTCACTAATGGGTTTCCGTCGCGACCGATCGCCGGTACCCCGACAAGAGCCCCTCCCAAAAGTACCGAAGGTTCCTCCCCCGAGACCTTGGGACAGGACTGTAGAGGAAAACGCCGCGGCCGTGGCAGCCGACCATAAAAGACAGATGGAACCGAAAAAGCCCCCGCCGAAGCAAGTATATACGGCAGATCAAAAAAAGTGGGCTACGGATTTTCTTAATCATCCATCGCAAGTCGAGATAAATAGGAAAGATGACTATGCACGCTGTCTGAGTAGAATTCGCTCCAGCAAGACGACAAGTACTAGTGACAGCGGGAAAAGAAAAAGAGACGTTGCCCAGCTCGGAGCACAGTCAAAACAGTCGATCTCCCCGCTCAAGGTGACCACTGATAAGGGCTCCGCGCGCGGCGGACACTGATGATTTAGCCTACCGCGCGAAATTTGCTGCCGAAGTTGGTATGTCACTTTCTCAACTGGATGCACAAGAGCTCCCCCCTATATGCATGTAGATAAATGGACCTGGGAATACGGGAAGTCTCTAGTGCCACCTGATCAGATCGAGTTTCTACCAACACAAATGCGAAGACTGCATGACTGGTACATGGATGTCACAAGGGAAGGTCGAAAAGTGCTCCTTGTGCAAGTTACAGAAGAACATTACATAGGTAAAGACGAGTTACATGTTTATCTTGAAGAACTCTATCAGTTATACCAGCTTGACTCCCTGGACTTGAGTATCGTCAGTACCTATTGTCTGTAAGTGATTCAATTCATTTATTTCTAAAATAAAGTCTATAGCTCAGCTCGGTCATTGCTTGTTCTAATTATGCTCACTACGCTATTATGCAGAATGAAGAGTGATGAATGTGACAGAATGAAATATTTGACTTTGGGTTCGTTGACCCGGTCCGAATTAATGAAAAATTGCTACGGGATTACCCCGAGGAAACGAAGGCCAACTTGTTTAGGTTCATACACAGGCAAAATTATAAAAGGAAGATATTGTTTCCTTACCACTTCAGGTAATTAAGAGTGTTACTGTCTTGTACACATTAATTTTTGCTTACTCGATGTTAAGTGTAACTGATTAGTTACTGACATATATAAACGTGCGCAGCGACCATTACATTCTGCTAATCATTCAAGTTGATGATGCAAGAGTTGACATCTTCGACTCATTGCATTGGCCCCAAGAGAGGTACCAACTAATTATAGATGTCCTCCAAAGGTATTTTCTATCGTACTATATCGGTCTCTTTAATTTGTTCAATTCCTGAGATATCAAGTAACTAATTAATAACTCATTTATTCATTTGTTTGCCGGGCAGCATTTGGAAAGAATTCAGAGCGAGGACAACAGGTCAATTTAAAGAGGTGCTTAGTTTTTATCCTGACAAGGTAAGTAGTACGAGCTAGGTTCGCGCATCTTTTTAATTCAAATTTCAATACCATCATACCATGCTTGATTATTATTTGATTGAAATCTATTCTTGTAAAGAACTGCGAGAGGCAGCCACCGGGGACCAATTTGTGTGGATACTTCGTGTGCCAGTGGATTCGCCGGGAGGTCAGTGAGCGGAACCCACAGAAATTTCTAGACGTAAGTGAACAAAATATATTCACAGTTTTATTTTATTACCATCAATTGTGTTGAGTGTCATTCATAATTTCTGTTATGATGATTGATATTCACATTGTTCTCCTTCTTTTATAGATGGATAGCATGCGGAGGAACCTGGAACTAAAGGACCGCTTTCGACCACTTCAAGAGGAAATTGCGGGATTTTTGATGGACCATGTCATAAACCAAAAGGGAAGATACAATGCCATCGACGGGTCCAGGAAATGATCTCCATGTAATCGAACAGACGGGTTCTAGTCCCGGTCGACCTCTATGTAATCGAATAGACGGGCTATATTCCCGGTTGTAATCGAATAGACGGGATCTAGTCCCGGTTGTAATCGAATAGACGGGCTCTAGTCCCGGTCGAATTCTCATAAATATTTCTTTTATGAATATTTTGATATGCTATATTTATTTTTCTGATTTGTAATTAATTAACCATATATGTAATAAGCTGGAAAACAAAAAAGGCAGAGGCCGCCACGTGGGGCCTCTCTTGCACCGGGCCGTATTTCGGACCGGTACAAGAAGTCCTCAGCACGCGCTCTGCCACAGCCCCAGTGGGGCCTCTCTTGTACCGGTCCGTATTACGGACCGGTACAAGAAGTCCTCAGCACGCGCTCTGCCACGACCCCACGTGTACCTCTCTTGTACCGGGCCATAAGCCACCCGGGACTAGGGGGGGGGGGGGGGGGCCTCTAGTCCCGATTGTGGCGTCCCGGGTGGGAATCCGGGACCAGAGGTCCTTACCACCCGGTACAAAAAGCCCATTTTCCACTAGTGAGCGCCCAATCTCCGATGTTTGTGCGTTCATGTCTGCACCAGAGGAATAGCAAGCACACGAATTTTGTTGCAGCGCACATCTACAGCCAGAGGGCTCTTCTGATCGTTCTTGGAGCAGCGGTGCCAGGGTTCCGAGCGTCGGTATGTGTTCCTTGGTCTCCAGACTTGTGTGTTTGTTGGCGGGCGATGGTGGAGTACGTCCAGTATCTGAGTAGTTAAGCACGGTGTATTTCCATGATCCATACTCCTTCATTTGTACTGTATCAATTTGTCAATTGCAAGACAAGCTCATTCGTGCCTTTCTAGTAGATAAAGCTTGTTCTGTCTGTGCTTGAATAAATAGTGAAACCAACAGCACAATGTAAAAATTGTTCAAGCAGTGGATTAAAATTTTGCAAATTGTGAATATGGAGTAAGAAATTGAATTTTTTTATATTCTGGAGGAGTAGTTGTTGTGTTTGAATTTTTTTATGATTGTGCTGATTATGCTTGTCCTACTGATTATGGTTGTTCTGCTTATGCTTGTGCTCTAAGAATGCATTTGAATGCTCTGTTACTAGGGTACATGATGCTTGCAGTAGGGTAATTATATGTGGCTCCTCACATTAGTACTCCTATATTTGCTAAATATGCTTGTACTTCTACTTGTGCAAGATGCCCTCAATTACACAATAAACAATTGCTTGCACTATTTCTCTTATCTATGTTCTCTCTCTTTAGCAAATGCACAAAACACAAGTATAGTTCAGAAAACACAAGATTACATATAGGTACTGTTCACACACGCGGAAATTTAGGATTCAGTTTGTAGACTCGATACACAATTACTTGATGTACACAATTTCTCTTCCAAGTGCACTTGCTATTTATGATAAGAACTGATTATACCTGGATTTTGATCGTCTTCTGCATTTTGATCATCTTCTGCATTTTGACCATCTTCTGCATTTTGTTCATCCTGATCATGCATAGGTTCATTCTGACCTTCATCTGGTTCATCTTGTTTAGGTGGTGCACACTTCAGGTTTGGGAGTACCATTCTGGCAAGGTGTTGTCGTGGCGAGCCGATGAGGTTCTTCGCCAATTTGGACTGGAGGAGCACGACCAGGTGCCAGGCTGGAGGAGCTGAACCAGACCTGAGCGTAATATTCATGAATTTCCTACTCCTAAATACTATCTTGTTTGCTACTCCTAAATATTCTGTCCTACTCTATGCTTGCAATAGTTAGATTAGTTCTAAGAAACATATTTTAGATTAATTTTGTGTCAATGCCAAGAAATATTACTGCTGGTAACAAAGATCAGCTACAGGTACAAGTTTTGCATATGCTTACATGGTTTCTTTTCATGATATGGATGACCAGAACATTGATCGATTGAGTTTATCATTTGCAATTGTTTAGTGCATGCATATTAGACAGTGCTGCATTCTAGGTTCATCTTGTATCTTCACATCTCCATCTTCAGTATTTGGTGGACTGAAATTTAGATCAGGCAGTAACTCATGTTGGTCCATGCAGGGAGATGACGAGGACGAGCAAGTCGAGCTACTGCTGGAGATCATGAGGACGAGCACGGTGCGGCAGAGGAGGTGGCCAGCGAGTAGAGCAGCAGCTCCGTGGTGTAGGGCTGCGGCACTGACGACGACATCAGGGCTGTTGTGGCGACATCGACACGGGCTGCGGCAGCGAGGACGACATCGACATGAGGCTGTGGCAGCTATGACATCGACACGGGTCGGCGGCGGCTAGGTTCGTGCAGACCAAGCGCTCTGATCTTCTGGCCTCCTCTCTCAATATCCGTGTTGTTCCATCTCATGGCGATGGAGAGCACGATCAAACTTGTATGTTTTTCCATGGTGAACATTGACAATCGAGGCATTTGTATGTTTTCCATGTAATTTTGTGAATCTGTGCAAACATATTGTTTGGTGAATATAAGTATGTTTGGTGAAGATAAGTATACTGTGCTACTGGATTTTTGCATTCCGGCGAGTTTCCTTTTTGTATTCGTGTAATCTGTGCAGAAATAGATGTATTAGTTATTTGTTTTTTTAATTCCTAATTATGTACTGCTGGCGGACATATAGAATGCACGCCAGCGATAGCCATCCCACACTACTGGCGGGCAAGTTGCAATGCACGCCAGCGGTAAGTTTGATACCGCTGGCGGGCAGTATTTGTTAGCACTGGCGTAGTGACGGTAGCACTTTTTCGTCCGCCAGCGGTAGGCCTTTTCCTACTAGTGGACATTCTTTCACTCAAGCACACTACACAGTTGTACATAATTCCAGCTTGGTGGCTCCGTATATCGTGGAACACAAGAATATTTTACGCTCGAAATACCCGGAGCAACCTGAAGATTGGATTGATGGAGAACACGTGAAGACTTTCGGCAGTTGGTTGCAAACGCGTCTCATTAATGACACCACTGTTGGAGAACAACTATACTTGTTGGCCAAGCAACCATCTTCGACTATATTGAGTTTTCAAGGGTACGAGATAAATGAGAATACATTTTATGGTCAGGACATATTATGGTTACATAGAGCAGATATGGGAACTTGACTATGGGCCTTCTTTTAAGGTCCCTTTGTTCTGGTGCAAATGGTTCAACCTGAAAGACGGGGTACAGGTAGACCGCAGTACGAAATGACTACAGTGGATCTCAAGAATATTGGGTACCACACCGAACCATTCGTCCTAGCCAGTGAAGTGGCTCAGGTTTTCTATGTGAAGGACATGTCTACCAAACCGAAAAAGAAAAGAAAAGCAAGCGAATACATCATACGATGAGCCAAAGCGCAACATAGTTCTTTCAGGGAAAAGAAACATCGTGTGAGTGGAGGACAAGACAGACATGTCAGAAAATTACAATAAGTTTGATGAAATTCCGCCCTTCACAGTGAAAACTGACCCAAGCATCGTGTTAAATAATGAAGATTGTCCATGGTTACGGCGCAATCAGAAGAAGGGACACACACGAAGAAATTTTTTATACCACAACACTAAATAGGGATGTTGTTGGTGTTGTGTAATAATGTATTAAACCTATATGTAACTGTGTTCTAAAAACTCAGAAGAAAACTCTGATTTTTTGTTCTAAAAACTCCAACGTCTTAAAAGCGCTCGAAAAAGTTGGAGCAAAACACACGGTTTTCCCTGCATACGGCCCGACGGTGGCTCGTGAGTGCCCACATATAAAATGCACCGTCGGATGTATGCAGGGAATCCGAATGATTTGTATTCGGTCGATGAACTGAATGATTTGTAGATAGAACAAAACACACGGTTTCCCCTGCATACAGCCCCACGGTGGCTCGTTAGTGCCCGCATATCAAATGCACCGTCGGATGTATGCAGGGAATCCGAATGATTTGTATTCGGTCGATGAACTGAAGGATTTGTAGATAGAACAAAACACACGGTTTCCCCTGCATACAGCCCGACGGTGGCTCGTGAGTGCCCACATATCAAATGCACCGTCGGATGTATGGAGGGAATCCGAATGATTTGTATTCGGTCGATGAACTGAAGGATTTGTAGATAGAACAAAACACACGGTTTCCCCTGCATACAGCCCGACGGTGGCTCGTGAGTGCCCGCATATCAAATGCACCGTCGGATGTATGGCGGGAATCTGAATGATTTGTATTCGGTCGATGAACTGAAGGATTTGTAGATAGAACAAAACACACGGTTTCCCCTGCATACAGCCCGACGGTGGCTCGTGAGTGTCCACATATCAAATGCACCGTCGGATGTATGCAGGGAATCCGAATGCTCTGTATACCAAATGAACTACAATGAGTACACACTGAGTGCCGAACATGTCTGAGAGGTGGGCTATATATAGGGTCGTGTGGTTCACGAAGTGGTCGTGATAGTGCTGATCCAACAGCTCACAAGCCCTCAAAAGGAACACACCCCTGATCCAACGGCTCACAAGCGCTTGAAAGAAACACACGATCCGTGTGCTTCTTTAGTCCCGGCTGGTAACACCAACCGGGACTAAAGGCGGGCTTTGCGGTCACGACTCGTGTCAGTCACATGTGTCCTCCCCCAGCGCTGCCCTAGCCACGTGTCCTCGCCCTGGTCACGTGTCCTCCCCCAGCGCTGCCCTGGAGGTCTATATGTATTGTCGCCGACGGGGTAAACCCTAATACACCATTCCTAGCCACGAACGCATCGTCTCCACGAGATGGATCCGCCACGCCCGCCGCAGCGCCTTGTAGACGAGGTCGAGAGTGCTCGGCAGAGCGCGCTTGGGCGCTACCGCGGGAGCCTATCCCGCCGTATGCCCACGAGCCCGGCGTGGAGAGGAATGCCCAGATACCGGCCTCCTGCTCCGGTGCCGTATCCGGTGCGGAGGGCGTACGAGCGCGCGTGGTCCGACGTCCCCGACCCCGACGAGGATGCGTACGCCACAGGGGTGGCGTGAGGATCCGCGGCCGCATACGGCCTCTTGGACGCGTCTCCACCAGGTGCCGCCGCACCTCCACCAGGCGCCGCCGCTCCTCCCGCCGATCAGGAGGACGACGACTTCGACTGGAGCGACGACGGGGAAGAGGGCTGTGGGTTGTAGATACAGGAGGCCATGGAAGCCTTCTTCCAGTCTATCCGCGACGACCGTGTCCAGCGAGCCAAGAATACCTACCAGCTCAAGGCGAAGGAGGCTTACGAGCTGGATTGGGCGCTGAAAGACTCATCCTCCATGGCTTGTGCCCTCCGCCGCAAACGTGCGCGCGAGAACCGGGCGGCCGCGAACGGGGCTGGCTCCTCCCGCCGTTCCCCCTAATCCTACGGCCTCCGACCCAACAAGTCTGTTTATGTAGTAATGTAACTGTGTTATGAAAACTGTTCGTGATGTCTAATAATATAATACAACTTTTATGTAACTGTATGAGATGTTGTTAAGGATGTTTTTAAAATAAAGAGATGATTACTAGCAATTTTTGGTGGGATTCAGACGCTCCGGAGCCCCTCTCCAACGAAACCCTAGACCCGCTAAAGAAAAGCCGGACAATTAAATCAATTGATATAAATGAAATGAATATATATAAAAATATCAATAGATATGATTTTTACAATTTTTTAGAAACAAAATCAGAAAATGTAGATATGATTTTCATAAATATTGAAACAATTAAATCAAATATAAAAGAAAAAGAAACTAGAGATTTTTTTTTCAAAAAGTATGTAAATCAAAGGATATAAAAGAAAACAGAAAAAGAAATTAGAAAAAAAATTCGAGAAGCCCTTTAGTCCCGGTTGGTGTTACCAACCGGTACTAAAGGGCCTTTAGTCCTGATTCGTGGCTGGAACCGGGACTAAAGGGATTTTCGAGCAATTTTAGATCTCCCCCGAGCGTTTCCTCTTCATCCGCGTCAGTTGCAACGCCGGCGAAGCCCTCTGCTCTTTCCTGGCGAAGCCCTGCCCGATTCTCCGGTGGCTCCCTCTCAGTCGTTTCCGGCCTCCGCCTACTCCGAGCACCAGGTGAGCCCTCGTTCTAGTCGGCCATGGCGTGGTGGCAGCAGCGTCAGCGAGGAAAGCACGTACGGCCGCGGCGTCGTCCCTGCAGGTCGCGCGCGGCCTGGGGTAGGAGCACGGCCGCGGCGGAGGTGGGGCTCCGGGAGGCCGCCAGCGTCGCGCGCGGTAGAGGCGGCCGTACGTGCTAGCTATGTATGAATCCAGGGACCTAATTGTGTTTTCTATTTTCTAATTAGGGACCTTTTTGCAAAATCCAGGGATCTATTTGTTATATATGTGGAATTTTAGTTATTTGTATAGTACTATGTGCATAGAAATTTTGTATAGTACATTTTTGTTATTTGTATAGTTGCTATGAATTTTAGTGGACAATTAGTGCCATTTTAAATTAGCGCCCCCCTCCCTCACCGTCGCTATGAATTATAGTTGTATAGTTGCTATGAATTATAGAAATTTTAATAGTTGCTATGAATTATAGAAATTTTTGTTATTTGTGCCATTTTAAATTAGTACCATTTTTGTTATTTTTATAGTTGCTATGAATTATAGAAATTTTAGTGTTAGTGTGTTAGAAATTTTAAAGATTAGTGAATTTAGTACTTTGTAGTTTTGTAATTTTAGGAAATGTTATTAGGAAATGTATTAGAAATGTTATTAGAAAATTTATTACTTGTTAGAAATGCTAAGTCAATTTGGAATGATCGTCTTATAAAAATTGTGTTTTTAGTTTATTGTTCTCGGCGACGATGTCCCAGTTGGACCAGAGGGGCGATGTCCGGGACTGGGCTCCGCCGGGCTAGCACTGGGAGGTGCTACCTTCCGGGACGCGCAGCTTGGTGAGGAATCCGGGTGACGTCGTCGACCCGGATCTTCTTTGGTGGCAGTCGCATGGGCCACGCTCGGTGCAGAGGGAGCCGGCCCCCGTATCAGGGAGGAGGACGAGCACGTCCGTCACTACATGTATTTGTTGGACAGGCATTATAGCAATAGCTGGTCTTTTCTTTAGAGGGTTCCTTATCACGTGAGCTATGACCCTGTGAGGGTTCCTTGTCTTTGGATGTGCAGCGCCGGCGGCTCAGCACCCTGCGGCTCAGGACCCGGTCGAAATTAGTTTGAGAGGTTCATGCATGGGAGATGTATTAGTGATATTATTCGTGATGTATTAGTGATATTATTAGTGATGTATTACTGATATTATTAGTGATATTATTCATGATGTAATCTTGATGCTATGAATTTTAAATTTGCTATATAATTGATTGCAGGGACATTGAGCTATGGACGACGACGAGAATGAAGACCGAATGCAACAAATTATATATGCGAGTGCCCGTGGAACAGATGCCATTGGAGAAGATTCCGGTGGAGAAGACGATGATTTCAGCTCACAATTTCTAAACGACTCCGGTGAGGGACTTGAGTCTGAAGAAAGAAGAGATGACGATGTGCCCTTAACAAACTCCGGCGAGGTGTATATATATTAAGGCTGTGTTGATCACTAGATGCATTAATTGATTTGTATTGCACTTATTAACGAATCATTTTTCTTTTAGCCTTCCGGATCATCGAGCAAATCTGCTAAAAAGCAAGGTCCTCGAGGCCCGACAAAAAGGATGTCGGCGAGGCTCCAAGGTTACCCATCTACAAAGTTAAGGATAATGGCGAACCGCTGGAACCAAAAGAGAACTGCCGTAAATTTGTAGCTCAAGCTGGAGTTCTTGTTAGGGACATGCTACCGATCAGCATTGCAGAATGGCATAAGCCGAAGGACGATGGAGCTAGTTATGTCCACGAACATACAAAGGATTTGCTTTGGGAGACACTCATGACACACTTCAACCTACCGCAAAGTCTCACGGAAGGCATGAAGGAGAAAGTCAAGCAATGGACTCTTAAGAAGATGGCCACAAAATTCCAGAGCTGGAAGAAAAAATTATGGCAAAAATATGAAAATGAAGATCCAGATTTCACTGGAAGAGAAGATAAAACATGACTGGCCCGCATTTGTGGCGTATAAGAAATCGTCTACCGCTGTGTCCCGATCGGCCATAAATAAAATAAATGCTGGGAAGAAGCAATATCACCATAGGTTGGGGACAGGTGGCTACAAGACTGCCATTCCTAAGTGGGAAGCCTTTGAAGCAGGACTGATTGCTAGAGGGATCATTCCACAGACAGCGGACTGGCCCTTGAGGTCCAAGTTCTGGTTGTTCGCGCATGGGACATGACTGGACCCACAGACAGGGCAGATTGTTGCACAGGGAAAATGGAAGGAAAAATTGAAACAATCGTTCCGCTGCTTGTAGACGCAATAGATAGAGAGTTAGAAAGGGAGGGTACCATCTCGAGAGAGAAGGACGAGCTGACACTCGCACTGGGGAATCCTGAACACGTTGGACGAGTACAAGCCCTTGGAGGCGGTGTCACCTTGAAGGAAGCGTTTCCGGAGTACGCTGATAGTTATAGAAGCCGTGGGAGAAAGAAGAAGCAGGAGTTAGACCGGTTATCGGAATTGGAACGTCTGGTGCAGCGGCAGCAGCAGCAAATAGACTCAATTAGTCAGCAAAGGGCATCTCAGCAGCTGCAGCTAGAAGATCCTCAAGCCGATGCCGCCCCATCTCAGCAAAAAAGCAGCGTGGGTTCCACGCAGCTAGAAGCATGTGCATTTGCACCACCGGCGGCTAGCTACCCCGTGGATTATATCACGGAGAAGACAGATTGTGAGCTACATATGGCAATGAGGAACATATCCTTGAAGGTGGCGGTCGGCTATGCTTACCCAAATGAACCTGGAGCAAGCTACCATCATGGTGGCATTCCAGCTGGCTATGCTCGTGTCGGGGTGGATGAAATTGTGACGGGATTTGAAACAATGGAGCTTGAGATTCCTGGAGGTGACGGAGAAGACACTGGGAGATGTCAAGCGTGGTTTCGCCCTATGGAACAAGAAATACATCGTCTTTCCAGGCTCCTTGCCAAGGCCACCGACTCCTCCTTGTAGCAGTCCACCTCAGCAGCAAAGTCCACACCTACCCGAGAGGGACCCCAGCGCGAGTCCATCTCGATCTCCGCCGCGTGAGGAAGCGCCCGTTAAGTGGCTCCCGAGGAAGCGCCACACCGGTTCGCCGGTTAGGAAGAAACCTAGAAAGGAGAAAACACCGCCGCCTCTTGAGAAGTTACCTTGGGAAAGGACTGCCGAGGAAAGCGCCGCCATCTCGAGGGCCGAGGTGGTCGCCCATTTTGCACCGAAAGTGCCCGAGATACCATTTGTGAAGACACTAGATCCGGAGCTCGTTGTGCGTACCATTGATAATCTATATGACCCTGTACCATCGCCGCCATCAGACTATGGCGTTCTATTGGAAGGTCATATGACGATAAGATGGACCAGGCGAAAAAAGGAAACAAGTTCCCCAACTCGGAGAACAAGACGTACAATCGGTCCCCCCGCTCAAGGTGTTCGACGACAAGGCCGCTCAAGGTTCTCAACAACACATAGGTTCGACAACTGATTACCCCATCGCTGATCTAGCATATAAATATGTTGAAGGGGAAAATTTGGTCGAGCATGTCAGGTCCCTACAACAAAAATGCGTAATTTGCATACCTGGTACAAGAAAGTCGCAAAGACAGGGACAATCAGTATCATGGTGGCAGTTAAGAAGAGCACTACTTCCAAGAATACGCTGTGTCCGTTGAGTTTACCGAACTTTTTCAGTTATACAATCTCCGGACCCTCGACAAATCTATCATCAGTTGCTATTGTCTGTAAGTGATTTATTTCTGTAATTTAAGTCTTTAGCTCAGCTCGTTCATTGTCTGTAATTATCCTCACTATAATCTTTTGTGCGCTATATTATGCAGATTGAAGATGCTCGAATGCAAAAGGGATGATATCACGGACATTGGGTTCATTGACCCGGATAAAATTCATGAACTCACCATAGAAGATCCCATTTATAACAAGGATACACCGGAGACTTTGCTAAGGTTTTTGAAGCGACAACGTGACAAAAAAGAAATATTTTTTCCTTACAACTTCAAGTGAGTGTTACTGTCTTGTACACATTCTATTTTGCTCACCAGATGTTAAAGTTTTAACTGATGAGTTATCTATGACACTGCGTATATAAACATGCGCAGGTTCCACTTTATTCTTCTCGTCATTAAAATTCACGATGGAGAAGTTGAAGTCCTTGACTCATTAAGGAGAGATCCTAAACAATACAAGTCCTGTTTTGATATGCTCAAAGATAATTTCAATTCTTATCGCCTCTTTCGTTCATTTCCTGATATCAAGTAATTAATAACTCTTTTCTTCATTTTCTTTGTTGGACAGCGTTTGGAAATCGTTCATCAAGGAAGACCCGGCTGGTGGATGGAAACCGAAGCTGATATGGCGTTTGAACGACGTAAGTAGTACTACCTAGGTCCACGCACCATTATCATACTTGATTATTGTTTGATTGAATTCTATTCTTGTACAGACTTGCGCGGAATAGCCACAGGGGACTGATTTATGTGGATACTACGTTTGCGAGTACATTCACATTAGGACCAGCGAGAGAACAAATAGTCGAAAAATCAAGATGTACGTAAACATTATTCACAAATTTATTTTGTTACCATCAGTTGTGCTGAGTTTCATTCATAATTGTTTTATTATGATTTGATATATATACACAACTCATGTATTCATTTTGATCTCATTCTTTTAAAGTTGGCAAGAAAGCGGAACGCGTCCCAATAAAGGACCGCTTCAAAGCAATTGGAGGAATTGGCGAGATTTTTCCTTGCGGAGGTCATACCTAAATTCGGAGAGTACCACTATAATGCAAAATAGTATGCCTCCATGTAATTAAGTACTTTATACGAAAACGTGATCTTCATGTACGTACTACTTAATTTGTATGTGTTATATATATATATATCATCAACGTGATCTTATGTAATTGTATGTGTTATATATATGCATCAACGTGATCCCCGTACGATGAAACCATCTGATACCCCTAAACCCCTCCTAAACCCTAAACCCTGAAAAAAAATCAAAAGGAAAAAAGGCCTATCTTTAGTCCCGGTTCGTGTTACGAACCGGTACTAAAGGTGAACACGAACCGGGACTAAAGGTCTACAGCCCCGCGTCTCCTCCCGGGGCCACGTGGAGCCCCTTTAGTACCAGTTCGTGAGCAACCGGGACTAAATGTGGGGGGGGGGGGGGGGGGGGCAGGGGCGGAGCTGGAGCAAAACTAACCCTGATGCCCTACAAAACAATGAACATGTATAGTAGTCTACTACTGCTTAAATGGCCTTGTGATTTGTGAAAAATGGGTTACCTGATGCACACTTGTTGGTCTAACCTGATGCACAAGCCATATTTAGAGGGTAAACAAGACTAAAAAAAATCTTGGACCCTGATGCATGTGCATCAGGGTGAGGCCATGCAGATCCGCCCCTGGGGGGGGGGGGGGGGGGGGGGGGGGGGGGCCTCTAGTCCCGATTGGCTAACCGGGACTAGAGACCCTTTAGAACCGGGACTAGTGCCCCGTTTTCCACTAGTGAGTATGAACTACTCATTTTTTTAGAAAAAAAACTGAATTACTACTGTATTCGTACATGCATGCACAGGCTGTTTAAACCTCTTCATTACACAGTACCGTGTGCATGACACACCCAGCTAATATAACAACAATTCGGGGATTTGCGGTATCTAGTCTAGCAATGGAGATAACAAGTGACCGATGGTGATTGCGTTATTTCGACAGAGAAATGAGGGAGAGGGGAGTGCCAGACGGCAACCACTGTTTTGAGCTTCTGCCAGGCGAAGCCGCCATGCGCTTCTGCTGATGGCTAGAGAATGCACACCACTCTGAGGTCCCCGTGCTCCTCCAAGCAGCCGCTCGTCCTGTACCACCGCCGCACGTTAAGAGGCTCTGCGTAGTTTGACACACAGTCCCAATGTACTTGAACTCGAATTTTCCCTAAACATCGGCACACTCTATTTGGTGCAAGAGGAACGCACAGTGTCCAATTAGGACACGTCGCATCGAGCACATGCAGATGGAGCCTGAGCGTAAGTATCTGCGCACTTCACATGCTTCCCAAGGCCGCTCATTCCAAAGAGGTTCGTGTGTTTCATGCTTGTTTTCTGTCAGTACGTGTTCTACCTTCTAAATGTGCAAACTTGAACCATACAAAACAAACACATTTACTAGGAAGATCGCTAGCTAGTGCTCGTACGGTTACATATTGGATGCACAAACAAATGTGGGAGCATGTCACTAGAAAAATCTATACATGCTGCGTTGAAGTTCAAGCGTTTATATAGCCGCGGTGGTATATACGGGAGACGTACTGGCCAGACACAAGCAAATAAGAGAGCAATAAAATCGACCCCTTTGTATACAATCGTAATGAATTCTTGGTACCATACATAGGAGTAGCAAATCGACGGTGATTAAAAAAGTGACAACCATGGTGAAATCCACTTTAGCTCCCGAGGTGCATATGCATCCGGTATTTAAAAAATATGTTCCAAAAATGTCGAAAAATTCAAATAATTTTTTTCAGATACATCTTTACATTCTATATGTTCACGGAGTTGTTTTGTGGAAAAACGGTAGTATTTGTGGCGTTTCTAAAAAGACAAAAAAATCTTGTTAAAATTGTTGTTTCAGCATCTAATTTAGTCTTTTTGCGGGGAACACAGAAAATGTGGTGTTTCGTAAAACAACTTTGCAAACATATAGGATGTTATAATCTATGTACGAGCATTTTTCTAATTTTATGGATATTTCACCTTTCGCATGCGAACCTAACAAGAGATGTTCATAACAGCTACACCGTGTTTTCTGTTTTGAACTCCTAGTACTATGCAAATCCAGCAAGCGACCCACTGCATGCACATCCACAAGTCTTTTTTTTTCAAGATATTGTTACAAGTGCTTAAAGATTCGATTCTCCGCCTTCAACATTGTTCTAAAGGAAGGAGTTCATTTTTGAAGCAATTTTACGTTTTGAAAATTGAAATACATACATTTTAAATAATATGCATGCACCTTTACATTCTAGTATATGTTCACAGAGTTGTTTTGTGAAAAACAGATATTATTTCTGGCCTTTCTAAAAACACAAAAGATATCTCGTGAAAAGTGCTATTTCAACATCTAATTTAGTCTTTTTGCGGGGAACACAGAAAATGTGGTCTTCGTAAAACAAATTTGCAAACATATAGGATGTTATAATCTATGTACGAGCATTTTTTTTAATTTTATGGACATTTCACCTTGCGCATAAGAACCTAACACAAGAGATGTTGATGACAGCTACACCGCGTTTTCTGTTTTGAACTCCTAGTACTATGCAAATCCAGTAAGCGGCCCACTGCACATCCACAAGTCTCCTTTTTTCAAGATAGTGTTATAAGTGTTTAAATATTCGATTCTTGGCCTTCAACATTGTTCTAGAGGAAGGAGTTTGTTTTTGAAGCAGTTTTACCATTTGAAATATATTTTAAATAATAGGTGCATGCAGCCGGTAAGCAAAACGCCTCTCCCACGACCAAAGGCCAAACCCTCCAACAAGTTGACGTTACTCATGCATCACCTCTCTACCATGCCATTTGTCTTTTCCCCACCCTAGGCCTAAAATTGACACTCATATAAAACTGACAAGAGGGAGCTCGAGCGTGGGAGAACGAAACTGAGGAATAGAAAAGAAAAGAAAAACATGTTGACCGGGGCGATAAACCACGTGACGACGCCGGCACGCGGCGATCAATTCGACGGGTGGCCTCACACGTAAAAAAAAAGCATATGGTAGTATTCCCACGAGCTGTGTAGACTCAGCCACAGAATTAGTAAATTAAAGCTAGAGCCTTGCTGCCAGATCATTAGTTAACTACACGTTGAATAGCCCTTAATCACGAGGCGCCAGCTTAATCACGGTGCTTATTAGCCCGCCCAGGCTTCTCACGCGAGGCTCGTTTCCCTTGCCTTCCGGTCCAGATACAGCCATCGAGCTGAAAACCCCTCCTCCACTAGAAAGTTAACAGTTCCTAGCTAGGCCGGCCAGATCATCGACCTAGCCGCAGCTCCAATCCCAAAGGAGAGAAACGCAATGGAGGCCGGCGTGGGAGGAGGAAATTGGGCGGGTCTCGTCGCCGTCGCGGTGTCGGCCGCGGTGACGCTCGCCACGGTGCGCCTCTACCGCGGCCTCGAGCCCTCGAGTCGGACTTCAGGAGGAAGTTTCAGCTCCAGCACGGTACGTGAGTGCCTCGTAACTCAATTAACATCCTGCTCTTGCTCTATATGATCTTGCCCGGCCCCGGGCTGCTAGCTGTGTTCACGGATGGATTTGGTTGGTAAATTTAGGTGGCAAGGCGACTTGCTTGAGGTCGGCGACGGTAAAGAAGAAGGTGCGGTTTGCGGACGACGTGATGGAGCCTCGTCGAACAACAGAGAGTAACGGAGAAGAAGCCACTGTTCGTGCTGGCAGCTGGCCGCACGTAGCTAGCCTTTCTGGCTGGTGCGGTTCTCCATGCATCCACCCGCCTGCGATGCGATTCGTTTTTGCTTTATTTTGTGTTTTATAATTGATGATCTGAACCAAGCAAATGTTAGCTTTGTGCACTCGTGAAAGTTGTATGGTAGGACGTGTCTTCTATAAATAGGAGTATTAATAAGAGAGTGATTAGGACTCACTCAGATGACGTCATCCAGTTACATGTGCAATTACTGTTTAAATCATGCGCAATGGAGAAATTTTAGTTTCAATTTATGTGTAACTAGGCAAATCACAGTTGTAATTTATGTGCAACTCACATCCCGCACGAAACATGATATAAATCTAACGGGATGAGAGTTGTGTGAGCTCTAACTTAATTCTTACTCGAGTGAGAAATAGCAGAACTGTATTAATAATACGAAATGAGGTGCGCGTGTAAGTGCACGCGTACTCGTGTGGTACTTCGGTTAGGTGATGATCGTCCCTTATATCCGATCATATATACTCTCAAAACAGGCTTTTGTCCCGCTATATTAATATAGCGACCACACCATACAACAGCGAGTTCACTGTTAGGGCAAACCGACAAACACAACAGAAGCAAGCCCAAAAGAAAAAAGAAATAACAAGAAAAGATGACCCGCAACCGTTGCGCCCTCTAACGAATTCCTACCGTGATCCTAGCACTCCAAATCGCCGCGTACCAAGCAGCACCTCCAAGAAGAGAAGCGACGGCAACGACAGTGCTGCCCGGACTGGTCCTAGGGTTTCCCCCAGTACGCTCCAAGGAGTGGGGAAGAGGTACACCCGACGCCTTCAGTATGGAACGATGGAGACTCTGAAGCGTCACCGCGTCGGTGCCAAAACAACACGACATGGATTTCTCCCGACCCCAAAAAAGCACATCCCAACAATCTGTAGTGCTCCACCAATCTTGCCATCCACCAACATACGCCACCACGGTCTTGTAGTCACCATCGTCGTCTCACCATGGCAAATGTGCAAGGCCGGCCGGCCCAAGCCGAAGCAGTCGTAGACAAGGTGCGGCAGTATCACAACCACACGGGAGGAAAAAGCCTCCACCGCCATAGACGGTAGCCGTGTTAGACAATATTTATACTATAACTTCTGTAACACAATTGTAACTGTACCTATATCCGTACACCTGTACGTACATATGTATATACATGACTGCCGAACCCCTCTAGGGTATCGAGCTATGATACCTGTAAAACATACGTGTCGCCAGTTGGATGTTCAGAAGGCCTTTCTTCATGGTGTCTTTGAAGAAGAGGTATATGCATCAGCCCAAGGGTTTTGTCGATCCTTCTCGTCCTCATCATTTGTGCCGCCTGGTGAAAGCTCTTTACGGGCTTAAGCAGGCTCCTCGTGCATGGCATGCACGTCTTTGTTTAGTTCTTCATGCTCATGGTTTTGTTCCTTCCACCTCTGACACGTCATTGTTCCTGCTTTAGCACCCTGAGGTAAACTATGTATCTGTTGGTCTATGTGGATCACATCATTCTTATCAGTTCCTGAGTTCCTACTGTTGATCGTTTGATTTCTGCTATGAGTGCTGATTTTGCTATCAAGGATCCGGGCTCCCTGGATTACTTCCTTGGTTTGGAGGTTTCTTCTTTTGCAGGTGGACTGACTTTCACTTAGCAGAAATATTCCCAGGGCTTGTTACGCCGTGCTAGCATGTTGCAGTGCAACATTGCACGCACTCCCATGTCTGCTACTGACTTATTGTGCTACTGATGGTGATCCTCTTTCGTCTGATGATTCCACTGAGTATCGCAGCATCGTTGGTGCCTTACAGTACTTCATGATCACCAGGCTTGATATATCATGTGCGGTTAACCGTGTGTGTCAGTTTCCTCACGCTCCACGGGATTCTCACTGGGCTGTTGTGAAGCGCATCTTGCGGTATATCCGCCACACTGCTTCATATGGCCTGCACCTTTGGTCTGCATCTTCTCATGCGCTTTCCGCGTTTTCTGATCCTAACACGCGTGGATATGTCGTGTTCTTTGGTCCTAATTTGATCGCCTGGAGTGCTCACAATCAAGCAACGGTTTCTCGTAGCAGTACTGAAGCTGAGTACAAATCCGTTGCCAATACCACAACTAAGCTCATATGGGTTAAGTCTCTGTTGAGAGAGTTGGGGATCTCTCAAGATAAGCTGCCGATTCTTTGGTGTGACAACATCGGTGCTACATATCTTTAATCTAATCCTGTATTACATGCGCGAACGAAACACATTGAAATTGACTTTCATTTTGTGAGGAAACGTGTGTTATAGAAGCAACTTCAAATTAAGTTCATCACGTCCAAGCATCAATTTGCTGACATCTTCACGAAGCCTTTGCCTCAACCTCAGTTTGAAGGCTGTAGGCGCAATCATAACTTACGATCCGTTTATGGGCATAATTAAGATTGAGTGAGGGTGTTAGACTATCTTTATACTGTAACTTCTGTAACACAATTGTAACTTTACCTTTATCTGTTTCCCTGTACGTACATATATATACATGACTGCCGAACCTCTCTAGGGTATTGAGCATTGTTCCCCCACGTACGTTTGACAAGCCGCCGGACGCAGCGACAAGAGCACACCAGACCATTGGAGCCAGAGGGCGGCAGCAGCACAGCCACCTGGAGGACGTCCTCCACCGCCATCGGACGCGGCAACATGGACATACCAGGCAAGCCCCGAGAGGCCGCCATCCTGCTGCACCTAGGCCACCACCGCCACTACCCTCTTGATCGGCCCCATAGGCTCGGCCGGACCCAAACAGGCCCGCGAAGCTCCTGCCGCCACGCTGCTGCAGGCGCGGCGTCATCGCTGCCATCCCCGTAACGAGCCGCTCATCAGGCCAACCGGAGGCAGCGAGGGCGAACCCGCCCTGACCCAGATCGGGCCTGAAGGGCCTACATATGGGCCTGCAGGGCACATCGGCAGAGCCCCACCACCGCCGCCCACGCCAGCAACGACAGCGCCACCACCACATCAGCCACCCCACGCTGCACAAGGGAGGCCCCGCCGCCGCGCCGGACCTTCGCTGCCGAGTTGCACCTCCTGGGCCAGGGCTACCCACGCCATCCAAGACCAGGAGGGGAATGGCCGGGGGTCCGCCGCCACCGGTGCCGCCCGGCCTAGGGCCGGCACTGCACACCGGTGACGGTGGGAGGAGGGGAGGAAAAGGTTAGGGGACGGAAGATGGAGGTGCGGCCTGGCCGGCGCGGGGCGGCGTGGGTCGTGGGAGTGAAGGAGGGTTTTTTCGGGGAGATGTTTCCGAGCAGGGGTACTCGTTGCCTCCCAAATTGATAGAAACTCTACCTTTTTTTTTCTAATTCAGTGTTGTCTAAGTTTCTCTAAGTTTAACCAAGTATCTCTAAGTTTCCCAAATTGATCACTTCTGTGAAAGAAGGTGTCGTTTTGATCGGAAAATATCGTCATATACTTCATACCTTTGTGTTTCCTCTTCTGATTTGCTACTTATGGTAATCTGGTCGATATTTCTGAACTTGGGCCAAATATTCTACACTGACATTTGGCTCATGTTTTATCGTTCAGTATGTGAGGTGAATAAGAACATTTGACCCTTGTTAAAAAAGATACATTTGGCCGTGAGATTGAGGATCACAATGGTTGAGAAGGTTGATGAAGCAAGAGTGAACATACCACATGACTACGATAGAGTTGAACAAACATATTTATTGATGCCACCCGGTTAATTACAAGCCTCGGTATGTGCAAGACATGGACATTTTGATGATCTCAACCAGCGAATCAAAACCTATCAATGTGGTTGCTTGATTCTTATTAAATTCGGTCTCAAATTCTACACCGACAGGAAGCGACTTTTCCCTTCAGTTTTGCCTCAGGGGTCTAGTACATACATGTGAAGCAGTACCATTGGCGGCGAGATAGAGTATCACGATGGTCAGTGGTCGAGTAGGTCGAGGAACAAAGAGTGAGACGTGGGATCGTGCCAGAGTCGACCAACATATATATTGATGCAAAGCAAGCTACAAGCCTCAAATACGCGCACAACATGGACAGATAATACCGTCTCGGTTATAAACTTTCAAGTTCTCTATCTATCAAATTCTAATTTGAAGTACTCATTTTTTTAATTAAAGAATTTTGAACTAATCTTGTATTCGTGCATGCACAATCCGTTCAAACCTCTTCATTACATAGCACCGTGCATGACACACTCTAGCAATGCAGTCACTGATTCTAGTCTAGCAATGCAGTCACTGATTGCGCCTGTATTTGTTCGTCAGAGAAGAGAAGTCAGTGAAAGGAGTGCCAGGCGGAAGGGATACCACTGCTCGAGCTTATCAGACCACCAGGAGGCAAAGCCGCCATGCGCCTCCGCTGATGGCGAGAGCATACACACCACTAAGTTCCCCGCGGTCCGCCTCCAGAGTGTACTATCACCAGGGCCCAAGGTAGTGAAATGTCCTGGCGAGTCGGCGTATCTAGTTTAGTGTCTGCTGAGCTCGATGATAGTCGAGCGGACCAAGCAGTACCGGAACTCGGCGCAGCCTTCAACATCCGCACAAACCACTCGGTGTGAAGGCAATCGTCAGCGTGCAACTAGAACACATGTCACCGAGGTGTGCCATTTTATGAAAGAGTAGATGGAGCAAGATCACTCCCTGTTGTATCTGCACGCTCCACATGCTTCCCAAGGCCGCTCGTTCCTAGAATGTTCTTGTGTTTCACGCATGTTTTCTATCGTGGTGATCGACGATCCAGCCATCCAGGGCAGTACGTGAAATATGCTTTGATCCCCACGGCGTGCTAGCTAGCTAGGTAGATGTGCAAACTTGAACTTTACAAAAGAAACACAGCCACAGGGACGCTAGCTAGTGCTGATGTGCAAACAAAAATGGAAGGAAATGACACTAGAAAAATCGTGCATGCTGCGTGGAACCTTTAAGCATTTATATATATAGCCGCGGTAGTGTACATGACAGAAGTAGAGGCAGAAAAAAGTAAAACTTCGGCACATGGGAGTAGTTATTTTCGGCATATAGGATGTTCTCCTTGGAGAAGCTGCTCTCCTTTGCTCCTTTTTTATCTATATATCTATATCTATGCTAATATTAAAAGAGCAAACATGTTGAGATACTTTAACAATCTAGATTATCCCGATGTCGAGCACCAAAAACGTTTGATCGGTCAAACAGTTATTTGATGGGAAAAAGTAAAACATCCGCGTGTACATGAAAAAGAAGGTCAAATCTGCCGCCCGCACACGCTCCCACCGCCTCTAGGTCCGTCACTGCTTCACGTCCCCGCCGATGCTGCCCTGGCTCGCTGTCCCGCGCTCCTCCAATGCCGGCCACGCTCGCGGCTACAACATCGATCGGATCTCCCCCGATCGCCGTGCTGCGCCGGCCGGCCACACCGATAATATTGTGCGCCCCCATGGACTCCCTCTTCGAGGTACTTGACCCCCTCTACATCGGTGATCAGTCAAGATTGGGGGCGCGGCACCCTCTCCACAACGCAAAGCGGGATGGATCTGCCAGTGCGCTGCCGACGACAACGACTCCCAGCGAGACCTCTATCGCCTGATTTGTGCAATGCGTGCAGGAGCTGGGTGAGCGAATCGTGCGTGTGTGTGCTGGGTGAGGAAATTGGGCGTGTACGTCGTGTCCCGGATGATCCGGTAGGGTAACCATCACTACGAGTCTATGACCAGGAAATTCGTCATAGAGTAGTCGAGGTACGTGTACTGCAGTAGCCGCCCCCGGCCCTCCTGCACGGCGGCGATGATTGGACGTGCGCCGAGGAGCAACAGCGCCGCCGCCATCAGGCCGATGCCTCTAGTGGTTCCTGAGTTGGACTGCAGGGCCGGTGCTTGGTGTTTCACTTCCTAATTAAGATGGATGACATCAGCATAGTCATCATGTTTTTTCACTCATCGATTTACTCTGCATAGTGGTGTTCGTCTGGTTGCTTCCTAATTAGTGTTTCTCGAAACAGGCCGATTGCTTCAGTTCGCTTCCTAAAGAAAAAACTGCATAGAACACCTCGGATATGTCCCTGCGGGTCAATTTTGTAGCACGTCTGCACCTTGCACCACGTCCGGAGGGCGATGCAGCACAGGCGTGGGGGTAGGGTGGTGTTGGGCAAAATGGGCAGGATGCCGACCGGCAGCGGGAAGGTGCAGCACGAGCGGGCGACGACAGTATATCTCGGCCAATGGTGCCGTATTCATCTCTGACATGGGGGCGACGAGAAAGAGGATCCCAGCGCTACGCTGTGTCTGAGATCCATGGTTGGAAAGACATCCAAGTATCCAACGACTCAATCATCATCCTCCCTAACGAAACACGACGACGCCCTCTTCCCAAGCCCGTGAAGGCCTGACTGGAGTTGGATGTCTGATGGAGCAAGGCAGTCCATGTGGTAATCGTTGATCTGCGAATTCGGTAATCGATTTGCCCGGTGATCTCAGCTCACTCTCTTACTACTTTTTGTTTTCAAAGACATTCCTTTGGATGGGTGTACTCAGCCGCATGTACATGAGTTTTCTACCCATGTTTTGTACAGCAGGTCAGCGATTCTCTCTTCCATTGTTAGCTGGAATTGTGTAATCACAACATCTGGTAGTCTAATGTATATATTTCTTACTTGTAGTTGATTGGAGTGCAAGTATAGTTTATTCCATTGATATTGGTGAAGAACTTTCAGCCTGACACACAATGCTGTAGTTTCTTGTGAAAATGAATAATGAATATATGTATTTTAAATTTAATTTCATGCCAATTTTGAAATAATATTTGACATTTTTTTCACATCGGTATGAAAGAAAATTAATGCATTTTATTGGAGATGGTCCTTCCTATATTTCCATGAAAATCATCTCATTTTGTCCATGAGAATCATCTCATTTTGAAGTTCCAGTTTGCAATTTCAAAGGTATGGGTATTCTCATATTAAGTGAAGATGATAAGATATATGAAGCCCATATCCACGTGTTGGTCTTACTTCTGTGTTCTCAAGTACTAGGCTGAGAAAAAAATTTCATATTATGTTTTTCTATATGGATCTGGATTTGTTATTCACGCTCTTCTGTTTTCTATTTGTATTTTGAACTTCTAGATCAAGGGACGAAGGGAACCAGGATTGCATGTTTACTCACCGGAGGTGTTCGGCTCTTTACACAAATTGTGATGTGAAATGAGTTTTATTTATACTCATAACAAATTACCTACATCTACAAGAAGTTTGAGCAGATTGACATAAAAACATTTATTTAAATTGGTTGACCCTAATAGTAGAATTTCTTTTATCGCAGTGTGATAGTCCTTCTTATTATTTGATCTATTGTCCTAAAGCTTGTCCATTGTCATCTTCGTCAGGACTCTAAGGTAAACATCTCCACCAAACGACTTGTATTTGTCATAAATATGTTGGATAAGGTGCTTTACCGGTAGACGCTTCTCCAGCTCTCGCAAGAATTGTATGGGAGTCGTCCTCGGAGGAACTTCCCGAATGACCGTACTGGGCAATTCTACAATACTCCGTGCAGCTATGGTTGTTGATCCCGCGGAGCCTACCCAAAGGTTCAGTCCGGATGCCTTTTCTGCAGATGATGAGTTATGGTACCACATTGGTAGGTATATGTGTTGATATTGGCTTGCACCAACACAAGTCCCATTTAATCCTAAAGACGTCCTGCTTGTAAATTATCCGATTTAGCTGTAAAGACGTGCGTTGCACGTACATGCCAACTAGTCAATATAAAAGACAAAACTTTTGTCTAGTTTCAAAAAAAAAATTTGGTTAGACGTACAAACTAGTTTAGACAGGCTGGCTTCTCTAGAAAGCTGGGGAGGACAGCTTCCTAGAAAAGCCTCCAATGAAACTGGACCTTAAATAACGACCATATTCTTATATAATGGTAATGAACTCATTGTACTATGTAGTAGCAATATCTATATACTTTCACTAACAATCATCAATTGTAATTTTCCTGCGTTGGGAATTATCCACTTCATTGGAAATTGGAACTATGAGACATCTAATCTGTGATGAGATCATCATTTTGGACTATGCTGGGCTTGTAAGAGTGGAAGCATTCAGGGAAGAAGCTGGAAAAAAAGGTTAATTAGAGGTGCTGATGTGATGCAATGATGCCATTTTGCTCTTCAATTAGCAGATGCATCGGGTCATGTGTTCTACGTGTTGCTGGCCTCATCAGCTCGACAAAAAAATCTGATTCAGAGGCAGTCCTTGAGGCGTACGGCAGGTACCAGCCTAATCGTCTGCTAGCTTCTTCTCTACGTGTCGTTGTGCACTCGCACTGGTGTATGTGTTCGAGAAGTCGGAGTGAAGGTGTCTGCCATGGAAATTTGAGCTCCGTCGCGGACGCCGGCCTCGTCGCCTTTCGAGTCGCCTAACGTACCGCTCATCTCGACCGGTCCTTTCCACCAGAAATTTATGGCATTGCCCATGATGATTTAACTTTTTTTGGTGCGCCAATCACAGAATCATACCGGCCAAAGACAGTGAATACAAGGTTGGCTATGCTAACTGTAACAGGGGGTGATATGTCAATCCCTCAGATCACTAGGCATCTGCTAAGGCTTGTGCCGGTGGAGCAATATCAGTGGGAGATCCAACAAGTTGGTCACAATGTCTACAAGGTCATGTTTCCATCTAAGGCTGAATTAGATAGGCAATAGACTTTTGGTACCTTCAAAGGTCCTAACAGTTCGTTCGAGATAACAGTGGATGCTTGGTTGACAAAGAGTATTCCTATGTTACTGTTACCACAAATCTGGGTTCGGATGAAGGGTATACCACCGCAACACAAAGGAGACTTCTTGGCACTTTGGGCTCTTGGGACTTTGTTTGGAAAAACCTTCAAGGTTGACATGCCTTTTACGAGACAGCATTGTGTGCTGAGGATCCTAATTGGATGTGTGGATCAAACGAAAATTCCAAATGAATTGCCGATTTTCATAAAAGATGGGTTCTACAATCTGTCGTTTGAGGTTGAGGAACCCGCTTTTGATCTTGGAGGTGATGACATGGATCATGATCTGGATGATCTTGATGGTGGTCCGAATAAGAATAAGGAGCAGGATAAAGGAGTAGATAAGAATGCTTTGCAACCTTCTGGGCAACCGCCTCATGGTAGATCGGGGGGCATCCTCGTTGGTTTTAATTCTATCTCGTTATCAGTACAAAATGTTGTTACTGGAGACTTTTGTGTTAAGTTCCAACTTAAATCTAAAGTGGACGGATTTTTGTGGACACTGGTAGTGGTTTATGGGGCTGCCCAAGACAACCTCAAACCAGATTTTCTCGCGGAACTTGTCCGTATTTGCGAGAATGAAACACTTCCTATGTTGGTGGGGGGTGAGTTCAACATAATCAGACGACAGGAGGAGAAAAATAATTCAAACTTTAATGCGCGATGGCCGTTTATTTTTAATGCGATAATTGAGATTCTAAACCTTAAAGAGCTTGAGCTCTCGGGTAGACAATACACTTGGGCAAGTAGGCGAGATATACCGACCTTTGAAAAGGTGGATCGTTTCCTTGCAAGTGTGGAGTGGGAACAAAAGTTCCCACTAGTCACGGTGCATGCAATGACACGTACTGGATCTGACCATACACCACTCATAATTGACTCGGGTGTGCAAGCCCACCTGGGGAATAAGAGAAATTTCTCCTTTGAGTTGTCTTGGCTTCGAATGGAAGGATTTTATGAGATGATTGTTAAGGAGTGGCAGTCTACACTTGGTGGATCCACTCCAATGGAAACTTGGCAGAATAAGATTAGGCACATCCGTCAATTTTGGAGGGGTTGGGCCAAGAACATCATTGGTGAATATAAGAAATTGAAAGAAAAACTCTTGCTTTTGATTAATGAGCTAGACATAAAAGCTGAAACCATGCCATTGTCGGCGATTGAGAAAAAAGCCAAAAAAGAAGCAGATGAGCAAATGGCTCAGCTTCGGAGAGATGTAGAATCAAAATAGGCACAACGGCCAACAATAAAACATATCCAAGAAGGAGGAAATAATACGAGATATTTTCATATCATTGCAAATGGAAGGCATCGTAAGAAGAGAAATTTTCAATTAGAACAGGATGAGGGGACGACTGTAGGAGAGAATAATTTGAAAGTATTCATCTCCGAGTATTATAAAAGGTTGTTTGGACCTTCGGAGCCTAGCTTCTTTTCTATGGATGAATCGGCTATAGCGGATCTTCCTCAAATTTCGGTTGAGGAGAATAACATTTTAACATCTTCCTTTACTGAAAAGGAAGTGTTTGAAGCTATATCTCAGAGCACAATAAAGCCCTAGGGCCTAATGGGTTTCCTGCAGAATTCTACCAAATTTTTTGGGATTTCATTAAGATTGACTTAATGCCAATGTTTGCACAACTTCAAAATGGAGATCTTCCTCTATATAGATTAAATTTTGGGGTAATTACTTTATTGCCTAAAAAAGAGGATGCTTCTCGTATCGAACAATATAGGCCAATATGTTTATTGAATGTAAGCTTCAAGATATTCACTAAGGTGGGCACAAATCGGGTGTCATCTATTGCACATAAAGTTATTAAACCTTCTCAAACAGCTTTCATTCCTAGGAGAAACATTCTTGAAGGAGTGGTTGTATTGCATGAAACAATACATGAGCTACATAGGAAAAAAAGGATAGAGTTCTTTTTAAAATTGATTTTGAAAGGGCTTATGACAAGGTAAATTGGTCCTTTTTGCAGCAAGCTCTACGCATGAAAGGTTTTGATCCTAAGTGGTGTGAATGGGTTGCTAGGTTTATACGGGGGGGGGGGGGGGGGGGGTGTCGGAATCCGGGTTAATGATGCTATTGGTCATTATTTCCAGACGTTAAAAGGTCTTAGACAGGGAGACCCTTTGTCTCCAATCTTGTTTAATATTGTTGCGGATATGTTGGCTGTCCTTATTGCAAGAACAAAAGAGGATGGAAAAGTAGGATCGCTCATTCCGGATCTTGTTGATGGAGGAGTCTCGATCATACAATATGCTGATGACACGATTCTTTTCCTTGAGCACGATTTAGAGAAGGCGGTTAATATGAAATTAATCCTTTCAATATTTGAGCAGATTTCTGGGCTCAAAATTAATTTTCACAAAAGCGAATTGTATTGCTTTGGTTCGGCCAAGGATGTGCAAAATGATTATCGGAGTATTTTTGGTTGTGAGGTAGGCACGTTGCCATTCAAATACCTGGGTATTCCTATCCATTACCGCAAACTTCTTAATAAGGAATGGAAAATTATTGAAGATAGATTTGAGAAAAAACTTGGCTGTTGGGCGGGCAAGATGTTGTCCTATGGGGACCGATTGGTGTTGATCAATTCAGTTCTTACTAGTTTGCCTATGTTTCTCCTATCTTTCTTCTTAATTCCTGTTGGGGTAAGGAAGAGGCTTGATTACTTTCGTTCAAGGTTTTATTGGCAGAGCGATAGTGTTAAGAAGAAATATAGGTTAACAAAATGGAATATAGTCTGTCAACCTAAGGATCAAGGTGGTTTGGGTATTCAGGTTTTAGAGATAAAAACAAATGTTTATTAAGCAAATGGCTTTTTAAGATACTAAGGGAAGAGGGTGTTTGGCAGGAGTTGTTATCTAATAAATACATTCAAGGAAAAACACTTGCTCAAACCGAACCTAAGCCCTCTGATTCCCCTTTTTGGAAAGGGATTATGTTGGTTAAACATGACTTCTTTCAGCGGGGACGGTTTGTGGTTGGCAGTGGCCTCCATACTCGTTTTTGGGAGGATGTTTGGCTTGGGGATAAACCGTTGGCTGATCAGTATCCATCTTTGTTCAACATTGTGCGTCATAAAAATGTTTTAGTGTCCGCAGTGTTAAGTCATAATCCCCTAAACATTGCGTTTAGAAGAACATTGACCGGACAAAATTGGGACTTATGGATGAAACTTATTGAGAGACTAATGAGTATCTCACTCTCTAATGATGAAGATAGGTTCAAATGGAACTTAACTATGACTGGTCAGTTCACTGTTAAGTCTATGTATGCAGATTATTTGCATGGGCATACCCCATTCCTCCGAAAATATTTATGGAAACTAAAGGTTCCCCTCAAAATTAAGGTGTTCATGTGGTTCTTAAACAGGAAAGTCATTCTTACTAAAGATAATTTGATTAAAAGAAATTGGATTGGGAGTAAGAAATGTGCGTTTTGCACTGAGAATGAAACAGTGGAGCACCTTTTCATACACTGACCTTTTGGTAGGAACATTTGGCGCCTCTTTCATTTTACTTTTAATATCTCTCCACCTTCTAGTGTAGCAAATATGTTTGGACATTGGTTACATGGAGTAGATAAGAAAACTAAAGCACGTATTCGCATTAGTGTTTGTGCTTTTCTATGGGCTGTTTGGATCCGTAGAAATGATGTTGTTTTTAACAAACTTGGAGGTGCTCACTTTTTGCAGGTTGTTCACCGCGCCACGTACTGGATCCACATGTGGTCCTATCTCCTTCCATCCGAGCAACGGGCTCTTATGGATACTGGCTGTACCCGTCTTATGGCGGTGGTCCGAGCTATTTGCTGCCAGCCTGGGTGGCAACATACTAGAAGGCTCCAAGATGTGTAGTCTTCCGTTGGCTTTTTTTATGTGGTTGGTTCATGTGACCACGTTGAGTGATCCTTGAGATGTAATAAGCTACTTAATACTCTTTTGCTACTTTTTCCTTTATTATAAAGGTTGTGTGCATCATCATGATGCAGAGGCCGGGACTCTCATTTAAAAAAAAAAAACGGTTTCAGATGGCGTCATGGTGATATCCACATCAAGATTGTGTTTGTGAATGCTTTTATCTGGTTGCACAATCCATGGATGGAGTCGGAGTGAAAGATTATAGATCTATGGAGCATGTTTGCCCATCTTTGCGACCGGAGCATTGCAGTATCGACTTCTTTCGGCGAGTGGGGCGGCAACATAGGGGCAACTTCTATTTGGGGGTGATATTCCAGTACCGGGTCTCGAGTTTCGTGGTGAACACTCTAGGTCTGACCTTAATTGGCAATGTATTTGACAATGACAATCTTCTATGTTCCCTTCTTAAAGACATTGCCTAGAGATTACTCAGTTTTCTCTCGAGGGTGTAAACCCATGATCTGGTACTGCTTATTGGTTGCGGCGACAACGGCGATGTGTGCGTGTCGCTCACATGTTGGAGGCGTTGCTTTTGGAGAATCTTTCTCGATATCTGGGTGTTGCCAAAGGTGGTTGATGTTCTCGTTTGCTGTAGTATTGGTGACTGACTGAGCTTAACCCTTGATCATGACTTTTGTCTTATCATTTCATCTTTATATAACTTTGTTGTGTGTAGCCTCGATGCCTCGACTAGAATTTGACATTTTGTTATTGCGACGGCCGGGTGCAGAAGGTGCAAATGCCATGGAGTTTTCCAGTACGCAAACGTCAAGTTGCATGCCCAAACGCAAGGATAATTGGTGTTTAAAAAAGTATGATCCGGTTATGTGAGAGCCTGAGAGGTCATTTTGTGGTTGAAGTTCCAAAAAAATCAGATTAGTCAAAATTGCCTGCCAAAGCTTGGCGGAGTGTGACGAGATTTTTCTTGACATGGGTTATGCATGTCTAGGCTGGAAACATGGCAGAACGTTCCAAATTAGTTGACTTGGTTTTGTCCAAAACGGATGTATATATACTTGTTTAGTGTCTAGATACGGGCGCGTTTTACCTACTGATTTTTCTCGACGGGTCTAGTACATATGTGAAGCAGTACCATTGGCGGTGAGGTAGAGTATCCCGGCGGTGGAGTAGGTCAAAGAACAAAGAGTGAGCCGTAAGACCGTGTCAGAGTCAACGAACATATCTATCGATGCACGTAAGTTACAAGCAGCATGGACAGAGAATATTGTCTCGGTTATAAAGTCGGAAGTACTCTGTCTATAGAATTCTAATTTGAACTACTGATTTTTTGAATGAAAGAAATTTGAACTACTATTGTATACGTACATGTACGCATAATCCGTTGAAACCTCTTCATTACGTAGCACCGTGTGCATGACACACTCGATCAGCTAATATGACAAGGATCGACTTGGATCTGCGCTAGCTAGTCTAGTCTAAGTCTAGCAATGCACACACGAGTGACTGATGGCCAAGTCAGGGAGAGGAGTCCCAGGCGGGAGACGCTGGGGAGGACGATCGGAGAACGCGAGTGAATAGAAGTAGTCCCTCTGTTCTGCGGAGAAATGTTGAAACTACTCCAGAATGAACTATCGCCAGGGTCCAAGGCATCTCTGATGAGCTCCATGGTAGTCCAACGGGCAACGCTGTAACTGGACTCAGAGTGTCCTTAAACTTCTGCACAAACCACTCGGTATGAAGTCCCTGCCTTGCGTCCAAATAGGACACATTACATCGAGCTGTGCCATTTTATGAAAGAGTACATGCAGCATGATCACTTGATGTGGTATATGCACGCTCCACATGCTTCCAGGGTCGCTCATTCCAAGAAAGTTCATGTGTTTCATGCGTGTTTCATGTGTGTGAAACATGATTGATGATTACAGCTGCATGCTAGCTAGGTAGCTAGACGTGTAAACTTGAACCTTACAAATGAAACACGGTTACATGGACGCTAGCTAGTAAATGTGGATGCAGATGACACTAGGAAAATCGATACATGTTGAGTGGAACCTCAAGCGTTTATATAGCCGCCGTAGTGTACACGGGAGAAGTAGAGGCAGACGAATGTAAAACTTTGGTGCAAGAGAGCAGTTATTTTCTGATTCTAGTAACTTTTTTTTTGAGAATTGCTCTCCTGCCCAACATTCTAAAATTTGGTTAGACCTACTTTAGATAGGCCGGCTTCGCCAGAAAGCTGGGGACCACAGCTTCCTAAAAGAGTCTCCGAAACAATCCGGCCTTAAATAACGACCATCTTCTTATATAATGGTAATGAATTCATTGTACTGAGCAGCAATATCTTTATTTTGTACAGGTATACCCCACTAACAATTATCAATTCTCATTTTCCTGGTTTGGGGAAGCCCTCAATAGATAGGGGTAACGATTGGTATTGCTCAGAAGGTAACACATTTTCTGTCTTTCCACTTATTATGCGCAACCACAATCCACAAGCACGCATGCCCATTTCCTCTCCCTTTCTTAGTTACTCCTCGTTACCACTAACAAAAGGTTTTACTTCTCTCTGAACCTTCATTTTCTTTCACCGTCGTCCATGGTCTCTCCCTTCTTTCTCCAGATGAGATGTTTATTGACATCAGAATAAGAGGTGAGGTGTGTTCTAAGGAAAGATCTTGTTTATTTGAAACTAAAAATAGTGATTTTGTTAAGACCCAACTACTTTGATTGATGCTCCCGCATCCACTACTGGCCAATGGCCTTTTCAAATTCTTTGAGATTATTCTATTCTTTTGCGACGCCACATATTGTAGTATTGAATGTTTTGCATTATATGATATTTTTCTGTGTTCGGCTATTCCACTACCAAGTATAGTTTCTCTTTTTATTATATATATGTCTATCTAAACTATTAAATCGGCATTCACATTTATATTATATTGGTTACTTGCAAAAATCTTAAAATGAGCTCCTTCATATCGCTTATAAAACTTTATAGTACATCATTTGAATATAGTGTCGCGAGTTTTCCGTGGCAAGGCGTGGTATCTTCTACTAGTTAACATGGGAGAAGATCCCTTTACTGATACTTACATGGAAATTACAATGGTAATTAAATTAATTGGTACACAATATCGGTGTGGTGTAAAGAAATTGCAAGGAAGGGTGCAAATTAAAATATATGGTCGTCCCACTATACATCCTTAGTGAACTATGTTATGTCAACTCTGCTCTTTTCATACAGCAAAGCAGCCTCTCGATGATTTTTTCTTCTCTGCACTCATACAAATAAAAAAAAACTTGCACTAGATCTATTATATCCACCACCTCTAATCAGTGACCGGTCAACTTAATACAAGATTACTTCTTGTAATAAGGAAAAGATCATATAGGTTTTGATCGAAGGGCCCGATTAGGGACATGTTCTGACAAGGTTTCCGAAATAAGACCAATGTTAAACTTTTTTTTTCGAAATTTGAGTTTTTTTTATAAAATAGTGCTGAAATCATTATTATTTTATCAATGTAAGTTCCATAGAAAGTTTTATTAACATTTATGCATGTAGTGGTTCGAGCTTCACTCGAATGCAATAAATTAATCGTATATGAAATTGATTGGAACACATATCCGATGAGAAACGTGAACTATACGTATGTGAAACCTGAGTTGACGGTAAACAAATGTACGAAATCTTCAAGCATTTGTAGACTCATGTCAAATGCACCTCTTTTTCTTGACCCGTGAATGAAACTAACAAAATTGTATTCAAACATCCGTAGAACTTGTTTGAATAAAATTATATAGTTTGTAGTTGGGAACGAAAAATTCTAGAACAGTCAACCTTTTGTGATAATAGGTTGGACAAACTGTGTTCAACCATAGGAAAACTTCATGTGAAGCTTATGTGAAACATTGTTCTTACTAGAGAAATATCATATTGCTGCATCGTGTTTATGACAAAATGTACACAAGTTCTTCCTTTTTGTATGTATACCACATATTCGTTATCGTTTGGCTATGAATGTATAGTACATTTGCACAACTAAAGTTTCTAGTACATTCTGTATGCACTCATTGTCATATAAGTGACATGCAAATTCAAGAGGTACAAGTGTAGTGTATACGAAAAGCTAAGCCGCCACAGACTATCTCGTTGAAAGAAGAATCAATCTAGTCACACAGTGAACCAACACCGTTCAAAGTACTTTACAAACCCCGCTCATCACAAGCAAGTGAGTTTGCCCAATGTTTCATAATCATTTCTTTGTCTGTAGAGAAAGATCCTACCTATGGAAGATCCCAACAAAAAAAATAAGTTTAGGACATATTGCCTATAACTAAAGATGTCACTAAAGTACTCTCTACATAAGCTTCGTACGTAAGAGTTTTGAAAGTAGTTGAGCATGGTTAGACTAAAGTTGTGCTGCTACTATGTGAGGTGAGCCTCAGACCGTTTGTATATACACACATATATATGGAGGGAAAGAGGTGGTTGTTTAGAACGAGTGAATATATATGTCCTTGGTAGATGAAACTAAGGTCTTCTCACTCTCTACTTTTTTAGATAAAGTGATTTTATTACTTAAGAGTTTTAAGGATTACACCCGACCTCTGCATAGCTAAGATGCACACAGCTACAAGTTCACCAGTAACCAAATCAGAACAAAAAGTAAATAGGCGAATTACATATCATAATGAGAAATTGTAGATCCGCCTAAGATGATGGTAGGTCTATCCGGAGTCTATGTTGTCATCCATGCCGGGAGAATAACTCCCTGGCCGCAGCCTCCAGCCTCGATGCCACCTCCAAAAATAAGTCGCGGTGCTCCACACGCTGCAGGGCCGACCATGCTCATAGCGTAGCTGTACACCGATAGATAACCTGCATAACAGAAGCATTTTTATCGTTAAAAACTTTGTCATTTCTACATAGCCACAGCGACCAAATAACGGCGATCGCGCCCATCCTACTGAAGAGTTTAAACCTAGAATCCACGCCATTTAACCAGTTGCCAAAAATGTTTGCAACAGTACGCGGTGGATGTAAGGTAGACCCTATCTGGATGGCTGACCATATAGACCTGGTAAATTCGCACTGGAAGAATAAGTGTGTAATGGTCTCGTCATGTTGACAGAAAACACACTTTTTACTTCCGTGCCAATTACGCTTGGCAAGGTTGTCTTTTATAAGAATTACACCCCGACGAAGATACCACGCAAACACTTTAGTTTTAAGCGGGATCTTCATCTTCCAAATTTTGTTATAATCCTTAATATCGACTGGCACTTCGGGTAGAATAAGAGCTCTATACATATAATCAACCGAGAATTTACCATTCTTCGTCAGATTCCATTGAAATCTATCTGGACCTTCCGACAATTGGACTGAATCCAATCGGATGAGCAAGGCATTCCAGGATGCTTGTCTCGTTCCAAATAAACTTCGTCTGAACGAAACATCTGGTGGGGAGGTACCCAACACCTTCGCGATCGTGTCGCTTTTGTTTCGTACAATAGTGTATAGAGCCGGATATTGTTCTCTAAGGGTAGATTGGCCTAGCCATTTATCCTCCCAGAAACGAATTTCCGATCCATCCCTAATTGAGAAAGATCCATGTTGGAAAAAAACATCAACAAGAACATCAACCCATGGCCAAGCAACACAAAGAGTAAAGGAGGAGACCAAATTAACTGTTGATATTTTAGCCTGTGACGTTCATAGTGAGCATCTCATTTCTTCATCATTGCATTAGCGACATTCTTATACTCTCACGCTAATTTGTCAAGAACATATCTTTTCATTTTAAAGTTTATTATGTATTTTTCTATTAAACGCATGCTTTTATAATTTTTAAACTCGCCTATTAATAAATGCCAGAAAACAGTTGTTTTCTATCTTTGTTTGACTACGTCGACATGTATTTTATCAGATATATAATTAGGATAATTTTTTGAAAGATTCGAGACGGACTGTGAAGGTCTCCCTAGGAAGGCCCCTAGGCCACATGCCTAGGTGGTGTGTGTGGGTATCACATACTTCGCCCGGTTGCCGACTTTTGGTAGAGGTATTTGCCCAACCATGCATCATTGCGCCAATTTGCGTGATTTACCGACACAATCACAGTGGGGAAATAGACATGAAAAACTCTAGAAAGAAACCAAACCCAACCTCTAAAGGTTCTACTCAAGAAATTTTACCTCCTGATGATAAGGGAATTTTCTAGGCTTTAGGCCCATGAAACAATTCCAAAAAAACGTAAAAGGACTCATTCTACCATCTATAGGAGATTAAAGAAGAGTAGTGGTTCATGCGGGCTCCTCCCCGCGCCATGCCTCAGGCACGCGTAGTGTTCCCTGAATGAGCCGAGCTAGAGTCACACCCAGACTAGTTTTTGTGCTTTATTTTTGTGTCTCATAAAAAATTAATTGATATTTATTAATTAACAATGAAAGGGGACATCAATATGATGATTTTTTACAGAACGGACCACCTTGGCGAATGAATTGTCAAAAAGGACCACCTATGGATGGAATTGTCAAAACTGCCGTGGTGGTGGGCGCCCTAGGCAACACGTGCCACCTGCCGCCTCGGTGGGCGGCGGCTACGCCGGACGCCTGTGTCTATGGCGGCACGTTCGGCTGAATGGAGAATTCCGCCGCGTTGTAACGGGAATCGCACGAGTGGGGCCCAGCCGCCTTGGCCCGAGGCGGTAGGTCGACGTGGCTGGGAGGCCGCCCCAGACCGTGGCGGCACGTCCGCTCGCTCTCAACACCATCTGCCGCGCGCGCAGAAAGCGACGACCTGAAGTGACTTGATTGCGAGGAAGTGACAAAGCTCAGGGCACTGATTGCGTGGAGCTGATTGGGAGGAAGAGATGCGCCTCATGAGTATCTTTTTTACTAAATGGCGCTTAATCGAACATTAATCTAAGTATGGCCCTTCACAAAACTTTCGCTCAGATATGTCCCTTTTCTGAAAAGTCATATGCTAAGGCTTTACAAAAAAGTTAGAGGCTCTGAAAATGTCAGAAAACGCCATACGGATTGGCGTATCCGGAGGCTGAGAAATGCGAAAAATTCTAAGTCATTTTGGTAAAGTCATTTGATATGGCTTTTCTCGCGTACAGACGTCATATCAGTTGACGTACTCTGAGATTCTCAGATCATCTAAGACATATTATTTGACTTTACTCATGATGAAAGTCATATCATTTGGCTTTACAAAATGGCTTAGAATTTTTCGCGTTTCTCAGCATCCGGATACACCAACCTGTATGATGTTTCTGACATTTTTAGAGACTCTAACTTTTTGTAAAGTCTTAACATATGACTGTTGGTGCCGAGGGCCATATCCGATCGAAAGTTTTGCGAAGTGCCATACTTAGCTTAATGTCCGATTAAAGGCCATTTAGTAAAAAAGATACGCCTCACGACGGGAAATTTTGGCTGAGATTGCTCTGATTGCTATGCTTTTTCCTGTACTTGACCACCAAAACTTTCACCTTCGATAAATGCTTTGATTAGAGCAGATTCCTGTGGATCGGCCGAAAAAAAAAATCCGCTCAATGGCAACACTGCTGAGTCTATAAAAATGCACTCTTCGTTCCTCATCGAAGCACTCGTCTCCACTGCTATCTTCTCCAGTGGTCTCTTTTTCTTTTTTTTTTTCTCCAGTGGTCTCTTTGATTCAAAAAAATTAGTGGCCATGAGTTTGCCTTTGCTCCGACCAAGATATTCGGTCACGTAAGATGAAAGATGCGACGCTGCCAGAGGGGCTGGAAGTGCAGTGCTGGTGCGGCAGCGAATGCAAGGTGAAGGAAGCGACAGATTTTTCTGATTGGTTTGGCATGAAGTTTTACATGTGTCCCAATTATGAACATGATCAACCCGTTGCAAATTCGCCGTACAACAAGCCTCCGATATGTTTTAACCATGACGAACGTTCTTAATTTTTTTTGTCGCAGTCTCCTCCGCCCCTGTGCCCGTACTGTCGTTAGATTGACACGAAGCAGCCAGATTGGGCAAAGTGTGAGAATGAAGAGAAACTGCGGGAAGCATGGCAGTCATCCGCACGAACTACTCGGTACCAAAGGAAGGCGTTGCGTCCAAACAGGACACATCGCACCTAGCTATGCCAAATTTCGAAAGAGTACATGTATCATGATCACTTGCTGAGGTTTTTGAACGCTTCACAGGCTTCCCAAGGCCGCTCATTCCTAGAAAGTCCTTGTGTTTCACGAGTGTTTTCTATCGTGTTGATGATCCAGGGCAGCTCGTGAAACATGCTTGATCATCGCCACGGTGTGCTAGCTAGGTAGCTACTAGCTAGATGTGCAAACTTGAATCTTACAAACGAAACACAACTACGGCGACACTAGCTAGTGCTTATGTGCAAACAAAAGTCAAAGGAAATGGCACTAGAAAAATCGATACATGCTGCGTGTAACCTCAAGCATTTTTATAGCCACGGTGGGAGAAGTATCACTAGTGGAAACATGGCCTCTCGTCCCAGGTGGTAAGGACCTTTGGTCCCGGATGCCCAACCGGGACGCCAGAATCAGGACTAGAGCCCCCCCCCCCCCCCCCCCCCCCCCCCCTCTAGTAACGGGTGGCTTACGGCCCGGTACAAGAGAGGTCCACGCGGGGCCGTGGCAGACCGCGTGGCTGAGGACTTCTTGTATCGGGCCGTAATACGACCCGGGACAAGAGAGTCCCCACGTGGCGGCCTCTGCTTTTTTTTGTTTTTCCAGCTTATTGAATATAAAAACTACGATTAATCTTGCAAAATATATGGTTAATTAATTACAAATCAGAAAAATAAATATAGCATATCAAAATATTCATAAAAGAAATATTTATGAGAATTCGACCGGGACTAAAGCCCATCTATTCGATTACAACCGGGACTAGATCCCGTCTATTCGATTACAACCGGGAATATAGCCCGTCTATTCGATTACAACCGGGACTAGATCCCGCGTATTCGATTACATAGAGGTCGACCGGGACTAGAACCCGTCTGTTCGATTACATGGAGATCATTTCCTGGACCCGTCGATGGCATTGTATCTTCCCTTTGTGTTTATGACATAGTCCATCAAAAATCCCGCAATTTCCTCTTGAAGTGGTCGAAAGCGGTCCTTTAGTTCCAGGTTCCTCCGCATGCTATCCATCTATAAAAGGAGATCAATGTGAATATCAATCATCATAACAGAAATTATGAATGACACTCAACACAATTGATGGTAATAAAATAAAACTGTGAATATATTTTGTTCACTTACGTCTAGAAATGTCTGTGGGTTCCGCTCACTGACCTCCCGGCGAATCCACTGGCACACGAAGTATCCACACAAATTGGTCCCAGTGGCTGCCTCTCGCAGTACTTTACGAGAATAGATTTCAATCAAATAATAATCAAGCATGGTATGATGGTATTGAAATTTGAATTAAAGAATGTGCGAACCTAGCTCGTACTACTTACCTTGTCAGGATAAAAACTAAGCACCTCTTTAAATTGACCTGCTGTCCTCACTCTGAATTCTTTCCAAATGCTGCCCGGCAAACAAATGAATAAATGAGTTATTAATTAGTTACTTGATATCTCAGGAATTGAACAAATTAAAGAGACCGATATAGTACGATAGAAAATACCTTTGGAGGACATCTATAATTAGTTGGTACCTCTCTTGGGGCCACCCCAATGAGTCGAAGATGTCAACTCTTGCATCATCAACTTGAATGATTAGCAGAATGTAATGGTCGCTGCGCACATGTCAGTAACTAATCAGTTACACTTAACATCGAGTAAGCAAAAATTAATGTGTACAAGACAGTAACACTCTTAATTACCTGAAGTGGTAAGGAAACAATATCTTCCTTTTATAATCTTGCCTCTGTATGAACCTAAACAAGTTGGCCTTCGTTTCCTCGGGGTAATCCCGTAGCAATTTTTCATTAATTCGGACCGGGTCAACGAACCCAAAGTCAAATATTCTCATTCTGTCACATTCATCACTCTTCATTCTGCATAATAGTGTAGTGAGCATAATTAGAACAAGCAATGACCGAGCTGAGCTATAGACTTTATTTTAGAAATAAATGAATTGAATCACTTACAGACAATAGGGTACTGACGATACTCAAGTCCAGGGAGTCAAGCTGGTATAACTGATAGAGTTCTTCAAGATAAACAGTTAACTCGTCTTTACCTATGTAATGTTCTTCTGTAACTTGCACAAGGAGCACTTTTCGACCTTCCCTTGTGACATTCATGTACCAGTCATGCAGTCTTCGCATTTGTGTTGGTAGAAACTCGATCTGATCAGGTGGCACTAGAGACTTCCCGTATTCCCAGGTCCATTTATCTACATGCATATAGGGGGGAGCTCTTCTGCATCCAGTTGAGAAAGTGACATACCAACTTCGGCAGCAAATTTCGCGCGGTAGGCTAAATCATCAGTGTCCGCCGTGCGCGCGGAGCCCTTATCAGTGGTCACCTTGAGCGGGGAGATCGACTGTTTTGACTGTGCTCCGAGCTGGGCAACGTTCTTTTTCTTTTCCCGCTGTCACTAGTACTTGTCGTCTTGCTGGGGCGAATTCTACTCAGACAGCGTGCATAGTTATCTTTCCTATTTATCTCGACTTGCGATGGATGATTAAGAAAATCCGTAGCCCACTTTTTTGATCTGCCGTATATACTTGCTTCGGCGGGGGCTTTTTCGGTTCCATCTGTCTTTTAATGTCGGCTGCCACGGCCGCGGCGTTTTCCTCTACAGTCCTGTCCCAAGGTCTCGGGGGAGGAACCTTCGGTACTTTTGGGAGGGGCTCTTGTCGGGTACCGGCGATCGGTCGCGACGGAAACCCATTAGTGACGAAACGACGGTCTTCGTCGACTGGTTGCTCCTAGTGGGCGAGGCAGCGGAGGAGACGGCTGAGGAGTCTGCTGAGGCAGCGTCGGAGGAGACGGCTAAGGAGTCTGCTGACGGCGGCGAAGATCGAGATGGACTCGTGTTGTGGTGGTCGTCCAAGTCGTCATCATGTGGACTTGGAGGCGATGGTGGCCTTGGCGCCGTCCAGCCTGGAATCACGATGTATTTCTTGGGCCATAGAATGAGTCCACCCTGGACATCTCCCAGTGTCCTCTCATCATCACCTCCAGGGATTTGAAGTTCGAGTGATTCAAATCCGGGGTTAATTTGATCCACGCCGACACGAGCATAGCCATCTGGAATCTCATTGCCCAAATACAGTGCTATAGATTCACAAGTTAAAGCATAGCCGTCCGCCGCCTTCACGGATAAGTTTCCTCTAATCAGTGCCTCATGTAGCTCACAACTTGTCTTCTCAGTGATATAATCCACGGGGTAGGTTTCCTTCGATGGCTCATCAGCACCAACCCCCGTGGAAGCCACGCTGCTTCTCAGTTGAGATGGACCACCTATTGGAGCATCTTCCTGCAGCTGATGAGTTGCCCCATGCTCGCGCATTTCATCTATTTGCTTATGTTGGTGGCTCACGATACTTTCTAGTTTGCTCAACCGGTCTGAATCCTCCTGCTCCTTCCTCTTCTTTGCTCTTGCTCGCTTCTATAAGATTCACGGTCCTCAGGAAACCCTTCATTCCATGGCACAACTCCACGGCCTCGTGTTCGTCCTCCTTTTTCTTTATTACCGAGGGCCTTTGTCAGCTCGTCGTTCTCTTTGTCGGGAATAAACTTTCCCTCTCGAGCCTCGGCGAGTGCATCAAGAATTTGCTTCCGGGGTATAGGAGTTTCTTTCTTTTCATCAACTATTAGATCCCCTGTTTCCATGTCATACTCCGCCCCATGCGCAAGCATCCAATTTCTGACCCTATGGGGCCAGTTATGTGTAATTGGAGTGATCCCTTTATTGCGCAGCTCAGCCTCAATCATATCCCACTTAGGCTCGGCACTTATGTAGCCACCTGCCCCCATCTTATGGTGATATATCTTTTCGCTGCATTTTCCTTATTCTTTTTCGATCTTTGCTTAGCTAGTTCTGATTCCTTGTATTCCAGAAATGCCTTCCAGTGAGGCCGCTGCCTCTCTAGTGTGCCAGTGAAATCTGGAGCTTTCTTTTTCAATTGCCAATCACGGTATAATCCGTTCTTGTAATTGTTGAATTGTTCAGCCATCTTCTTCAGAGCGAAATGCTTGACTTTTTCGTCATGGCTTGTGTCCTTTCGGTAGAATCCAACACCGGTAGGGTGAATTTTGCTATGAGCTTGTCCCAAAGCGTATCTTTAGTTCTGTTGCTGACCCAACTAGGTTTTTTGGCGCCCTCTAAGTTTTTTTGGCTCAATCCATTCCTGAATGCTGATCGGAACATTGTCCCTAACAACAACTCCGCATTGATGCACAAACTTAGATGCGTTCGCTTTGGGCTCCAACGGTTTGCCCTCTAGAGAGACGACCTCAATTGTGAGATGCATATCATCGGGCATTCCTTTGGCATGGCCTCGTTTAGTTTCTACAGATTGGGCCGATGCGGAGGTCTAAAAATTAAAAAAAAAACACATGTGTTAATACATACATATAGTAATCAATTATTGCATCTGATCAATAGAGGCTTAATATACCTCGCCAGACTGCGGAGGTCCACGAATTAGCGAGTCGTCATTGCACTCGATGCTCGTTTGCGCTTAGTCTCTTTGTTCCTCCTCCATTCCCGGACCGGACTCGTTCAAAAATTCTGAGCCATCTTCTGTTCCACCTGCTTCTGCTCCCCCACGGGTTCACGTATAATGTCGAACACCTCATTGTCAAGGTGTCTGCTGTTGAAGTTATCCATTGTGCTTAACTAATACAAAAGAAATTTAAAACAATGTTAGCATTAATTAGCAGAATACAAAAGTTATACATTGTGTTTAACTAATACAAAAGAAATTTGCAAAAGTATCACTAATACATAGCTCGGGTACATTTTCATTTAACCCTAATAAATCACTAATACACATCTCCTCTCACATGCATGAAACTCTGAAACTAACAAAAAAATTACACTTAGCAAAATTAAATCTACACTTAGCAAAATTAAGTTTAAATTCAACTAACAACACAAAATCTACAAAACTACACACAAAAATTATCACTTAGCAAAAATTATCACTAATCTACACTTAGCAAAAAACTACACAAAAATTACACTTAGCAAAAAAAACTCTTAAATTACATTTAGCAATCTAAATTTTGCCCTAACACTAACCCTAGCTAACCCTAACACTAGCTAACCCTAGCTATAACACTAACACTAATTAACTAATTAAATATAACGCTAAAATTTTGCCCTAACACTAACCCTAGCTAACACTAACACTAACCCTAACACTAGCTAACCCTAGCTATAACACTAACACTAATTAACTAATTAAATATAACCCTAAAATTTTGCCCTAACACTAACCCTAGCTAACCCTAACACTAACCCTAACACTAGCTAACCCTAGCTATAAATCTAACACACTAACCCTAACCCTAGCTAGCTATTTAACTAATTAACTAATTAAATAAATCTAACACTTACCTCTAATCGACGGGGACGAGCGCGGCGGGGACAGGCGCGCGACCCGGCGACGGGCAGGGACGGGCGGGAACGGGCGGGGACGAGCGCGCGACGGCGACGCCGCGGGGACGGCGACGGCGAGGCGAGCACGGGCAGCCTGACGGCGTCCTTCGGCGGCGGCGTCGGCGACCGAAAATTTCGGCAGCGCTTCCGCAGGGCAAATGCTCTTCTCCCGGGCGGTGGCTCGACCTGGAGCAGAGGCCTGGGTTTTTATACCCAGGGACCTCTAGTACCGGGTGGTGCCACGAGTCGGTACGACTCGTGGCACCACCCGGTACTAGAGGTTTTCACCCACGCCGCCCGCCTGCGCGCCCAAATGGACCTCTAGTACCGGGTGGAGCCACCACACGGTACTAGAGGTCTGTTTTTTTGCACTCAGGGACCAAATTTTCAAATTTTTGCTCGCAAATTTTTGAAAGTGCATTTGAAATGTATTTGGATATGAATTGAATAATTTCTACATACTTTTGAATCTGACAAAAAGTTCAACAAGAAAAGTGTTTGAATTTGAATAAGTAATTCAAAACATTTTTTGTTTTCTAAAATAATTATTCTAACTATTCAAACTATTAATTTTTTTGTCATTTTCAATTAAAAATACATTAACTAATATAGTTTGAATTAAAAATGCATTAACTAATATAGTTTGAATTTGAATAATTTCTACATACTTTTGAATCTGACAAAAAGTTTAACATGAAAAGTGTTTGAATTTGAATATGCAATTCAAAACCATTTTCTATTTTCTAAAATAATTATTCTAACTATTCAAACTATTAAATATTTTGTCATTTTCAATTAAAAATGCATTAACTAATATAGTTTTTAATTAAAAATGCGTTAACTAATATAGTTTGAATTAAAAATGCATTAACTAATATAGTTTGAATTAGAATAATTTCTACGTACTTTTAAATCTGACAAAAAGTTCAACATGATAAGTTTAATAATCAATTAAAAATGCATTAACTAATATTGTTTGAATTTGTAATAATCATCTCTTTATTTTAAAAACATGCTTAACAACATCCCACAGAGTTACATAAAAGGATACATTATTACACATCACTAACAGTTACATTACTACATAAACGGACTTGCTGGATCGGAGGCCGTAGGATTAGGGGGAACGGCGGGAGGAGCCAGCCCCGTTCGCGGCACGTTTCTGGTTCTCGCGCGCATGTTTGCGGCGTAGGGCAAGATCCATGGAGGATGAGTCTTCCAGCGCCCAAGCCAGCTCGGAAGACTCCTTCGCCTTGAGCTGGCAGGAAGTTCTGGCTCGCTGGACACGGTCATCGGAGACGGACTGCAAGGAGGCTTCAATGGCCTCCTGCATCTGCGGCCTGCAGCCCTCTTCCCCATGGTCGCTCCAGTCGAAGTCGTCGTCGTCCTCCTCCTCCTCGTCGGGAGGTGCGGCGGCGACTGGTGGAGGTGCGGCGGCCAAGTCGCCGTATGCAGCCGCGGATCCCCACGCCACCCCTGCGGCGTACGCATCCTCGTCGGGGTCAGGGACGTCGGACCACGCGCGCTCGTACGTCCTCCGCACCTCCTCTGGCACTGGAGCAGGAGGCCGGTAGCAGGGCATTCCTCTCCACGCCGAGCTCGTGGGCATACGGCGGGATAGGCTCCCGCGGTAGCGCCCAAGCGCGCTCTGCCGAGCACGCTCGACCTCGTCCAGAAGGCGCTGCGGCGGGCGTGGCGGATCCATCTCGTGGAGACGATGCGTTCGTGGCTAGGAATGGTGGATTAGGGTTTACCCCATCGGCGACAATATATAAAGAGCTAGGGGAGGACACGTGGCTAGGGCAGCGCTGGGGGAGGACACGTGACTGACACGAGTCGTGACCGCAAAGCCTGCCTTTAGTCCCGGTTGGTGTTACCAACCGGGACTAAAGAAGCACACGGATCATGTGTTTCTTTCAAGCCGTTGTGAGCAGTTGGATCAGGGTTGTGTTTCTTTTGAGGGCTTGTGAGCTGTTGGATCAGCACTATCACGACCACTTCGTGAGCCACATGACCCTATATATAGCCCCCCTCTTCGGCACTCAGTGTGTGTACTCATTGTAGTTCATTTGGTATACAAAGCATTCGGATTCCCTGCATACGTCCAACGGTGCATTTGATATGCGGGCACTCACGAGCTAGCCACCGTTGGGCTGTATGCAGGGGAAACCGTGTGTTCTGTTCTATCTACAAAATCCTCCAGTTCATCGACCGAATACAAATCATTCGGATTCCCTGCATACGTCCGACGGTGCATTTGATATGCGGGCACTCAGGAGCCCCGTCGGGCTGTATGCAGGGGAAGCCGTGTGTTTTGTTCCAACTTTTTCGAGCGCTTGTAAGCCGTTGGAGTTTTTAGAACCAAAAATCGGTGTTTAGAGTTTTCTTCTGAGTTTTCAGAACACAGTTACATAAAAGGTTTAATAATTATTACACATCACGGACAACATCCCTATTTAGTGTTCACTTTTTCTTCTGATTGCACCGTAACCATGGACAATCTTCATCATTTAACTTGATGCTTGGGTCAGTGTTCACTTTGAAGGGCGGAATTTCATGAAACTTATCGTAATCTTCTGACATGTCTGTCTTGTCCTCCACTCCCACGATGATTCTTTTCCCTGGTAGAACTATGTGGCGCTTTGGCTCATCGTTTGATGTATTCGCTTGCTTACTTTTTCTTTTTTTCGGTTTGGTAGACATGTCCTTCACATAGAAAACCTGAGCCACTTGACTGGCTAGGACGAATGGTTCGGTGTCGTACCCAAGATTCTTGAAATCCACTGTAGTCATTCCGTACTTCGGGTCTATCTCTACCCCACCTTTCAGGTTGAACCATTTGCACCAGAACAAAGGGACCTTAAAAAAAGGTCCATAGTCAAGTTCCCATATCTCCTCTATGGAACCATAATATGTGTCCTTTTGCCCATTGTTGTTTGTTGCATCAAAGCGGACACCACTGTTTTGGTTGGTGCTCTTTTTATCTTGGGCGGCCGTGTAAAATGTATTCCCATTTATCTCATACCCTTGGAAAGTAGATATAGTCGAAGATGGTGACTTCGCCAACAAGTATAGCTCTTCTCCAATAGTGGTCTCATTAATGAGACGTAGTTCCAACCAACCGCCGAAAGTCTTCACGTGTTCTCCATCAATCGAATCTTCACCTTCCTCCGGGTATTTCAAGCGTAAAATATTCTTGTGTTCCTCGATATATGGAGCCACCAAGCTGGAATTATGTAGAACTGTGTAGTGTGCTTGAGTGAAAGAATGCCCGTCCATACATATTTTTGTTTTCTTTCCTAGCGTGCCTTTTCCACGCAGTCTCCCTCATGGCGCGATTGAGGAACACCGATCGGCTTAAGGTCAGGAATAAAGTCAACACAAAACTCAATGACCTCCTCTGTTCCATAGCCCTTCACAATGCTTCCTTCTGGCCTAGCACGATTATGAACATATTTCTTTAAGACTCCCATGAACCTCTCAAAGGGGAACATGTTGTGTAGAAATACAGGACCGAGAACAGATATCTCATCGACTAGGTGAACTATGAGGTGCGTCATAATATTGAAGAAGGATGGTGGGAAGATCAACTCGAAGCTGACAAGACATTGGACCACATCCTTCTGTAAACTTGTTATAGTTTCTGGATTGATCACCTTCTGAGAAATTGCATTGAGGAATGCACATAGCTTCACAATGGGTACTCGAACATTTTCGGGTAGAAGCCCCCTCAATGCAACCGGAAGTAATTGTGTCATAATCACGTGGCAGTCATGAGACTTTAGGTTTTGGAACTTCTTCTCTGTCATGTTTATTATTCCCTTTATATTCGACGAGAAGCCAGACGGGACTTTGATACTGCTCAGGACTTCAAAAAAGATCTCCTTCTCTTCTTTGGTAAGAGCGTAGCTGGCAGAACCTTGATACTTCTCTGGATTCCCGTTGTCTCGTTCATGCATACGTTGTTGGTCCTGCCTTGCTTCTGGTGTATCTTTCGTCTTCCCATACACGCCCAAGAAGTTTAGCAGGTTCAGGCAAAGATTTTTCGTCACGTGCATCACGTCTATTGCAGAGCGAACATCTAGGATTTTCCAATAGGGTAGCTCCCAAAATATAGATTTCTTCTTCCACATGGGTACGTGTCCGGCAGCGTCCTTCGGAACAGATTGTCCGCCAAGACTCTTTCCAAAGATTACTTTTAAATCCTTGACCATATCATATATAACTGTCCCATTAGGGCGGGTAGGCTTCATCCGGTGATCTTCCTCACCTTTAAAATGCTTGCCTTTCTTTCTTACGGGATGCTGTTTTGGAAGAAATCGACGATGCCCCGGGTACACATTCTTGCCTTTCTTGCCCCCGCAATATATACTTTCAGTCTCACCTAAACAGTGCGTGCATGCATTGTATCCCTTGTTTGACTGTCCTGAAATGTTACTAAGAGCAGGCCAATCATTGATGGTTACAAACAACAACGCTCGTAGGTTAAATTCATCTTGTTTGTACTCATCCCACACACGTACACCTTCTTCACGCCACAACTGTAAAAGTTCGTCAACCAATGGCCTCAGGTACACATCAATGTTGTTGCCGGGTTGCTTCGGGCCTTGGATGAGCACTGGCATCATAATGAACTTCCGCTTCATGCACAACCAAGGAGGAAGGTTATAGATACATAGAGTCACAGGCCAAGTGCTATGACTGGAGCTCTGCTCCCCAAAAGGATTAAAGCCATCTGTACTTAGACCAAATCTTAAGTTCCTTGCGTCATCTGAAAATGTCTTGTACTCTTTGTCGATTTTTCTCCACTGCGACCCATCAGCGGGGTGTCTCAACATCAAGTCTTTCTTGCGGTCTTCTTTGTGCCATCGCAACAACTTAGCATGCTCTTTGTTTTGGAACAAACGTTTCAATCGTGGTATTATAGGAGCATACCACATCACCTTGGCAGGAACCCTCTTTCTGGGGCACGGCTCGCCCTCAACATCACCAGGGTCATCTCGCCCGATCTTATACCGCAATGCACCGCATACCGTACATGCATTCAAATTCTCGTGCTCACCACGGTAGAGGATGCAGTCATTAATGCATGCATGTATCTTCTGCACCTCTAATCCTAGAGGGCATACCACCTTCTTTGCTTCGTACGTACTAGAGGGCAATTCGTTAACCTTTGGAAGCATCTTCTTAATAATTTGAAGCAAATTTTCAAATCCCTTGTCAGAAGTACCATTCTCTGCCTTCCATTGTAGCAATTCTAGTGTGGTACCCAGCTTTTTCTGACCATCTTCGCAATTTGGGTACAACAATTTTGTGTGATCAGCTAACATGCGCTCCAACTTCAACCTCTCGTTTTCACTTCCACAGTCCATTTGTGCATCACGAATGACCCGACGAATATCATCATCGGGCTCATCAACAATGGGATCTTCTTCAGCTTCGTCTTCCCCCATTGTAGTATCACCGTGTTCATTGAACATGGGATAGTTGTCATCGTTCTCTTCTTCGTTGTCTTCCATCAAAACCCCTCTTTCTCCGTGCTTGGTCCAACAATTATAGCCGGACATGAAACCGGACTGAATCAGGTGGATGTGAAGGATTCTTGAGGAAGAGTAATCCTTCTCATTCCGACAGTCACGACATGGACAACACATAAAACCATTCCGCGTGTTTGCCTCAGCCACATCGAGAAAAGAACGCACGCCTTCCATGTACGCTTTAGAGCGTCGATCAACGTACATCCATGGATGACTCATCTACATTATATAATTAAGTATATCAAATACAAATTCATCACATTAAAACCAAATTAGAGTAGTGACCAAATGTAATACATAGTTCTCATAAAACATACATTAATTGAAACTAACATACAACTAGATAAAGAATTTAAATCCAACGACAAATGCGATCAAAATCGCAACTAAGGTAATTATTGAACCAACACATAATGATACCAAGCCTCTTGACTAATGGCATATTTTCTAATCTTTTTAAGCTTCAAGCGCATTGCATTCATCTTGATCTCGTTATCCAAGCGCATTGCCTCCATCTTGATCTCGTTATCCAAGCGCATTGCCTCCATCTTGATCTCGTTTTCATCGATGACGTCGGCAAACTTGAACTCCAAATTCATCTTCTCTTCTGAGCATTGGAGACGAAGATCTTCACTTCTTTTCAATTTTTCTTTCAAATCATTGATTTCTTTTTCAAAAAACTCGACAATAGGGTCTTTTGGAATTTCCGGTTCAACTACCTCCTAGATAAAAATATATCTATGTAAAGTTGGTCGGCATAATTGTCATAAACACGAAATGAAACAAATATAGAGTTATAACAAAAACTAAAGCTCCACCTTCTAGTACCGGGCCGTGATATGAGCCGGTACTAGAGGTGCTCACGCGGGCCCCGCGCTGCTGCTGCCCTGCCACGGACCTCTAGTACCGGCTCGTATCACGACCCGGGACTAGAGGTCCCCTAGTACCCGGTACAAGAGTTGTGCGGCCTCGTAGCTTTTGAACCGGTACTAGAGCCACACTCTAGTACCGGTTCGTAAGCCACCCGGGACTAGAGCCAATTTTGGCTCTTGACGAAAGGCCATGTTTCCACTAGTGTATAGGCAGACAAAAATAAAACGAGCATTAGACTAGGGTGACCCCTTGTCCCCGCTCTTATTTACTCTGTCCTGGTCCACGACCTCGTTAGCGTGGACCTAATCCAGAGAACGACGCGTGGCTTTACCAATATTTTGGATTTTGTTTTGCGAGATTTACTGCCCTAGAACGAAATTGACGAAATTCGTTTTTTCGGAAAAATTTCAGAAAAACTCGGACGAAAAGCACAAACGAAAAATTGAAAATACGAACAAATTTTGACTGAAATTTGAAAGAAATTTGGCCAGAAAATTGAAATCACTAGAAAAATGCACCAGCAAAATATAGAATCACAGAGCTGCATATTAGCATGTTATACTACATTAGAACTGCATCTCAATGGTAAAGATCCAGAGTTCAGAACATGATATAATATTCCAACAAGTCCAGATCAATAGGCTAGTTAACAGTCCATATTAGCCCAAGGTAACACACATAACAGTCTAGATTAGGAGTCCAAATTACAGTCCAAAATGCCCACAAAACAATCCCGGCTACGAGTCCAAAATACGCACATGATAGTTAACTTGCTAAACTGAATCTTGTATTCTTGTACGAGTAATTGTCTCTTTGGCCAATGTTTTGTCTACCGTAGGTATATACCTATAAGTTTTTTTTTCGAAAAGGGAGAAGCCCCAACCTCTGCATCGAGTGATGCACACAGCTTTTTATTAAGGTTTATAGTATCAAGCATCCATAGTTCACATCTCAGCGGTCACAAAAGGTTGAGACATGTATCAACCATCGAAAGCACAACATAAAGCAAACTACAAAAGTCGACTAATATGCTGCCAGGTATGCCGGGAGAAAAAATCCTGTGCCACCAACAGGAGCCGGGTGCATCAAAAGTACCCATAAGGTCCCGCTGGTCCGAAGGAAGCAGGAAAGCCCACAGCTGGATCCAGTGCACCGCCATATTGATAACCTGTAAGACATGAAAATTATTTGACCTATTAAAAACAAGGTTATTTCTACACTTCCATATAGACCAACATATGGTATTTGTCTATGTTCGGCTATTCCACTAACAAGTATAGTTTCTTTTTTTATTAGACATATGTCTATCTAAACTATTAAATCTGCATTTCCATTTATATTATATTGTACTTGCAGAAAAATAAAATGAGTTTGTTCATATCACTTGGTAAAACTTTATAGTACATCTTTTGAATATAGTGTCACGAGTTTTCCGTGGTAAAGACATTCCTCATTTTTCCCTTTTTTGTGATTAGAGTTATCCACATTTCTGTTCTAAAGAAGAACGAAATTATGTTTACCCTAGAAAATTTGTAAGGAACAGCTAACTTGTCACATTTCCATCAGCTGTACATGATGTTATTTCATTGTCCTTTTTTCATTTTCTTGTAATTTATTTCATTATCTAGGGCACATAAATGAAGTCTACAGGTTTTTCTTGATCTGTTTTTTTTTGTGAAAGCCCAGAATTAAAATGTCTTAGTCACAGGTCACAATCTTAGTCCAAATCTTGATTTTCAAGGGTGGAGGGAAACGAGTGTCTCCATGCAAAACGTGACAGAATGAGTTTACTGAATGGAAAAAGGACCGGAGAAGAAAGACCGGAGTGTTTTTGTCTACCATTGGTTTTTTTTCATTTCTTACTCATCATACTGAAATGGAATCTTGAAAACGTGAGAGTCTGATACAATGAGTTACTGAATGGAAAAAAACTGTCTGATGGCCAATTGCATTTTCAGCTGGCTGATGAATAGACAGTAAAAAAAATTCACCCAACCATTGCCCTTATGCTCTCCACGTTTGTTTTCTCCTTAAAGGTTGACTTTTTACCTATACCTTTCGCATAACTAGGGAACGTTTGGGTACGTCACCATGTATATTGCAATGTGGTCAACACCGCCATTGTCCAACATGATTACGGCCTAGCCACATCGTTCCAACTCGTTTCGCGTCAGCAGGAGGAATCTCTCGCCAGTCGCCACCACACCTACCAATTCCTTGATGGACCCGGCCGTTTCGGCTATGGATCCTTTCTGCCCCCATATGTTTGGGGAAGCACCCAACTGTGCACTTGGGAAAAATAGATAGGGGTAACGATTGGTATTGCTCAGAAGGTAACACATTTTCTCGCTTTCCACTTATTATGCGCAACCACAATCCAGAAGCGGACGCGGCTTGCCTGCTCCCTCCTAATGCTCCCATCCGTGCTCCGCACCTAGGTGGCATGCATCGAACGGTTCCAAATTCTTTCTGCCTCGCTTGTTATTTCCCCTAAATAAAAAGGAAAAAAACTTGGAAACGAGATCCGCGCAGGCGGGATAGCGGCACCGGCAAGGCTATGGACTTGTCGATTACGCTGATGATACGCCTCAGCCAGACGGGATAGCCAAAATCTCAGCTCTATGTATGACGGCGGCGAGAGCGGAGGAGCCGGGGCCTACCACGGTGGCGCCGCTGTTCCTAACCATCATCTGCGGCCAGCCGAGGTGATCCACGGTGACGCACATGGCCTGCACCGCTTGCGCCGAGCGGGGTTGGCCGCCGCCGCCACGACCTTCCGATCATGCGCCTGCAGACCTTCCGATCATGCGGAAGCCGGCACATGGACGGATGGACCACACGTAGACGCGAGGGAGCCATGCGCATGGCCTGATGGCTAGCGCCAGCGATCAAGAGCTCTGAGGTGTGCTTGATCGACATGGCCATATTGATCTGTATTGGCACATGGAGCAACCATGCAGGAGCTGCTAATGAGCAAGTTCATGAGACCAATCGAGGATGCACATAAAGACTGCGGCCAGCAGAGTGAATTGAGTTGCCATGCTTGTAACCGTAACCTTGACGCCGGCGCGATCCTCTGCCACCCACCGGACTTCGCCGAGTGCCATGGCTGCGGCTCGGACCGGTGCTCGAGCAGCATGTCGTCGTACGACGGTCTGAGCCGCCATCTGCTCTCGGAAATAGCAGTGTCGCTCCGTCGGAGGCTCATGACGGTATTCACGTTTTTGTCGCGAGAGGGAAGGAAGACGCCGAAGTCCGTAGGAAAGGGAAGGTGTAAACTGTGGGCTATCAAACAATCAATCCGAGCCGTTTACCGTAAGGGAGCACAGATGGGAGCATTAGGAGGGAGCAGGCAAGCCGCGTCTCCAGAAGCACGATACCCCTTTCCTCTCCCTTTCTTAGTTTTTTATTTATATCAGAATAAGAGGCGAGGTGTGCGCTAAGGAAAGAGCTTGTTTATTTGAAATTAAAAGAGTGGATTTTGTTAAAATCCAACTGCTTTGATTGATGATCACGTCGTCTACTGCCTAATGGCCTCTTCAAATTCGTTGAAAATGTGATATACTTTTGCAATGCCACATAGTGTAGTATTAAATGTTTTGCATTATATGGTATTTGCACTATTAAATCTGCATTTCCATTTATATTATATTGGTTAGTTGCAGAAAAATAAAATGAGTTTGTTCATATCGCTTGGTAAAACTTTATAGTACATCTTTTGTAATGTGGACCACGAACGGAAAGCACTTGTGAAACGGTAGAGTACCTGCAAACGAGAGAAATTTTTATCATTGAAAATCTTGTCATTTGTAACCGATCATATAGCGGCTATCGCTCCCACCCTAAAAACAGTTCTAAACTTATTATCGATCCCATGTAACCAATTGCCAAACACATTTGCAACGGATTTGAGTGGATACAAATTAGAACCTATCTGGATATCTGACCAAATAGAACGTGCAAATCTACACTCAAAGAATAAGTGCTTTATTGTCTCCTATTGTGGACAAAAAACACACTCTGTATTTACATGCCAGTTTCGCTTAACAAGGTTATCTTTTGTTAAAATGACACACTTACAAAGATACAAATAAAAACTTTCAGGTTTAGCGGAATCTTTATTTGCCATATTTTTTTATTATCATCGACTTGAACAACGAATGCACTAACGCCCTATACATTGAATCTACCGAGAATTTTCCATTCCACATTGTTTCCAGTGAAACTCATCGAGACCTTGAGTTAGTTGAACCGAAATCAATTGTGCCAGCAAGGCATTTCAAGACGTGAGTTTCACCCCAATTAAGTCACACCTGAATGTCCCATTGGGTGGTGAAGTCTGCATAACCGTGACTATGGCATCTCCTACTTATATAATATTCCCTCCATCTGGAATTAGATGTTGAATTAGATGTCGTTGAAATGAGTGAATCTACGCACTTAACACGTCTAGATACACTCACTTCAACGGCAACTAATCCCGGACGGAGAGAGTAGTAATGAATTCTTGGTACCATAGGAATAGTATTCTGTATATGTTATATGGACAAACCACACTAACAATCATCAATCGTCAAATTCCTGCTTTGGCCGACCGGGCTGACGTGGCACCAAATTATCACAACGTTTCACTGGACTATTAAAACAGAAGTAGGTCCCACCTATCAGTACCTCGACATGACCGTTTCTCTCTCGATTCCTCTATGAGACGGTACACTTTGGCGGCACCGTAGGATGGCCCGCACAGGGGGACGAGATCAGATATGCGTCGAGGTGGAAAGTGTGGATGCATGCCGGCAGCAGTCCATGCGCTTGTAGCGCCGACGGCGGCTCGTGCGTCCTTGCGGTGGAACTTGGCGACATCCAAAGAGTGACCTTAAGCATCCGCACGAACTACTTAGCGCCACCTGGCCGATCAGCGTCCAACTAGGACACGTCGCATTGTGTGGCGCCATTCTTTGAAAGAGCACAGGCAGCATGATAACGTTATCAGGTATCTGCATGCTTCACATGTTTCCCAAGGCCGCTCATTCCATGATCCATGCCGTGTTTTTCTATCATGTTGAAGATCCACGGCAGCGCATGAAACATGCTTGATCACTGCCGCAGCGTGCTAGCTTCTCTAGATGTGCAAACTTCAACCATACAAAACAACACATCGACAAGGATGAACGTGATGGCACACTTAGAGATTGGATGCACAAACAAATACGCGCGCATGTCACTAGAAAAATCGATACACATGATGTGTGGAACTTCATGCATTTATATAGCCACCTTGGTATACACACAAGAAAAATAGTGGACATACAAAGAGAGCATTAAACATCGATCCCCTTTTTATTTAATGGCAATGGATTCTTGGTAGTACTATGGGAGTAGCAATCTGTATACTCCTACCTCATGCTTTGGGACAAACCCCGCTAAGGATCGAAGTCAATCTTTTGGTCAAATATGCAGAGTACTGGTTTCAGGTTTAAATCTCTCTTGAAACCATCATGTTACATCAAAATAGTTGTATCATAAACATTTATGGATACACCTGCGTCAACTAGATAAGGAACAAGTCCAGAAACTTGGACATCCTCCTTTGCTCAAACAAATAAAATGGCCAACATATACTCCACTATATTAAAAAGCATAAGACATAGAGGATATCTATGTATTAGACCTTTTTGTGTCTGAAAATATCGTCCAATATCATTTTACGCCAACTCTCCCTTTCTGAAATAATTTACTTAATCCATTCGCACCATTCATGATCAAATCTACGCAACACTTGTTGTAATTAAGAAGGACATTTTACTTTATTGTAAGATTTCTCAAAATATAATTTGAAACGAGCGACATTCATTTTCTTCCTATGAAGTTCATGGATGATTTTGAATGACTATCCCATCCAAAATACGACATGCATGCATAAAACAGTTTGACCTGGTTGGATGACTTAATGGGATATTCCTGTTAGCTAGACTATTCGTACAAACTTTCATGAAGATTTTAAACTAACATTTAGTAATCACATGGGACAATATTACTTAATCTGAACCGCATCTTCTTTTTTGGGCAGTAGGGTGTGACATTGGAAATTCAGCGTAGCTCACCTTATTTAAACTTAAAAACATGGCCATCATATCTCCTATTAAAACTTCCCAAAATTTCTGTGAAAAGTCTGCATGGAACCCTCTAGTCTCGAAGCTTCATTCTTCTCCACTTGAATCATAACTGCATACAATTCCATCAATGTGAAGTCAGCTTTAAGAACATTCACTTATGGAGATATTTGTGGAATGTCTTGAGTTTCATAATCTATCATAGAAAAAGAGTTTTAAGACGGTGCTCCAAGCAATTTCCTGTAATAATCAGTGATATAAATTCTTATATTCGGTTCTCCCATATGTGTTTCGTCATCTTGCTCTAGCCGGAAAAATTCTTATATGTTTACCATTGGCTATAAGGTGAAAATATTTAGTATTGTTACAACATTCTTGCACATGTTTAACCTTAGCATGTCGATCCCACTTTGACTCTTCATCATGTCTAAGTTTTTCTACACAATCATTAAGAACCCTCATAACAATCCTTCTGGATGTAGTATGAGGTGTCTTTTCCGCTTTAAGATCTGAATTTCAATCTTATTAAATAAGTGTCCCTTTTCCCTTTATAGACACCACTTTGATTTTCTACCCACCACAAAGGAATTGTTTGAGAAAATTGATCTTATTTTGCCACACCTTTATAGGGGTGTCCCCAGTCGAGATAGAAGCCAATTCTACACCTAACATCTCGTAAAAATTGTCTTGACATAACCAATATAAGTCAAAAGACAAGTGCGATTATTTCCCAAGTGAGGATGATCGCCATAGTCAAAAGTAATTGTGTATGATGTGACCCTGCATGAGTTATAGACCAAACCGTTACCCACGTAATATTTGTTGCTACTCGGCGCTCGCTAGAACTATTTCCATTTTCTCGTAACTGTTAGTCCCGAATGAGCTAGTTCTCGAGCTCGTAGGTCCAAAATTTCAATGATAACATTAAAATAAAAATCCATCTCATATTAAAATTATCATTGTTCTTTTTTTCTTGATGACATAGATACGAAATCATTCCCTACGCATATATATGGAATGGTTGGTTCTGATTCGTAGATATGAACTTGCTCCGCAAGAAACTTAGGTTTTTGTGCATCTTGAGCCGCCCCCATAAAGACCAAATTAATTAGCTGGATATGTATGTTCTTGAATAGTGAATATTTCGCTGGCTATCGTATACCCTCACTATTATTAAAACTACCCTTCACTGATCATGTGGATTTCTTTTGTTTCTTGACTTTAGTACTACGCCAGACAACTAAGATATGCACCACCCTTTTTTATAGGTACATCTTACTTTCACACCTCGGGTTGGTAGATCCGTATGGTCACCCGAGCTTTTTTTTCATCATTATGCATTAAGCTCCTCACTAACACTAGTTGTGTTAGATATATCACCCGACTATGAAGCCCATCCTCATCCTTTCTATCATTTTCCTCATTTTTCTTTGACATCACCAAAGTCCATGCAAGATCGATGTTCTTATTAACCGGAATGTCAGGGGCACGAAACGGATCAGTGAACTCGACCTATTCGTGTGCACTACTTCTAGATACCTTGTGTGTAGTCCTAGTTCATCGGGGATAAGCCTTAGCTAGGCTTCTTGATATCCATAAAATGTAGCGAAGAACCAATGACTAGATTGATCTATTTACCATCTGGTAAAGGTGGTTGATGGATTAGTCCGAAAAACAAGCACCACGTATGGTTCACCATATTTACCCAATGCGCTAATTCCAAGCAAATGAATCTGTAGTCAACTATGTTACTACTCCCTAAGTCTCCCCGTTACATAATATGGAACGTTTTAGATATTCCAATATGGATTATATACGGAGCAAAATAGGTGAATCTACGCAATAAAACATGTCTATATACATCCGATTCCAACAAAAAGCTAGAAATAATGGCGCACGCACTCTATAGAGGAATAGTAAAAGATTTAAGAAGAGTCAAACGTAGACGGATTAAAACTGCAATAGGGGAACACTTAAGAAGTGAGTGAGGGACGCCTGGAACCATATATACAGATGGAAGGCAAAAGGAGGTTGATAGGAAATAATAAGGTTGTACCTGCTAGTTGAATTATTAAGTTCAATTTACACGAGCTAGTAAAGAGGAACACATTCGATATATATGTTGTCACTTACTTTGCATATACGAGAAACTTCTCGATGCATTTGGCAGAGAGGTAGATTTTGTAATCAATGTTTTCAAACCCAATTTTGACTATTATATATTTGCCTAAGAAAAAAAATTTAACGTTGTGTTAGTATTTTTCCTAAAAATGTACTACATATGTTCCAGAATATAAGCCTTTTCAGCAAGCTAGTTTAGTTTGGTAAAAAGGCTTACATGTGGAACAAAGGGAGTAATAAAATAAGGCTACATTCTCGTAAGTCGCCACCATGTTCTCGGTCACCACATTCCTCCTGGCCGCTGGCCCAAGCTCGTGGAGACTGAGTTCTCCGACGGCGCCAACGCCATGCATCGCCTAACGGCCGGCGGCGGTGAGAACGACACAAAGGCGTTTGCGCTGCTAGTCCTGGTTCTCGATGACGACGGGAAGCTTCTGACCCCATTGGTCGCTCTGAAGGTAACTGAGGCGGCGACATGGTGGCAACGGTACTTCCTGTACGTCATAGCTGCTCTTGTCAAGATCGACCCGTTCTAGTGGAGAAGTGCATATCATGCGTACTTCATGGTTGCCGATTTCATGACATTTATCATGCAAGTGCAGGCCGAGCTACACTAGGCTGAGGATTTTTGATGTCTGGAGGCTCCATTCCTGTACCGGCGACCTACACCAGGTGCTGCTGGTTTTAAATGTTTGCACGGTTCATGGCAGCTTATTTCCCTCAGAGTACGTGTTGAAGAAGATGATTAATTAGGGAGAAAAAATCATTTTTACCCCTGGGTCTAAAAACTGGCCCAATTAATTTTAGCCATTGGATGAGGCATGTACTACACCCAAAAATGTGTAGTACGATGCACCATAAAATATATATAACAACGATTTGGATTCGAGGTAGCATGCGAACCACTGATCGAGGGTGTTTGGTTAGGCTTTTTACTTGGCTTTTTGCTTTGGCTTATAAGTCCAAAAAGTACCTAAATATGTGCTTTTGGCTTCTGGCTTATGTTTTACTATGGTATAAACCAAAAGTCAAAAGCCGAAAGCACCTAAGTGGCTTATAAGCCAAACCCAAAAGCTAAGAAAAATCCTAACCAAACACCTGAGTTCCCCGCACTCCGCCAAGCCGTCACTCAGTCTAGACCTCCGCCCGCACATCCAAGGGGCTGCAGAGGCCGGTCAGGCAACACCGAGTAAATAGAAGTTGTGGCTGTGTTCTGCGCAGAAAGGGTTGAAACTACTCCGGAGTGTACACCAGGATCCAAGGTAGATGCAGTGCACACGCCGTATCAAATTTAGTGTCTGTTGAGTCGATGGCGGTCGAGCGGCAAAACGGCAAAAGAAGAAGTACCAGAACTCGGAGTGATCTTACACATGCGCACGAGCTACTCGGTGTACCAAACGATTGCGCTGCGTCCAAATAGGACACATCGCACCTAGCTGTGCCATATTTCGAAAGACTACATATGTACATCATGATCACTTGCTCTGGCTTCTAAAGTCCGTACGTGCTTCCCAAGGCCACTCATTCCTAGAAAGTCCTTGTGTTTCACAAGTGTTTTCTATCGTGTTGATGATCCAGGGCAGTTCGTGAAACATGCTTGATCATCGCCACGGTGTTCTAGCTAGGTAGCTTGCTAGATGTGCAAACTTAAACCTTACAAAAGAAACACAGCTACAAGGACGCTAGCTAGTGCTGATGTGCAAACAAAAGTGGAAGTCAATGAGACTACAAAATCCGATACATGCTGGGGTGGAACCTTAAGCGTTTATATGGGCGGGCTAGCGTACACGGTCAGAGGCAGACGAAAGTAAAACTCTGGCACATGAGAGCATTAGCCCAGTCCTTTTAATAAAGGCTTTGAGAAGAATAGTGACATGCTTAGGAGTCGGGGGATCTGAAGTCATACTACGTTCAAATTTGGAATCATTTTTAAAAATAAACCATTTTCAAATTCAAATCTTTTTCAAAATTGAACCATTTAAAAAAACGCAAAATAATAAGAAAAAGAAAAAGAAAACAAAAACGAAAACAAAACAGAAAAGAAAAATAAAAATAAAAATAAAACAAAAGGGAAAACGAAAACAAAAACAGAAAAGAAAAGAAAAATAGAAAAGAAAAAACAAGACAACAAAACATGCCACTATGGGCCGACCCACTAGGTCGCTCCCGTTAGCAGCCGGTACGTCTCAAACTAATATCTGCACAACATGGACAGAGAATACCGTGTGGGTTATAAATTATGAAGTTGTCTCTTTATCAAGTTCTGATATGAACAACTCGTTTTTTGTGAATGAAAGAAATTTGAACTACTCTTATATTCGTACATGCATGCACAATCCGTTCAAATCTCTTCATTACGTAGCACCGTGGATGACACACTGTTAGCTACTCCTAGATAGCTAGTCTAGCAATGCGGACAAGGAGTGACAGATAGCGTCATTGTTAGTTCGAAAGAGAAACCAGGGAGAGGAGTGCCAGCCGACAAAATCCATTTCGTACTCCGTCAGAATTTACCATGCTACCGGGAGGCGAAGCTGCCACGCGCTTCCGTTGATGCCGAGATAATGCACACCACTGGGTTCCCCGCGCTCAGCCAAACCACCGCTCAGGCCGGACCTCCGCACGCACATCCGAGCTTCTCCGTTGGCAGATCGGGCAAAGATGTACATCAACTCGGAGTTTCCTTACACAGTAGCACGGACTACTCAATGACAAAGAACTACTTAGTGCCCAATTAGGACATGTCGCATCGAGCACATGCAGCATGACAACTTTATCTGGTATTTGTGCGCTTTACATGTTTCCCAAGGCCGCTCATTCCAAGGAGGTCTATGTGTTTCATGCGGCGTTTTTCTACAAGGTTGAAGATCCATGGCAGCACATGAAACATGCTTGATCACTGCCACATCTTGCTATCTTCTAGATGTGCAAACTTGAATCACACAAAAGAAACACAACTATAAGGAAGAACGCTAGCTAGTGCTCGCACAGTTACAATTTGGATGCACAAACAAGTCGGAGTATGTCACTAGAAAAATCGATACATGTTATGTGGAACTTCAAGCGCTTATATAGCCACAGTGGTGTACACGGGAGAAGTAGTTTCTAGGCAAAAGCAAACAATATAGCATTAAACCTCGATCTCCTTCTTATATAATGGCAATAAATTGTTGGTACTATAGGAGTTGCTATGTATACTCCACTAAATCCTGCTTTGGGAGAAACCCAACCAAGGATTGAAGTCAATCTTCATATACTCCACTCCTGACTCCTGCTTTGGGAGAAACCCCACCAAGGATTGAAGTCAATCTTCAAACTGTATAATTGTTCAAATATGCAGAGTATTGGCTTCATGTTTAATGCTTTCTTGAAATCATGCATGTTGAATAAAAATAATTGCATCATAAACATTTTTTGAAACAAAGGCAGAAGCTTTGCCTTTTATATTGATATAGAAAAATCAAACAACGACAGGCCTAGGCCAAAAGGAAAAATGGTACAAAATAGCGTGGTAACTTAGCCGATGATCTCTCCAATCTGTCAACGTTTCTGGAGCGGAACCGATGCCTCGTTGGACCACTGTCGGGGTACCAATTTGTATCCACACCATAGGGAGTTTTTCTTGGGTTTTGGGAGTTTCCGATCAACAGATCGTGGATTTCTTGGGTTTTGGGAGCTTCCGATCGAGAGATCGTGAGTTTTTCTTAGGTCTTTTATGTGGCTTCCGATCAACAGATCGTAGAGATTATGAGGTTTTCCGATCGACAGATCGTGGGAGGGTTTCCGATCAACAGATCGTGATGTGGCTTCCGATCGAGAGATGATCGTGGAGGGTTTCCGATCAACAGATTGTGGGATTTTTCTAGGGTTTCTTTGGGAGAGGGTTCGGCGGCTAGGTCATGGAGAGGAGCGCTCTGATACCATGTCAAAGTTTCTGGAGCGGAACTGATGCCTCGTTGGAGGCTCGGGATACATGTTATATAGGGTAGGAAAAGCGCCTACCGTGGCTTACAAGGTTTCGTATATGAGGTGGTATACTATACCATACTCTATACGTATTACATTATATCTCAACTTATTACATGTTCCAACAGCCCCCTTAATCTAAACTTGAGAGAGATTTAGATTACGTCTAAACTCATGAAGATTTCTTACTGGAAGTATCTTGGTAAAACCATCTGCAACTTGATCTTTGCTTGAGATAAACTTGATATCTAGTTTGTTGTCAGCCACTCGTTCTCGAACAAAGTGAAAATCAATCTCAATATGTTTAGTATGAGCATGAAACACAGGATTTGCTGACAAATACATTGCACCAAGATTATCACACCATAAATAAGGTTTTTCCTGTAACTTGACTCCAAGTTCATTTAGCAAAGCTTCAACCCATATCAACTCAGCTGTGGCATTGGCCACGGCTTTATATTCTGCTTCTGTACTTGAACGTGAGACTGTAGCCTGTTTTCTGGCACTCCAAGGGACCAAATTTGGTCCTACAAAAATTGCAAAACCTCCAGTGGAACGTCTATCATCAAGACAACCAGCCCAGTCTGCATCCGAAAAAGCACTCAACAATGTAGAAGTGGAAGACTGAAAAGTAATACCAAGTTTAACAGTGTCCTTGACATAACGCAAAATTCTTTTCACAGCAGTCCAATGAGCCGTAGTGGGTGCATGTAGAAATTGACAAACCTTGTTGACTGAAAAAGATAAATCTGGCCTTGTAAGTGTAAGATATTGCAATGCACCTACAACGCTGCGATACCTTGTACTATCCTCTGAATCAAGTGGGTCTCCCGTAGTAAGAGACAAAGAGTCCGTAGAAGACAGTGGTGTAGGTGAAGCTTTACATTGAAGCATACCAACTTTCTCAAGTAACTCTGAAGCATATTTTTCTTGTGTCAGAATCAAACTATCATGTATTCTCTTTACCTCAATTCCCAAGAAGAAATGCAAGTCACCAAGGTCCTTAATAGCAAAACTTGCATTAAGATCTCGAAGCAAAGCAGAAATAGCATTGTTAGAAGAGCTTGTCACAATTATGTCATCAACATAAAGATGGTGATATCTGACTTCTGATAGATAAATAAGGACGTATCTGCCTTTGATGGTATAAATCCAAGACTATGTAACTTTGAACTTAGACGTGAATACCATGCTCGAGGAGCTTGTTTCAAACCATATAGAGCTTTATCAAGTTTGCAGATGTAATGAGGAGCATTAGGATCTTCAAAACCTGGTGGTTGTTTCATATACACCTCCTCTTCCAGAACACCATGCAAAAACACGTTCTTGACATCTAGCTGCCGACTACTGGACTAAAAGTATCTTCATAATCAATACCATACCTTTGCTTAAAACCTTTTGCAACAAGGCGAGCTTTGTAGCGATCAATTGTACCATCAGCATGTTTCTTGATACGGTATACCCATTTGCAGTCAATAATATTTTTGTTTGAACTAGACGGCACCAAGTGCCAAGTTTTGTTTTGGAGCAATGCATCATATTCTTCCCCCATTGCTTTGCGCCAATTTTCATCCTTGAGAGCGTCAGTGAGAGACCGAGGCTCAGCTGTAGAGGCAAGCAAACCAAAACGAACAACACCACGTTTTGCAGTATAAGGAACAGTACCATATGTAAATTTTCTGGGTTGTTTTATACCTTTTTGGAGACGGGTGCGAACTCCAGCCACAAGAGGACCAGCAGCAAGGGCTTGCACAGAAGATCCAGCCGAATCTGCACCTGCAGACTCATCAGCAGAGGAATCTGCACCGGAGGAGTCTTCCTGCAACGTGGCATCATCGGAGTGGGGAGCATCCTCGTCATGTGCAGAGGACAAGGAGGCGCCGTGGTCATCAGTCGACGTGGCAGCATCAGATTTGTGCGCTGTGTCTCCAGCGGCACGGGACCGTGCCGAAGCGTCGTGGTCCAGTCGACGTGGCGACGTCGGAGTGGTGCGCTGCGGTGCCAGCGGCATGGGACCGCGCCGAGGACCCGCAGGAGCACGGGCATGTGCGTGCTGGCTGGAAGACGACGCGGATTGGCTAGGTGGGGACCCGACAGGATCACCCTCGGGATCGGAGCTCGCCTGATCCGAGGTAGCAGGGAAATCACCATCAGATCCAGCAACGTTTTCGTCATTTTCTGCAAGATTTTCTTCTTCTTCTCCTGTATCCGTTTCAGCACCGTTTTCATCAGAATTTTCACTGCTATGTTCATCAGCAGAGGCACTGTCATCCGTAGCATCATGAGGTGGAATTTCCTGAGTAGCATTAGTGACAATAGGTATGATAGGAATAGGCATATGATCATCAAGTTGTACACTCCCAATATGAGATGGCTGAGAATCCTTCGGTAGAAGGAGAATTTCTTGTCTAAGACGTCTACCAGCATTTGGATGTAGTGCAGCAAAAGGAAAAACATTTTCATCAAACACCACGTCTCGAGATATATAAACACGACCCGTGGAGATGTCAAGACATTTAACACCTTTGTGCATGGAGCTATAACCCAAGAACACACAACGCGTGGACCGATATGCAAGCTTTCTTTTATTGTAGGGGCGGAGATTTGGCCAACATGCGCAGCCAAAGATGCGAAGAGAATCATAGTTGGGTTTAGTGTGGAGTAGACGCTCAACGGGAGTCTCAAAATCAATAACTTTGCTAGGAAGTAAATTGATAAGAAACGTTGTTGTAAGGAAAGCCTCGTCCCAAAATTTTAAGGGCATAGAGGCATGAGCAAGCAAAGCAAGACCAACCTCAACAATGTGGCGATGTTTACGCTCAGCGGAGCCATTTTGTTGATGTGCATGAGGACAGGAGACATGATGGGTGATGCCAATTTTCTGAAAGAACCCGTTAAGTTTTTCATACCACTAGTACAGAACGACACATCAGAAACGGGCCAAAAACCCCTTCGGCAACGGAAAAAGAGTCCATGTCCCCGATCCCGTTACTGATGTGAAGGCCCTCATCGGCAACGGAGGGGAAAAACCGTCGCTGATGAGGCGTCGGTTTGGCAACGGTTGTGCACAACCTCCGTTTCTGATGTGTCGGAACATCAGTAACAGAGATTCTGTTTCTGCTCGTTTGCATTGAGGTTTCTTCATAAGCCTAGAGCAGGAATAGATTTGGCACTGGACATTTAAAATTTCACAGCAGAAACACAAAAAGGCTAACAAATTCATTCATTCATAAGGTATAACAAATGTCACCGGTACATTGCATCACAAGACAACCAATTACTTATCTTCATTGTCATGCCTCTCTAAATCTATCATTGACATGTCTAGCTAAATCTATCTATGTCATGCCTCTCTAAATCTATCATTGACATGTCTAGCTAAATCTATCTATGTCATGCCTCTCTAAACTTATCCTTGTCATTTCCAACTTAATTTATCTTCATGACTTGCTGTTAGAGTTCATGAATTCAATCTTCTTCTTGGACGGTGTCGCCAAAATATAATCAACTCGCCGCTTTGTCCCCGACCTTGTATTTAGCTCATTTAAATGAGCTAAATGGATCAGCACCATGCTCTGCACATAGTGCAATAAGCGAGTGCTGATGTACTGAAGGTGCCTCTTTTGTAAAGTGGTCACTGAAATGCAAAGAGAGAATATATGACTCCATGTTAGCTCACTATACATCTAGCATAAAGGACATACAACACAAAAGGATGCATAAGACAGAATAACAAACTTACAAATCCATTGCATAGTTGTTGTGTACCAACAATTATGCCGGACGACAAGCGCACCTTGGCTAAGGACCCGGCTTTTTATACAGTGTCACCGAAATGTACATCTGTTTTGCAAAGGAGATAAGTCAGCCATGAGTTTCATACACTACCGATTTGTGCTAGATTTGTACCAACAATTTTTAGGGGTGCATATGTGATGAAAAATTGCTAATTTACAAAGAAAAATTCCTTCTCCCGGTGTCCTGTGCACCCGGCTGGCTCAAGGTGGATCCGCCAGTGGTCGTCCTCATCGTCCTCGGATGTATTACAACCCTAGTTCTAGTTCTGTTCATGAGTGTCCTATGGAAGAAAACCTAAGCAGAACAATGACAACAACCCTAGTTCGTCGGCACGACGGCCGGTCACAAATAGATGTATTACCTTTGGATCTGGCGGCAGGAGTACGTAGTCGTCCTCGTCGTCCTCGGATCGACACGCCATGCGCCCTCCAGCTACAGATCAGGCGACGAGATCTGCCCGGGTGGAGCAAAGAACGGGTACGCGCTGCCACGGTCGGAGGAGAGGAAGATGCGCGCCGACACGGTCAGAGGAGAAGAAGATGCGCGCCGCCACGGTCGGAGGGAGGGAGCGCGCCGCCACGGTCGGAGGAGAGGAAGATGCGCGCCGCCACGGTCGGAGGGAGGGAGATGCGCGCCGCCACGGTGGAGCTAAGATCTGGTGCTGCGTGGAGGCGCCGCCACACTTTGAGAGTGAGGCTGAGAGTGAGCGATAGAGTTTAGAGTTGTGTGAAGGACGCATTTATAGGTAGAACATCGGAAACGGAGGGTATAAACAACCGTTTCCTTTGATTTTTTTCACTGACACACTGGGCTTATACTGATCTCTACTAGTATTGAAGTTGAAGAACATAAAAATAAATAACTATAACTACTCCTCGGCCTCCGCCTTCTCCTGCTCGTATGCGAGGAGAGCCGCGTAGTCGTCCGTGTCGTTGCGCGGCTCCTCGCCGACGATGTCATCGCCGCACGTGCGCCCCTCCCACATCTCGTCGTCATCGTAGGCAGGATCGTCGCGCAGCTCCGGCGGGAGGAGGAGCCGGCGACTCTGAAGCAGCTCAACTCTTTCCGGCGGCATAGGCACCGACGCGCGGTTGAGGTGCCAGCCCCGGGTAGCCGAACCTTTGACCATGGCACTGGCCTCCTATATTGCCAGTACCGCTCCGTGACGGCCTGCCCGACGATGACGCGGTTCCATCCAGGTGACCGCGGACGAGCGTCTCTCCGCCGCGGCGAGCGGCTGCGGTCGCGGGCGCCCGAGGATCCCGCGTCCTCTTCCGGCGGCATAGGCACCCTCCTGTGGTTGACGCGCCAGCCAACGGGGACGCTAACATTTGGCCAGGGCACTGGCCTCCTATATTGCCAGTGCCTCTGCGCGACGGCCTCCGGCACGACGACGCGGTTCCAATTCAGCGAAAGCGGGAAACTGCTGCGGCGAACGCCCGAGGAGTTGCTAGGAGTATCCATGGCTGCGGCGAAGTGGCGTACTGAGATAGCAGGGAGATCGCGGATTTTTAAGGAGTAGTGGGCGGTGCCGCGGCGTCACTACGCCACTACGCCATAGCAGTTACTCCGCTCGCATCAAATTCCAAGAAGATGGAACGTGTCCACATTGCACACGGACACACAAAAGTCTCCGTTGCTATAGAGGCACATATCGGAAACGGAGCCAAAATTAAGACCGTTGCCAATACTATGGGTAACGGAGTTAATACTTTCTCTGTTACCTATGTTGACGGGCCAGCCCAAGTCAGGTTTGTACGCACTGGCCGCGCGGAAAGCGCGATTCTCCGTCGCCTAACGCCTGCCGTTTCCATAGAGGGGTATCCGATGTGTCGTTCTGTACTAGTGTACTCACCACCCCAATCAGTTTGCATGGTGATTATTTTGCGAGCAAATTTTCGCTCAACAAAAGCTTGAAAGTTTAGAAAAACTTGATAAACATCAGAACGGTTCTTGAGTAAATAAATCCATGTAAATTTACTAAAATCATCGATAAAGCTTACATAGTATAAGTGTTTGCCAACAGAGCCAGGTGCAGGACCCCATACATCAGAGAATACTTGTTCCAAAGGAACAGTAGACACACTAGAGGAAACAGGATATGGCAACTGATGACTCTTAGCTAGTTGGTAGGAATCACATATGTAAGAATTTATTTCAGGAGTATATAAAAGCTTATGTTTCCTAAGAACTTGATGCACCACAAACGAAGAGGGATGTCCTAAGCGGCGATGCCATGTAGAGGAAGATGGCTTTATTGTAGTGAAGACTTGCTTGGAAGACCCGGTAGAGACAGGCACTAGCGGGTAGAGGCCACCATGACACGGACCCTTAAACAGAACGCTTCGCGTGGCCTGGTCCTTGATCAAAAAGAAAGTGGGATGAAATTCAATGAAGACATTATTATCACGTGTAAGCTTATGAACAGAAAGTAGATTTTTGGATGCATTAGGAATATGAAGAACATTGTTTAGATGCAAGATATTATTGGGAGTGTGTAACATTGAATAACCAATATGACTTATACACATACCAGCAATGTGCACACGATCATGTCCTTTGTACTTGTCATGGTGGGTAAGTTTGCTCAGTTCACTCGTGATGTGATCGGTAGCACCACTGTCGGGGTACCAATTTGTATCCACACCATAGGCTGCCACATTTGCTTTCTTGTCATTGCGTGGAGTATCATCATCAGAATCAGACCTTGAGTCATCCTTGAGCCGCCACTAGCAATCGGAGGCAGGATGACCATGAATCTTGCCGATTTGGCAGGTTACATCAACAAAAGGTGTGGGAGCACGGCCATGGCCTCGATGACGTCCTTGTCCATCATCGCGGCGTCGGCCATAGCGGTCATCACGACGTCCACCATAGCGATCATCACGGCGACGCCAGCCATCACGGTCACGGTCATCACGGCGACGCCAGTCATCACGATCATCACGGTGTCCCCCATCGCGTCCATCACGGCGACGGTCAGAATCATAGCGGTCGACGCGGCCACGGTCACCACGCTCACCGCGGTCACCACGGTCGTCATAACGCGCACGGCCTCGATCTGGGGAGCGTGCACGGTCACCACGCGGACGGCTGTCTCTGTCATCAGGACGACCTCGCGAGGAAACATTGGCAGAGGAGACAAACCCTGTCACCTGGCCCGTCTCTATAAGCATCTCGTGCCTCATATCATATGCAGAAATTTGCGCGTACAAGTCATCAAGGGTGGTGGAGGGATTGCCATTGACAGCTGCCACCACGGAGTCCTAAGAACCATCGAGACCATTAATTATATAGCCTATCATCTCATCTTCTTCCACTGTCTTTCCTAGGGCAGCAAGCTCGGAGGCAAAGCCCTTCATCTTTACAAAGAACTGAGAGGCAGTGAGTTGGTTTTTCTTTGTACCTTGGAGGGAGCCCTTCAGCTGATTGATCTTCGAGCGTGAAGAGGCCGTGAACATCTTTGTGAGAACAGCCCACACGTCGGCGGTGGTATCAATGCCAACGACATGAGCCAAGATTTCCGGTGAGAGCGAGTTTACAATCCAGCTGAGCACCGCTTGATCCCGTGTCACCCATGCAAGATAGGCCGGGTTTGTGACTTGAATCTTCTTCTTCTCTTCATCCTCCACCTCCATCAGCTTCTCCGGTGGAGCTTCAGTACCATCGAGGAGATCGAGGACGCGAGCACCACGCAGGGCAGGGTAGACCAAAGTTTTCCAGAAGAGGAAATTGGACCGAGTCAGTTTCTGGGAGGGAGGGGTCCCGAGGGAGGCGACCAAGGCCGACGTAGCAGAGGAGGACGACGCCATGGCACCGACTGGGAGGTTTTCCGATCAACAGATCGTGAGTTTTTCTTGGGTTTTGGGAGTTTCCGATCAACAGATCGTGGATTTCTTGGGTTTTGGGAGCTTCCGATCGAGAGATCGTGAGTTTTTCTTGGGTCTTTTATGTGGCTTCCGATCAACAGATCGTAGAGATTATGAGGTTTTCCGATTGACAGATCGTGGGAGGGTTTCCGATCAACAGATCGTGATGTGGCTTCCGATCGAGAGATGATCGTGGAGGGTTTCCGATCAACAGATTGTGGGATTTTCTAGGGTTTCTTTGGGAGAGGGTTCGGCGGCTAGGTCATGGAGAGGAGCGCTCTGATACCATGTCAAAGTTTCTGGAGCGGAACTGATGCCTCGTTGGAGGCTCGGGATACATGTTATATAGGGTAGGAAAAGCCCCTACCGTGGCTTACAAGGTTTCGTATATGAGGTGGTATACTATACCATACTCTATACGTATTACATTATATCTCAACTTATTACATGTTCCAACACAATCTTCTTTGCGCCAGCCATGATCCAATTTCTCCCCTGGTTCTGAATGCGATGGAAATTGTGGGAAGGCATCGAGAATTTATTGTTGAAGAACCAGGCGTTTCTCTCCTTCCAAATTTCCAATGTGACCAGAATGATCGCCGTCTTCAAGACCTCGTGGAGGGGATGTATTGGCGGCCCTGGTCTTCCAATAGTCATAAATCGTCCGTTGGCTCGAATCAAAGGTCGACGTCAAATATTGGCATTTTAGCCATAACGTCGTCGTCCGCCCAGATTCTTTTAAAGTAATGACACTAAAATAGGATGTGCCTTGCCGTTTCTAGCTGGCATTTACACAACTGACATTGAGGCTGGTGCGGCCATCCCTGGTGGCAAGCCGGTCTGAAGTTCAAAGTTTGTTCTGAACTGCGAGCCAAGCAAGAAGCTGCACTTCGAAGGTGCCCAAGTCTTCTAGACGATATTCTTGAAGGGGCAAGCCGAGAGGATCCCATGAACTAGGCTTTGTACGCAGACTTGCGGTGTAGATCTCATTTGATGTGAGAGTCCAGGTGATGGTCTCATTCACGGAGAAGGACACGCATAGAGAACTTGTCTGTGGCAAGATGGTTAGAAGGGTGGTTGTACCTCTAACCCATCAGAGTTCAAACCCCAGGTTTGATGCTGGTGTTTCTCATTTAAGGCGGAATATTCAGTGGGAGGCGACGTTCCCGTCGACAGCGAGGCGCCCGTGGTGACTTCGTCAATCTCAAGACTCGACCCGCCGACTCAGTCTCTCGGAGGTGCTCATAGGGGTAGGGTGTGCGTGCGTGCGTTCATAGGGGTGAGTGTGTACACGTGTATATGAGCGCTTGCGTTGTACTGTGTTTAGAAAAAGAAAAAAAAGACGGTCGTACATGATCCGGTCACTCCTGCGCCGCACCCACGTTCCACTCCGATGGATCGATGCCGGCCCAGTCCTCGCAACGGTAGAGTTTTTGGCAGACGCACCGGCCGGCCGGTCGGTTCCTCTTCCGCCGCAACGTGCGCGCGCGAGGGCATGTCTGCTGCTCTGCGCCGTCTGCGTAATTGTTTTCCGTTTCCAGCCCAATAATGGATAGACAGAGAGGCCGGCCGGCTTCGCCGCCGCGATCGGCGCCCAACCCGCGGCGAAAACCAATTTAAGCGCGAGAGCTCGTCATCCACCCACGCACGCCTTCGATTCCTTTCGCAGGACGTCCTTTAGATCCCCCCCCCCCCCCACCGGGCGCGCGGGCGATCCATGCGGTGGCCGCGGCGCAAACTCTGAGTCCACCGACCCGCCCGCCCGCGCGCGCGCGTCGACGACTCGCCACCCATGGCCTCGAGCAAGGCCCCCCGCCCCCGCGCCGAGGCCTCCGCCCCGGCGACGTCGGTGGCCGTCGCGGCGGCCAGGGCCCAGGACGCGCACCCGCTACAGCGGTCCGCCGCCTTCCCGCCACGCCGAACGCATCACGGTCACAGCCACAGCATCCCGCACAACCACCCGCAGCGCTGCGACAGCGAGCGGATCGGCGGCAGAAGCAGGCAGCCCCGGTGCGGCGAGGTGGCCGGCGGCACGGCTGCCGGGTGCGCCGCCATGTGCTGCTGCTTCCCGTGCGTCATGGTCGAGGTCGTCGTGCTCGCCACGGTCCGCGCGCCGGCGGCGCTCTGCCGACGCGCGGTCCGGGCGAGCCGGCGCCGGCGCTCGGCCTCGGCGGGCCAGGCGGCGGACATGTACGAGCTCCTCGTCGACGACGGCACGGTGCCCGTGCCGGGGGACGCCGCGGCGGTCTGGCCAGCGGCTAAGCCGTCAGAGGAGGCCGGGGAGCTGGAGAAGGAGGTGTGGGCGAGCTTCTACGCGCCGGCTTCTGGAGGAGCCCTTCGCAGCTCGGCGACGAGATCAGATGATCGGAAACAGCCCTGGCTTTTGCAGGTTTCTTGATTCTTGCTCGGGTTTTCCTTCATTTTCCTCGGAAGGAAACGGACGTAGAGGATGGAAAACAAAGGAAGCTTGTGTGTCGTCTTTGATCGATACCGCATTCTTGTTCCACCTTTTCTCTTTTTTTTGGTTTTTGGGAGTCCTGCAGAAGGGAAAAAATGATTCTCTTCTTTGTTGCCATTGTACGCAACTAACTGTATATACTGAGTCATGTGATTAATAAAAATCACTTCAAAAATTGCAAGAGATCGAGCTCTCCACATGTGCGCATCGTTATGCACACATGACACGGTTTAGCGGTAGGGGATGAGCTGCAAAGGAGAAAGATCAAAGAGGGGGTTAAGTGTGTGGCATGCAACCGGGATGAATCACTACTGCATAGGTTCTGGCAATGCCCACACTCCATCTCTGCGTGGGAGTCTCTACGGTGGCTGACGGGTCTGCAACTGTGTAGCCCTAACAGCTCAGTTAGGCGTCCTAAGAGAACTGCAGGGATGGATCCTCGACTGGCTGGGTCAGCTCGGTGACAGGGAACTGGCTATGGCCATCATGCTGCTGTACCAACTTTGGCTCGCAAGATATAATGCACGCGATGAGGAGCTGATCGAAGATCCACGCATAGTAGCGAAAAGATCTCTCAAAGCTGCTGTGCCGGATAGACCATCGCCGGAGAAGGAGCACTGGCTTCCTCCAGAGGTGGGATGGCTCAAGGCTAATGCAGATGGAGCGTTTGCTTCGGAGACTGGCTATGGAGGGAGTGGCGTGGTCTTACGAGATCACCATGGCGATTTTGTGGCTGCAGATTGCCGTTTTTTGACCTCTGTACCGGACGCCGAACGAGCGGAGCTCCTAGCATGCAGGCGAGCGCTCGAGCTGGCGAAGGAGATGCAAGCGGACAAGGTGTGCTTGGAGTTTGACTGCCTTGGTGCATTCTCAAAGCTGCAAAATGAAGAGAAGGATAAGTCTGTTCATGGGCCAATCGTCGAGGAAATAAAGGTGCTGCTGATGGGTTTTGGTGCTGTTTCAGTTAGGCATGTGCGTCGTTCCTGTAATGGGGTAGCACATAGGTTAGCTAAAACAGGGTGCGAGTGTCTAAAACCGGTAATTCTTGGATGGGATCGCCACTAGACTGGGTTGTAAACTGTTTGGCATTTGACGTTGCCGGTTAATATATCGTAGCTTTAAATCTCAAAAAAAAAAAAAAAAAGACACGGTCCCCCTCGTAGGTACACATCGTTGAATCGACGAGTTTCAATAAGTTTAGCTATATTTGTCCATTGTCGGAGTGACAAATCCTAAAATCTCATTTCATATCCTGCATCAGTCAAAATCTAATTTGTCTTCTTAGGAGTTGTCTATGTGTGCTTATCTTCTAATCCACTTCTCTAAAGATGGTCAATAATGTTCTTCACCGAAAATCAAGTATTGCGCGAAATGGAATATGCTATGATTTTATCTGAAGATAAGGATGCGTTCTAAGGATAAAAAGAGTCTATGATCGAGGTCATGTTCGATTAAATTATTTTATAGCAATTTTAGAAAATTAGAATCCTTGGGAATGTTTTCTATGTTTGTTCTTCAATTCGTAGTACGGAAATCCTATAGCAACTTATTATAAGGATTCCTATGTACTGCATCTCATCAAAAAGTTGAATCCACTTCAAACCTCTTTGAAAGATTCATTTTTTTACGTGATGTCATCAAACAAACGAAAATCATATAGGATTCAAATGAACATGCCATTACAATCCTATGTTTTTCATATTAAAAAAAATCATATAGGATTCGAATGGACATGCTATTGCAGTCGTATGATTTTCATATTCCCATGTTTTTCAAAATCTTGTGAATCAAAGATGCTTTTAGTGTGTTGGTCCCGCAAGGGAAACTTCCTACTTAGCTAGCATCCTTGCATTGCATGTTTATAGCTCGCAAGTGTAGACCCAGGCACAAGGCTAAGGGTCTTTTGGATCAATCGATTGAGAATGTAGGAATACGAAAAATACATGATTTTGGCAGGTTTGACAATACACAACAAAGATTGCAAAATAAATAAATAAATGTCTCGATCCTATGAAACCGAGTTTACAAATGGTTTGGGGTAGACGTTCGAATTTGAGTTAATTAGATAAATGCCATTGCAATTTCGTCGATTTTGCGAATGACACGGCAATTTTTCTCTTTTGAAAAATGCCAATGAAATTTTGCATCACATGTCTAAATGCCATTATGTGAAATTTCAGACCAAAATACCCCCATCTTCATCCTTAGTCTTCTTCTTCCTCCATCTTCATCAATCTATCGCCATGAAAAATTCCAGACAAACTATAATTGTTGGGATGTCACTAGGGTAAGTGTGACAGAAAGGAGTCGCACGAACAGAACATATGCCACCAGACAAAGAATCAAAATATATGATGAATAATGAACACAGATCGAATGGCAGAATCTCAATATATAACTCGTAGTAGTTCTTATATCCATAATATGTGCATGCCAATCCAATGCTAGTAGTTAGCATATACGAGTACCATGAAGCATCGAAAAAATCTCTAACAAAGATCTACCAGACATCTTAGAGCCAACTGATACAGCGTGCAGTCGGTGGGTTTGAAGGCAAACATGGAGGTGGCGCCAGGTGAGGGGAGGAAGAGCTGGCAGCATAGTACTCCCTCCGTATCGAAATATAAGTCGCACTAGTCACTTACCACACACATGTATGTAGACATGTTTTAGTGCAAGATTCATGTAAGTGACTAGTGAATCTTGCACTAAAACATGTCTACATACATGTGTGTGGTAAGTGACTAGTGCGACTTATATTTTGATACGGAGGGAGTAGCTGGGAACGGGGAACGGTGCCCCGTGAACCGGATTCGTCGTCCCGAATCGCGGTTCGGGAACGATGGGCGGGACGATAGGGTTCGGTCACCGGAACGCGTCCCCGGCCAGTAGGTACTGCACCCAGTTCAGCGATCCCTACATCCGAAGGTTCTCGTCTCGAAATAGGAATCAGGCGAGGAAACGGAAGGCTAGGTTCACGGGAAGGTCTGGAGACCTACCTGGCGTCCATTGCGTCCGCCGTCAACGCTTCGCCGACCGTCGACTAGATCGAAGGTTCCGGCTGTCAGGCCGCCGACGGCTTCACGGATGCGTCGCGGCCGCCTCCTCAGTCCGCAGCAGCGCACGGCAACAGCCGCGTGGACATGGTGTGGTGGTGCCCTGGGTCCAGCCAGCACCGGCGTCGGCCGAGCTGCCCATGCCGATCCTATACTCGTTACTGCAGCTAGACCTATGGCTCTGAAAAAAGAAAACCAGGAGTCCAGGAGACCACGACTTGTTCTTTGCTGTGTATCTTCTTATTTTCTGAAGGAAGAAAATCAAGAGTTGCGGAATCTATGGAATAAAACGACGTGATTTGCTGGTTTCCCTCAATAACCGTATATTTTCTGAACGAAGTGGACCAACACTTCGCGCCCTGTTGTGAATCTTTTAGCAAATGTATTTCGTTGTTTCCCTCCTAGGAGATGTTCACGTTCCTCGACCCACTGTATCGTACCAGGTTCATCGTCCCGAAACAGATGGGGTCGCGTCCCCTCAACCGAATAATCGTTCGAGAGATGTATACTCCTTCCGTTCCCTATTTTTTTCAGGCTCCGACCCTCGTCCCACGTTCCCGTCCCTCGACCCCACCGTTCCGGGAACATGGCTACTATGGCTGGAAGCTGATCCTGGCCCTAGACCCGGGCACCTTAAGGCCCTACACCTTGACCTGATAATAAACATTTGAACCAGGCTAAGCTTGGCGTTCAGCTTCACCTCCACATCAAACGCGCAGCCTGACTACTGCGACCTGAAGTTGGTGCTGGTGACCTTCCCCTCGATGGGCTGCTGACCGTCGGAAGCGGGGATTAAGAAGAAGACCAAATATAGGGGTATTTTGGTCTGGAATTTTACATAATGGCATTTAGAGATGTGATGCAAAATTCCAGTGGAATTTTTCAAATGAGGAAGATTGTAGTGGCATTTCTCAAAATCGTCGAAATTGCAGTGGCAGATGTCTAATTAACCCTTCAAATTTCTATGGAGTTGAGGCATAGGAAACAATCCATATGAATTTGGTAGCATAATTTATTTGATCCAAAGGCAATCATAGGAAAAACTCTGGTGATGAATTTGGTGGGAAGAATCAGGGGGAGAGGAGATCGACATGTCGCCAAACTATGGCGTGTCGTCAGTCTTTCAGAGCTTTCCTTCTTTTCAATCGATGAATATTTCTAATGTATCACCGCAGTAACTTGGAACGACTGGTGAGCCCTCGTGGAGGAAGTGAGATCAGATAGTATACAGAAATCATGTTCGAACACGCCGGTAACAAGAATAGCTAAGCAGGAACATTTGATTTTCGTTCACACTTACTGACTCATATGACATAAACTGAAAATGTTCATTGTAGAAGGAAAAAAAAACAATGACTGGAAATAGCCTCACGATGTCTACCGGACTACCACTGAGCCACACTACGAGCATCACCAATCATCCAAGTAACGGTTGACTCTCAACTACTCTATTCGACTCCGGTCTTCTGTCAATTTTGTTCCTGCTTGAACACTTTCCCAATAAGTTTTGTGTTTTTCAGAATTATTTTCTTCAAGTACTATGTGTGTTGATATATATGATCTTCCTAGGGGAAACGAAAATGGCATGATGGGCTCGCATGCTTGAACCCACGACGGGCCGTGGTACTGCGTACAGCTGGGCATGTCGCCGTAAAGGCCCATACAAAAGATGGGGGAGATCGAGGCAGCATCAAGTTAATACGACGTGTACAACCTAGAATACCTTTCCATAATTTTAAAAAAAAACTAGAATACCTAGGCAAATAGGACGCTTTGCTATCCATGCACTACAGTAATAGAAGATGTGGATGTATTTTGGATTGCAGTGCAGTACGTACGCGTACTTGGATTTGTTTGTCCATCAGTCGTCCGGCAGCTCAGCTGAGGTAAGGCTGGTTAGGTCTGACCATGTCGACGCAGGCAAGGTGTCGCTTTATTCGACTGGTGCCTTCTCGATCGATGCTATTTCGCTACATCGATCCAGCTTCTACTGCCGGCCGGCCGGTAACATTGTCGCCAACAGTAAATAAAAGTGCACGAACGTACGCATCTTGTTGGGAGTCGGGACATCGATCGCACAGCTCGTAGGAAAATTCTATACGGGCAGAAACACATGCTAGACAACATAGAGTAGATCCTATATATATTTGTGGATTCATGGGAATCAGAAGGTGACCACGTGAAAGATCGAGATTGATGGTGCATGGTGGTGTGCATCTTTAGCGTTTCCACCCCCACTGATCTTACAATGAGCTAGCACGGTGGCATTCAGTACTGCAACTCTGGCTCCCGCACATTCAATTTCAACGCAGATATCAGCCATGCACTGCCATTCTTTACCTCTGTTCATGGGCACTGGGAACGACGAAACTACCAACAATTAAAAGCTATTAAGAGAGATAGTGGCAGTTAAGAAGCATGCAGACGTGCAGCCCGCTGTCAGCGATCTCTGAGAGCCGAGCACTGAGCTAGAGATTCCATTGATTCATTTCTCCAGCACATAAATGGCGGCACCGGCAGCTAGGGGCAGGCACGCGCCTGTGTAGGAGCCATGTATGCCATGGCAGAACGTTCGCATGCATGCGATCATACACGCGTGGCCGGCCGGCGACGATGTCATCGATCGCCGCAGTCCACAGTGAACCAGCCAGCGTAGGTCTCTCGATCCTCGATGAGCTTCGCTAGCTAGCATTCGTTCCTCCGCCCGGATGAGCTTTGTTTCAATCAAGGGCTCATTCATTTTAAACCCATTGATGGGATTTGTGTCGACCCTAGTAGGCAATCCATTATCCTTGAAAACCCATTTTAAACAGTGCCTTTGAAAACATTATGGATGATGGAGAAGTTAACTGCTGCATGCACTAGCCAAACCAATTCCAAATACAAAAACGAAAACGGGATAATTATTTTCAAGCAATCAAATAACAACATGGTGACCGATCGAGGGGTTTATTCAGACGTCTTTCATATGCATGCATGGACGTTAGCTAGCTAGCTGCATGCACTTCCCATGTGCTTCTTTCTCACGTACTTCATGCATTACACTGCTCGTGACTATGTACGCACTCACAAACAGATTTCGAGATAAGTTAGATTTCCTTAAATTACTTACAATATGAAAATACCATGCATATAGAAATATATGGATATATGTCTCAGTAGAGACCTTGAACTTTCTGGGGGATAGGCGGGGGGCGATGGCCTCGTCCAGCTTCTTGCTGCTCCCGTTGGAGCCTAGCCCGAAATGAATGTTTGGGAAATGTGCCCACTGAAATAGAAATCGGTAGAGATATGTAAACTAAATAGTAGAATTTCGTCTCCGGAGAGATTCAGTTCTGATATGGATTTTAAGGGAAACACTAGAGCGCCTCTTGAGGCAAGGCATTGAAAATCTGAGTTCTACAGGAATTTTCTGCTTGTGTAACCACACATGCCCTAGAAAAGGAATTGTATGCAGCAAAGGTGAAGGCAGATTATAGAGCAACATATGAGGTAAATTCCTATCTATGTGATCTTGCAATTAATTTATGGCTCCTTTAATCAAATGTAGCAATTTATATGAATAAGGAACTTATATATGCTATATGAAAAATATGTGGTATGGTCAACGGTGAATTTGCATAACATGTACTAACATTCTTTGCTGCGGTGCTGAAGGCTTCTCTGTGGCTTATGTCAGGGTTGTTTGTTTTTATCCTCCGTATCTCCTCCCTGAAATTCATGTGTCAAATTAGTATTGTTTGTATAATAAAAATACAGCTTAATTATTATTAGTACAAGCTTGCCGTTAATTGATTGAAACTCACTTAATAAATCGGTTATACGCTGAAGGAACCCGCTGCCTCTTCTCAGGAGTTGCTGCAAATTTGCAAAGGTTCAACCATATAAAAGTGTAGTTTTGGTCCTAATAATTGCTAGGAAAGTATACTTGGTATCATCTTAATATAAATATATCGCCTTCTATTGGAAAAATAAGCTGCAGGGAAAGTTTAGAAATGATCTACTCAGAAACCAGAAACATCTTGTCTCTAAACTTGTAAAACTGGATACTCTTGGTCCCTCATGCAAGTTTCTATGATTTTGGCATGAGTGACCAATTTTTGACTTCAGTTCGTCTGCTATATTTTGACGTGGATCCTCAGGGGGCGGAGGCCAATGCTCAAAATTTGCAATTGTGTCAAGTTTCGGTCAAAACCAGGCTACTTCACCACCGGGGGCACTAAATATATCTTGTTTTACAGATTGAGTGAGGCAGCTTTCCTGGTTTTGGAATCGATGGACTATTTCTAGACTTTGGCAACAATGAGGGACGAGATACTTTTGCTGAAATTAATTAAGAGGTAGTTCATGGATTTGTAAATAAAAACACAATCCTAATACTCATCACATTATATTATGAAAACTTAAACTATTTATTTATAAAATGATTATGTCCAGTGGTATAATGTTATTTGGTCATGAAAGACAAGTTTATAAATTTCATGAAAGAGGTATTCACTTTTTTTCAAAACGTTATGACCGACGCACATAAAATTTATAACTAAGTGACCGATTATATCTCAGTGTCGACTTAGAAATATTACCTCCGTTCCAAAATATAAGACGTTTTAGCAAAACCAGGTTGCTAAACGTCTTATATTATGCAACGGAGGAAGTAGTTATTTATCGTCTGATTAAGACCTTTTCATCCTTCTGTACTTTTTTTGCAGGAGGGGGATCCATTTGTACTTGCCCGAATCTAGATATTCAGACCGAAACAGTCCTTAGTGGGGATTAATGGTTATTGCTGCTCTTCTCGAGATCGAGAGTTCATGTTCAAGGTGTAATACAGTTTTTTTAAGGAAAATTAATAAATTGTAGTTCATCTATATATAGCGATCAAGAGGAAAGAACAAGTTATGGTCCACATACTAAAAAGCAACAAAAACTATATGCATTGATCTTACGTCGCATGTGTAGCATATGTTCTTGGTCACTTTTGGTTGACAACATCATTGGCATACGGTATTTAGACGAAGAACTATAGTCAGGGTAATTTCCACGAAAGCTGATATTGTGGGCCTTGATATTCTCCTGCCACCAATCCAAATAATAAAGCTAACCAATTAGCTCCAAGCATCATTTAATTTTCAGCATAGCACAGTATAGTAATACAAACTAATGCTAACATATATTAGTTGCAGGATTTGCATTTCACAAACAGCACAAGCTGTGCAAGGTTTATGTTCAAAATTAATGAAAGTGGCACAGCAAAACTTTCTGGTGGACGACACTAGAGGTGTAGGGGTAGTGTTTTTGCATGTGAGCTTTAAAACTCTTTCCTGTGAGCAAACAGTGTGCATGCTGTAGTTTGTCTTTACTGTATAAAGTACTGAAGCATGACATGACGGATGCATGCTGGCTTTTCTCTGCTACTACTCCTAGCTAGAGTAGCGGTTATTAGGGTAAGCTAAGCTAGCTAGGAGTTTGGTTTGGCATCTCCCTTCCAGTTCTGAAACTTGCCATCTTTCTAGCTTCTATGATAGTAGAAAGAAATAATGCAGACAGTTGGCATGACTACATTATCTTTAAGAACAAAAATATGATGTTTTTGTAGAGAGACTAAATCTATTTCACTAACCAAGGCAAGCACTACAGCTGTGTCTTAGGAACTGATATTAAAAGAAAAAACACCATCAAAGTTCAACCGGGGCAGCCCCATATGTTTACGTATCTTTCATTTAGGTGACTTAATTTCATGCAAACATGATATTTCATGAATATTACTGCGACCGATGTCAACCTGGGAAAGATCTTGCACAGGTGGTGACTGGATTAACCCTCTCAGGTTCACCGACAGCAAGCTAGTGCAGTGCCCACAACGAACGGTCACGATGTTCAGCATGCTATTACTGGGAACACTGACCTGCACATTGGTCAGAAGGAGACACAATCGTTAGGCTCCCTGAATTAATTAATCAAATAAAGATTGATAGCTGAAGAAAGTTACAAGTTCAACGTAGCAAGAAAACAACACAAAGAAGAAGGTAGAAACAGAAGAAAAATAACCAGCTCTCTCTCAATGAAATAACAGGTGCTAAACTCCAAAGATACATTTTCAAAAGGCTGGTGCAGATCTACCCACAGATTTTGCTCTCTCTCTCTCTCTCTCTCTCTCTCTCTCTCTCTCTCTCTCTAATTAAGTCGTGCCTGCTGTAAAACAGTTGCTCTCCATGACTTTTATCAGGGCTCTGCTGGACCAAATCAGGACTGGGGCTACCTTTTCCAATGCCTGCCCATTGGTTGCACTCTTGCCGTTTCCATTTTCTTTTCAGGGGTGCTCTGCAACCACAACCTGAAGAAGGACCAGGTCGTAGCTAGCTATGCTTTGTTTGATTCCTCAACCTCCTTTTGGGCACTCACTCCCATAAGAAAGAGTAGTATAAGCAAGTGAGCCAAATGCATCTGCAAATGATTGTGTTTGGTCCCATGATGAGAGGGAGAATTGGCTCAAATCACACTCCACAAGCTGCCTATTTTCGGAAAATATATGTGCATTATTTGACAGAGAAGCATACAACATTGTACATAAGTTGAGGATGTTTTTTCTTAGTAAAAATATTCTGAGTGCAATTGCAAGCCATGGCATGCCATGCTCCCTAGCTACATATCATCATGTCTGCTCCATGCTCTCGATCAGTGCAAAAAGGATTAAAGATCTCAACTATAAACACTGTAGGAAAGAGAGGAAGATGACAGCGACGGTTCATGCAGAAGGCACTTCACGCGCGCTGGCGAGACTAGCTCACGCTCGAGCACACAGCGTGCACTGTGCATAGTACATCGTGTAGTAGTGGGTCATGCTGGTGTGTCAACAAGCTAGATCCGTCTCTTCTTTTGATCTTTGATGGGTAGCACCGTAGAGAGGAAAGAGAAAGGATCAAGGCCGGCCGGACAGCATTGCAAAGCCGGCAAGATCTTGTGGAATTAATTCAGGATGCACACGGTACATGATGAAATTAACGTAAGATTTGGTTAGCAGAGACCAAGACGGCAGCAAGTTCCTAGTTAGTGTAGACATCATATTGTAAAAAGCTCTCGACATTTTTCGGTTTTTCAACAATTAGTAGAGCACAAGTACATGTAGCCATATACAATGCATATGTAGTTATGTACACATGGACAGACCTCACATTAAAAGATATATTAATGACACTCGTCAGCATTTTAGTAAGTTTAATGCACCACTGTAAACTGTAGAGAGAGAGAGAGAGAGAGCTTCCAATATGTCCCCTTCGATCGGAGGAAGTTCAGATGTATAATCATTCAATGTAGTTGTACATACGGTTTCACTTTCAATTACTCCCTCCGATCCATATTAGTGGGCATAATTTTGTCTAGATACACATGTATCTAGTCTAAATACTTAACTAGATACATATGAAGTTAGACAAAGTTATGCCCACTAATATGGATCGGAGGGAGTACTTGTACTTAAACACCCAAACCACAAATTGATTAACTCTTCTGCAAAGCTACACACTACACGCAGACAATTGGCAAATTACACCCAAGGAACAAAGTACTTTGTAAACATCAGAGAAGAATAACCAAGATAATCAACGAACAAAAAGCACAGCTGCACATGAGCATGGAAAAGAGAGGGGGGAAATAAGAAGACATGAAGCATCCATCACTCGGAATTTCTTGGTGACAACTCACGAGCTACCACAGTATGCTACTGTTCCTCAGTTCCAACAATAAATAAATAAAATGGTGTACGTGGACGTTTAGAAGGCGTTAGAGCGTATAATAGTTAATTAAGCCTATCGTTTCCCAGGAAAAAAACGTGATTTCATTCAGATAGATAAAGTATAGCAACATTGCACCTAATATTTCATTGCTAATGATCAGTATGTAAAACTCGCTGCCTTCTATAAATTATATCTACGTAAATATTTAATTTTGCTGGTCGTTGTGCCTTTGTGCTTGAAGGAGAGGGAGGAGAGATAAAATTGTTTAGCGGAAAGACATTTTGGTCAATATAGCGAGGTTATCATTGTTATTGCATGCTCAGGTTGTAAATTCAAGCCAAAAATTCCTTCAAGTAGATTAGTTAGCATCAAATGCTTACAACTGAAATATGTTAGGGCTGTTCTGTAAGTGATTTCTGTTCTTCTTCTTCTTGGATAAAAAAATATCTGGTACTATATATATGTGTACAGTTTCCACACCAGCACAACACAATAAGGTAAGAACGCTTGGCAAGAATCGACAAGTTCCCCAAGATCTAGACTCGGAACTGTATTAATTAATTTCCCCGGTAAGATGAAGAAACAGTGGGGATATATATATACTGGAGAAATAGATATGAAGGATGCCATAATTATAGAAAATTCAAAATTATATCAAAGCACACGAATGAGTACTCCTTATTGCAAATTAGCACACAAAGCACTCCAATCATGAGCATAGATTCGATGCGACTCTGCAAGAAGAGAGAAGCAGTTCGATCGATTTTCAGTATATATGGGCTGACCTTGACTTTCCTTTTCTTTTTCTTCCTTGGAGTCTTTTGAAAATCCTACTGAATTAAAAGTAGAAGCGGAAAGGAAAACTCAGCTACGGCAAAAACAGAAGGAGCACGGTGTAGCCAGAGAAAAGAGGAACAAATCAAAATTTCTTGGACATCGTTTTCAACAAATCTGAACAAAGAGGCAAAATTCCGCTCAAAACTTACAAAATCCTACTGAATTATTTCGACCCGTCTCTCTTTGTAGATCTGTTCATCAATCGAAAAAGAGAGAGAGAGAGAGAGAGAGAGAGAGAGAGAGAGAGAGAGAGAGAGAGAGAGAGAGGCATATTACCGCGAGAATTGTGTTGCAGAAGTTGCAGTGCACGTAGCACACATGCTCCGCCGGCGCGATCTGTGCCGACATTCTCTTCCGTTCCCGACGTAGCTAGCAGGTATATCGAATAAAAGAAGGAGAGGAGGGGGCGGGGGAGAGGATGAGGAAGGTGAAGAAAGAAGGAAGATGAAGGAGCGAAGGACCACTAGTGGTCAGAGTGCCGTCTTCTGATATTTATATCAGTACAACTTGTAAATACAGCAACGTAGAGGACATACAGAGAGGAGCTTGCTAGCGCAAGCGGGAGGTGCGCGTGTGCGGGGTGCTTTTTGCTGTGTCGCTCTCCATCCCGAGGACCGTTCACGGCGCTGGAAATGCTAATCTCACTATTGCAGTTGGGGACTCCCCTTCTTCGTTCCCGTGGAAGGATGGACTTGGTGCATTTGGTACCCGGCGTCCATCACACAACACAAATCTTTACTGGTTGAATCCGACGGCAAAGGATTTTTTCTTTGTATCTTTTTTCTCTATCTCTCGCAATCTCTTCTTAGTTGCCATAACTACTTTTAAGATAAATTTGTGGATGTGCATATCCTTAGTCATAGAATTTGGAATATGTCAAGTATAATACATGCACCAACAAGTAGATTAACTGGACTTACCCGCTACATGTACTTAGAACGAAAGGTTTTCTAGATAGATATGTTAGTTGGATTCAACTATTAATTAGTGGTGACACTGTAGCTGTAATGGTCAATGGACATGTAAGACCTTATTTTAGAACCAAGAATGGGTTCAGTTGGGGGATTCCCCCCCCCCCCCCCCACCTATCGTATTTAATACATCTATATACTTCGTGTTGACAAGAGCGCTCGGGAAATGGTTCTTAAGGTTCACCTAAAAAAAAAAGGTTCACCTCATTCTCTATGAACCTCCTCCAGAAAGTAGGACCTCTATCACTTGTGGTAGATCTTAATTTGACCGCCAGCCCTCACAAAATTTCTGAAGAACAAATTCACACCTTGGGGCATGTTTGATTGCCTGTGAGTCCTCGAGCAAGGCCCTAGCGATGCACATTGTCCACACGAAATTGCGGCGGGGAATTTTTTGCTCACTGTCCACCATTTTCTCCCCTCTATTTCACCCCCTTCGGCTCACAGTCTAAAACTCCTGCCAGCATTCCCCCCCCCCCCCCCAATCCCCCCATCACGCACACACACACTTCGAGCTCTCTGTGCCGGCAGCAAAGAATCTTCTCCTCCACAAGCCGGTAAGCGGCGACATCTTCTCCTCTGGCCGGCGGTTTTCGACGGCAGGCGGCGACAACCTCTTCCTCATCTTCTCTGAGCTGCAATCGTCCACCTCCAAGTGCTACCATGTCTGTAAGCTTCTTCAAACCCTAGATCTTGTAGCTTAAATCTGTTAGTACTAATTAGATCTTTAGGTCGAGATGGGCCATGATGTAGTTTGAGCAAGTAGTGCTTCATGACTTGCAGTCCGAATGTGCTAGATAATGAAGTTGTGTTACAATTTCAGTAGATTTTACATGTGTGGTAGTTCTTTAGGTCGAGATGGGCCATGATGTAGTTTGAGCAAGTAGTGCTTCATGATTTGCATGTCCGAATGTGGTGCGAAACATGGCCTAGGCCATGTTTTTCCAGCGCCAGACCCAAAGAGCCACGGATGCAAAAAAAAAAGCCCCAAATGGATGCAGGTAACCAACCACGCCCTTGGATGCTTCTGAGCAATCCTTACATACCTAGGGTTTCCACACATCTAAGAGTAAAAATTATCTTGATGAACTCAAAGAAGATCGCCTTTTGGTTGGATGGGATTGTAGATAGGTATCTTCTCTTTATTTTCCTTCAAAAGATTGAGTTTTGTTGTAGGGATTGGGAGATCTCGAGCTGGTCAAATAAGGAGAGAGTGAAATAATATTTCAATCTGAGCTGGTCAACGTACCCCCTCGAAAAAGGAAGGATTTATAGAGCCACATTTAAAATCTAGACATTATGAGCGGTTTGTGCGGGTCTGTATTATCATTCGGAGTTATGGGCCAGGATACAAATGTCCGGATTCGTCAAAACTGGAGCCCAGGCCAGCCTAGAGACTTGGACCAGTTCAGATTCCACCTAGACTAATCCTGGATTATTCCAAGTCGTCTGGATTTCCATTAGGATTTCTTGGTTACGATCCAGGATGCACACATAGTGCACAAGAAAATTTGAAGAGAACTTTTATCCACCTTGAGTACTCCTTTTAATATGGTGGCATGCCTATAACTCGAGGAAAGTTAAAATGCATGAAATTTGATCAGGTTGTCTCTTTTCCTCTTATTGAATTGAGGGGTCTCATTCTCTTATCTATTGCACCTCATCAGGCCTTGTAGATTACATTAGTCCCAGATAATAGTGTCAACTTCACCAAAATCCACATCGGGAGTAAGATGTTCTTTCAGCAACATACATGTACATCACAAACACAATATGGCTCTAACTAGAAGCCTACTGAAGACCAGCCTCATGAAGATTCAAGACTAGAAAAGGCTCACTTGTGCCTTTCTACCGACCGGAACTATATCAACAACAACTAGGATAATGCCTTAATCTTCCAACAAAAAGTTGGTTCTTTAACCGTTTGAATTTAGATCGTTGACCATGGCAAGTCGTCACTAGATATTGTTGTAACTTATATGACATGTTTACGTATGAACCACACCATTCTTAAGAGGTTTAAAAAGATGATGTTATGAATCATATGTGGTACTTACTCTAAGCGGAACATGCAAGTATGGTTTAGCTAGTAATTCCTAATCTTTCAGACACGTCTATTTATTTTTGCAATCCTTTTGAGACAGGATTTCCTATCCTATAGACTCTTGACCGTAGCCGATGATGCAACCATCAAACATGTACCAACAATTGAGTGTAATTTTTTTAATGTCTAGTGCTTTTTTTAGCATGCCGGCCTAGTTATGGTCGAGGGACAGCGTCCCTTATGACATGAGAACGGTGACGACAACAAAGCCAAGTAAGGTGAGCTCACGAAAAGGGTTAGGGTCACGGGACAAGGATGCCGGGAAAGTGAAAGAAACTGCAATGTTAGACTCGACCGAGGAAATTACACTTTGTTAGGGCTAGAGTCAAGAGTGTTCATGATGGACTATAATGTGTTGTGATTAGAGTTTTCCATAAGACACGTGTACACGACGAGATAAGCTTAATTCGAGTGGCGGAGAAGTTTTATGGGCGTTAGGGTTTGAGAGGGGTTTGGGCTATAGTTGATGAGCCGGTGGAGGTGCTGGGAAGTAATGTTGTCAGAGAAGAGATAAAACTGCTTGCACGAGCAAAAGACTCACCCATTTAATTAAACTTGTAAATTTGTGTGGTTTGAGGGTTAAAGTTAGATAGATGCATGGTTGGTATCTTCCCGATCCACATCGTAGATCTCATCCACTGTAGCACCAGAGGACTTATACACACACCCTGTCCCTGATGGAGATGGATCTCTTCTTGATTTTCTGTACGTTTGATCGAATTAATATTTGTTGACGTGGACAAGTCGATCGTGAGGGACTAATTGCCGCCAATGACAAGTCCAAATTGATTGCTCGCTCGCTGCACGCACGGCAATTAGCGAGGGTGACACCACGCTGGTAACCGTACCTACCTAAGTACCCTGAGATAAGAGTGAAACGTTCCGTTGCGTCAGTTTGGATCTTTCATCACTTTCTCTAGCGTAGAATGAAAATTCAGACCGGCTCTCCGCGAAATGAGACTCGTGGAAATTCAGAGCGTGAAAAGGAGAGAGAAGCTAGCAGGAGGGATGGGCTCCAGCAGCACCAACTCTGCGGAGTGGGTCGAGCCCGGCCCGGACGGGGTGCAGGCAGGAGAGCAGACACATGTTCTGTCATCTCGACGGGACGCTTTTGATCCACCCTCTGCACCCATGATTAACTGTCCAACAGAACCTTGCATCGTCTTTCTTTTCTTTCAAGGCTGAAATGCAGCAGACTGCGAGTTTAATGGCGATGGGGTCCTGCGGCAGCGGCCGGCGGCATTGCACGGCGCGACTGTGGTCGATGCCAACGCCGTGCGGCCATGCCGCGGCTATGTGCTGTATCCTCACCCGTACAAACCACGCGTGCGTGTGCTCCTGTAGTCGCTGCTGGTGGCCTGCTTCCCTTCCTCCGTGCAGCTTGCTAGGCAGCATTGCATTGCGGCAAATTTAACAGAATTGACTCTTTTTTGAATTTATTGCACAAAATAGACCTAAATTTAAAACAATTCACGATCTAACCCTTTTACACGGCGCGCCCACCCTCGGAGCGCCGTACTAGACTGCATGACGCCCTGGTCGAATGCGCCGTGATGACACCACGTCGGCGCGGCCGGGGCCACACTTTTTGAGCACGACGCCCTAGTGCGGGGCGCCATGCTAGCATACACGGCGCCATGGCCCAAGGCGCCATGCTAGCTAAGCTGAGTCAGGTCAATTTTTGGTACTTTGCATGCATGGCTAGCCATCTGGGAGCACATGGATCAATTCAGCTGGCTTAAGAACGTCAACGTGTACTTACACGGTAACACGATCAGTCAATGCATGCGAAATACTGGTAAGTTAGCTACTTGTACATATATTTTAGAAAGGAAAAAATAAAGGCCAAATACAAGAAGGAACTGGTTAATAAGGTATACACGCACTCCCAAAAAAAAGGTATACACGTACATACGAATGTTTTGTGTTAATTAAAATGTAAGACTTGCTTTCTATTTGCAAGTGACATATTTTTGTATTAAATATGCTTAGGTATTTTTCTTGTATTTTATTATTCACTTTCGATTTTGGTCAGACTTGAATTACGTGATTTAATTATGCTATTTTTTCTAAGTGACCAAATTACCTTTTGTGTTAATTCAAAATATTTGGGTAAAGGTATTGAAATATCAGAATCTCTAAACGACTAGGAGCAGTTGGACTCCTAATTAAATGTTTGGTCTTCAATATATTTCTATATTTTCTTTATGCACTTTTGATAGTAGTCACTATAACTATGTGATTCTATGAAAACTTTGTGCACAAAAGTAGATGACATAATTTATTTTGCTCTGTAATTTCCCCCTTCCAAAATGTCAGATTTACTTTCTATGAGCAAGTGAAATAATGTTGTATTAAGTATGTTTACGTATAATATTTTTTATTGTATTTTATAATTCATTTTTTGTTTTGGTCGTCTCGAACAATGCAATTCAGTTATGCTATTTTTTTTTTGAATGGTTGGATTTACATTGTGTTCTCCATAGAATGTATAATATTCAGGTGAAGGTACTGGATTATACAAAAATCCAGTGACTATGAGTAGTCGGACTAATATTTTTAGAGTGGGTGCATTGTTGGACCGACTCTAATTTATTAATGTTTAAATATATAAATTTTAAAATGAACAACAACTTATTTTAAATATTTTTGTCTTTAATTTGAATTCATATATATTTCCCATTAGATGAAAACGAATTTTTTTATCACATGTGTCCTTGAAGGTCCATGTGCTTGTCGGCACCGGCGATGGCAACGAGTGGAAGGAGGCTGGTGACATCAGCGACGACGTGTAGACGCACATACAAATGTTCTTCTTATTAACAGGTTAATTCGCGTATTTTGCTTCTATTTTATTTCCTTCTAAAATATATGCTACAAGTAGCTAACTCCTACTACGATATAGCTCGTGAAAGGAAAAAGAATGCACATACTTACCAGTATTTCGCATGCATTGACTGATCGTGTAAGTACACGTTGACGTTCTTAAGCCAGCTGAATTGATCCATGTGCTCCCAGTCGGCTAGCCATGCATGCAAGGTACCAAAAATTGACCTGACTCAGCTCAGCTAGCATGGCGCCTTGGGCCATGGCGCCCCGCACTAGGGCGTCGTGCTAAAAAATTGTGGGCCGCGTCGACGTGGTGTTATCACGGCGCCTTTAACCAGGGCGTCGTGCAGTTTAGTACGGCGCCCGCCCCTGGGGCGCCGTGCAAAAGGGTTAGATCGTGAATTGTTTTGAAATTGGGTCTATTTTGTGTAATAAATTTAAAAAAAGGTCAATTTTGTTAAATTTGCCTTGCATTGCAAACTCTCTCTTGCCCTTGAAGAACGCGATCGATCTTCCTTTCTCATAAGGGCATGAAGAGGTAAGAAAACTTTTATTTTAAGACTTCATTCAATATTTAGAGATACAAATGATTCTAACAAACAGGAAAAGATTGAAGGATTCGACCAGCCAGGTCCGTCTCGACACCAAACAGCTTCGGCTCTACTCTTTTGTTTTTACCGCCCCAACTTTTTTTCTGCCTCTCCTCCCGTATCGTTGCTGTGCGCCGATGATCCCCCATGCTCCATTTTCTCCTTTTCTCCTCCATCATCGCGTCCGGGAGGTCATAGAGCTCGATGTACCGCCATGGACGCGACAATGGTGGAACTCAAATACGAGGTTCTCATCGTGACGAGCTTGCAAAGATGGTAGACCGAGGGGAACATGTCCGGGTTCGTCGAATCCAGCACTAATGGGGATCTAGCAATGCCGGTGCTCCAATATGAAGGCTAGTGATTTGCGAGACTCATGTGTATTATTTTGATACGCTACAGGTTCATGTGTGTTTTAGTGCAAACACATGGTCAACATTCCGCGAGGACTGTGTGGTGTGTATTGCAAATATTTTCTTCATTGTATAAGTGTTTCTTAGCTGTTCTACAATGGCTGGCTTGCATGTTTCATACTTGCCATGATTTTCGTATTTAGTAGGACCAACAAGGATTTGTGGCATACCCACACATTTTGCTACATGGTTATGTTTAAACTCAGCAGTTCAAAAAAATACGTGTAAACTACAGAATATTGCGACCTGTTTTGCATGGTTTTTGACATACTACAAGAAAAATACAACGATCCACGGTTGAACTGCTCAGGATGGCGGTTAGATCGGATGGCTCGGGAGGCATCCGGTCCGTATTTCTTTCCACTCGACCAGCACGTAGACTCGTCCTAATAAAATTGTTGTCAATGAACTATTGTTGTGAGAAGATACCTAGTCCTCCTTTGTGCCTATTTAGATAACACTCACATTTCGTGATTATATTTTGTATTAATTTAATAAAGAGGCCGTATGCATCATTTTAATGCAGAGGCTGGGACCTGCCCTTTTCGAAAAAAAAAATCGTGATTATATTTTGACCATCTATTACACCGGTAATGTGTGAGCAACATCTCATAAATTTGATGCCATTGATTTATAAATTAAAAGAATATAATTTTGGTGGCATGTAACTCATGTTTTGTCGATTAAATTGATGGGTAAGTTGATCTTTCTGTAAACAGGGGCAAAGAGTGTGGTAGAAAAGGTATCTTCCCTTAAACGCTAAGAGATGAGCACTTACAAAAAAAGGCATTTACCAAGTTTTTGTTCCTTTGGCTTTTAACTCAGCATTTCACCAAGTGAGAACTCCTCGGAACAGGCTTTCGCCCGCTTTATAAATGATGCCACAACGGTCGGACTGATACATGGTGGTGAGTAAACCCTCTTACAAAGCTAGTCAAAAGAAACGACAAACGAGAGGGAAGCGAAGCCCCCCTACTCCAAGTCAAGCATGAAAACTGGAGCAGGCCACACCTAACACTAGGCAACCTAGACTACCGAACAAGAACGAAGACGCGCCTCCTGATAAAAACTACCGGATAACGTTTGCATTGAACACACCAAGCCATTACTAGAGAGAACCACCTGCCCACCAAGTGAGAACTGACAACGCCAGATTGTATATGCCCTAAATGGTTCCAGTAAGCAAGATCAACTGAGTTACAAATTAGGGATTTTAATTCAAAGGATTTCAGAGAGTTCTCTTATGAATTTTACGACCAATAGTGATTCAAAGGATTTCATAGACATCACAATTCACAAACAGGTTGGCCCCTTCCCAAGTGTATAGTAGTAATTAAGCCTTAGTTCGAACGTGCGTTATCTATTTCCATCATTGTGGTACTACAGCTATCTAGCTAGCTAGGTTCATGCATGTCTACAAGTAAAGGAATGTCCAACGACCAACAAAAATTAGTTTTGATTCAGTGGCAAACACTGGGAAGGGGGGACACTGCATGGTGATCAATGTCATGGGCCGGGGATCTCGCTGGATGGTGTGGAGGCAGTACAATTACTGTGTGGGACTGATGATCGAGTTTGGTCTAGGTGGTTACTGTATCCAACGTTCTCCCTCCTTTTTAAATATATGTCTTTTTTGATCTTTTAGCTTTTTCCTAATTTATACATATCTAGACGTAATTTAGTGGATAGCCCGCACATTTTACTCTTTATTTGGTCTGTATTAAAATGTCTAAAACATCTCATATTATGAAACAAAGTGAGCGTAAGTTTATAAAGACAAAATCCAAAACAGTGGAGGAGTGTTGGCTCATAACTCTGAGGCACTTTTTGCCCAAGAGCTTTGCGACTTACTCACATGTTTAGAGGCGACTAGTCCGGGATATTGCAAGGACATTGCTTATGTCTTGGCAGGGAAAGTTTCGGAAGACGTAATCAGGAAGGTGGAGAAATCACTCATGAAGGTTACTATCAGGGGCAAAAGAAGAAAGAAGGGAATGACAAGGAAAGTTTAGGCAGCTTCGTGGTCCTAGAGTTGTCCTCAGTTCGCGGTTGGTTTAGGTAGAGGGATGTTGTTTGCTTTAGTTGTTGCTCTTTGTGGTTGTGTGGGCTCCTTCATATGGTGTTGGTGTTTGGTTTATGGTTTTCGTCCGGTTTCTTCCGCAAATAAACCGGTCACATTCTTCTTAATTAATTAATGGATAAGGCAAAGCTTTTGCCTTTGTTTCCAAAATACTCCTAATCCTTACGAGGCGTCACCAATATCTCACGTTCGCTCATTCGTGTTATTGTTGGTCCCAGGGACGGAGGGAAGGGGGTACGAGCAGGGGCTACGCCCCCCCCCCCCCCCCCCTAACAATGTTCATTTAGCTAAGTTTCTCTTCATATATATGTTCATGCTGAGCACAGCTAAGTGCATTTCGCCACCCCCATATGACTCTCTGCCCCCTCTATTGGTGATTTCTGGCTCCGTCCCTGGTTGGTCCAGCCATATTTTCCTCAATCATTAACAGATTCATGGATACATACATGATGCTTCCCACGGAGTACTATGTACGTAGATGTCCAGTGGCAGACTCAGGATTTGGGTACGTCCAGTGACGGAGTGGCTAACACGTTTAAAAACGCTTTCCTCTTTTCCCACATGGTGAGATCTTGGTGTTTCCGTCGCCGTAGGGGCCCAAATAGGCACCCCTATATATCATTGTCTTTGCCATGCTGTGTACCACCTTGTCCAATTAGCTCACACGACCAACACCCCAAGGAGTGAAGTGAAAGGAGCTTTGGGGTGTCTAGACAGCCTATATATCCTCGTCTCTGGAATACTAGTACATACATGCACATATGAGCATGCTAGCTTGTGAATACAATTATCTCTTCGATTAGGTTGCCTTGGAGAGGATTGGGTTCGTTTCAAGCAGGTAGGGGAGATAGCAAGTTGCAGCCCAAAACAGCTTCACAACTAGATACAGGTGACACAAGTTTTTGAAAGGTTCCAGCATACAAATAAAGTGGACAGCATTGCAATTTACTAATGTTCGACTACTAAGAATCTAGTAAACACTAAGTAAGCATTACCAACAAGCGAGACTAGAACGATAATTTGAGGACGGACATCGGCGCATTATACAATCGAGAATTAGCAGTTTCGCTACACCTAAACTTGATAGTCTCGGCGATCATGGGCCAAGTTATGTACCAGATCCAGAGCCTCTGTAACACTCTAGCAACTTTTGTAGATATTTAACGATGCTACTGAAAATGATAAATATAAATGCATAATGGAACATGCATGAGTTAATTTCTGGTGTAATTAGATAATACTTGTTTGTTCAGGCTTTGTATTAAAATAAATTCATTCTAACAAGAGTTTTTCTTAAACATGCCGAATTAAATAAAGAACTTTTTGTAAAAAATATAATTTAAGTTTCAGCCTTAGAATAATGCATATTTAAAGGTATTATAATGATACCAATATGTTCCCTACTATACTCGAGAGTGTTTAAATTGCAAATTCTAATAAACTGTTATTGAATATATTATATTACATGATCTATGAAAACCATCATTACTTTACTGGTAAGATAAATTACGATGATGTAAAATAGTTTGGTATAAATATTTGAACTCTTCCTAGAACCACAAAATGGTCAGTACCCTCAACGTTGATTTCGACAAAAAGATCCTTCGATTTGTAGAAACTGGTGTCAACGTGGTGGATGCATCCACAACAAAACAGAGTTTAAGTTACACGGTCATGTAACCTATAGAAAAATGTGTGACAGAGTAAAATTCCAGTAACACATCATAAGTTTGCTCCATTGAGAGTAACACATAGTTGACAAGATGCTAAAATGTGTTATAGTGATATTGCAATAGTAGCATATATGTTTGTGTTGCCACTGATGTGTTACAAGTAATACATACAGTAACATGTAATTATGTGTTGACGCAAAATGTCACGAGCTATATAACCCTGACAAAAAAAGAATAATTTAATATCTATATTTATACATAAAAGCAAGGATTTAAATTTCCCATTTCAGTTACTCGTCTTAATGCATACTACCGCTATAGAGAATGTTACTAGCTATGCAGGGATATTGCAATAGTAGCATATTTCTGTTTGTTGTTTTTACCAGTTCATGGTGACACCTAGTAGTAACAAATGAAATGAACCATTACATTTTCCGTGCTCCGTAATTCTAGTCTAAACTGAGATGAATTACAATTGGTGGGCTAACATAATTTTCATTACATTATTAGAAGGTTTTTTTTTTGTGACTTGAGGTAATATTTTACATATGGATTTTTTGTGTGAGTTGAGGTTATCTTGTAGTATATACGTCGAACCTTGTTTTCTTACTTAAGTTATATGCATGTATATTTTCATGCCTCTTTATTGCCACTATTGTTGCTTTGATGCATATTACTGAATGGATATGCTATACAATATAAGATCAGTAATGAACATACATGGTATCTTGCTTTAATTGCAAGAAAAACGAATGAATTAACGAAGAGTGAGGCACATGAGAACGTGGAAATAGACTCATATGTCTTGAGCAAAGAGGAATCATGGAAAAGGAAAAGCACAATTCTGTTAGGAGGTAATTGTAGCCATGGATTCTTACTCGACTGCTCTGTGAACTTGTTCGCGTCAACTAGAGTACTATAATTGCAGACAAGGAGATATACGGTGGTTGACTAGTCAATTGTTAGATTGTGCGGTTCTCGAGAATTATTTGTTTCCTTTAGTTGAATCCCATTGAAATTTTCAAATGAACTTCTGCCATGCTTCACCATCAGACGGATGTATCATCTTCTTCGGACGATATATATTCACTTCTATGGGCCACCTCGTCCGTTGGGCAGATTCCTCGCTCATACAAAGTCGTTGGATTCTTGGTATGATTGGAAGATACCGGAGAATCTTTTGGGCAACTCTGAGCTGCCACTTCTGGCCATCACCGGCGTCGACCTCGATGTAACTAGAGGAATTGCAATTGACACAATACTTTGTTTTTGCAGGCTATAATTATTTTCTAAATAACATGCGTTCCTTTGGACAATAGTCTATCTGCTGATAATATCCATCCCTCCCAGATGATGTGTGAATTATAATGTTTCCGATCCACACGTAATTTGACATCAGTTCTCTGTAATATACTATACTACCTGGATTTCGCATGAAAAAAAAGCAGAGGACCTTTCTTTGATGCCTAACGATGGCATATTCTTGCAAGATGATCTAGCTGGCAAATAAAATCGCCAATATCATATATCTCTTTTTATGCATGCATCTTGATAAGCGCTTTCGGTTGACATGACAATGCAAATTAAAAGTGGTGAACAGCTTGCAACGACGATGCCTCTTTTCCAATTCTCCTCCGGTAGCTAGAGAGAGTAGAATGGAATCGAGCTTCTTCGAGCCTTTTTCTTCCTTTCGCTAGCTCGATCCGTGCCGTGCGTGGCAACGGGAACGGCCGAAAAGACGCGACCAGAGCGAGAGTAGTGCACGGGCGCTGAAAAGATGGCGCCGGTGGTACATGTTCCCGTTGCGTTTCGTTGCGTTGCGTTTTCAACTCAAGTTCGATAACTGATGTGTGAAGAAAAGTTGGATGGCTTTTAGCTCCAAAATGCCCCGTGCGCGCGTCAGCCAGATGCATGCAAATAATTCAGTGCCTCCTCCAGCTCTACGGTGTATGTTTCCACATGGAAAACTGCAGTTTCAAGCTCTAGCAAAGAGATATGACGACTATGTTTTATACTACATCCGTTCCGAAATATGAAATGATTTAGCATTTTTCTGATTCAACATACATAGATGCGTTCTATTGCGTAGATTAACTCATTTCATTCCGTAATATGTATTACAATATCTGTAATATTGTAACCAGATCGCCATCCGTCGGCTGCCAAGGATGTCCAGCTAGGTACCGGTGTGGCAAGTACATCACGGGCGATTGCTCCCTCCCCTCCCCTGGCGATCTAGGTCATGCCGACGCCACCCCTCACCTGGCCGCCGCCGGATTGCCGCAGGGCAAAGCCTAGGCGGGGGAGGATGGCGGCGGCTGGGATCTCCTCCGTCACGGTTCTGAGAAGCGAATGCGGCGGCTCTCGAGCTGGTGCTTCGGCCATGGCGTTGGCCACGCAGCGAAGTGGACCCCTCTGCCTGTGACGATCCAGACGGGATCTAGGGTGGTGTCGTCCTCGCGGCGGCTCTCGGGCGGATCGCGTCGGTCTTCGGCAAGGAGGAGATGGTGGCCCAGCCGGTGGCAGGTATGAGGATCTGTCGTTTACCTCGTTGGAGGCGTTGTGGTGGCGTTTCTCATTCCGTATGTGCTCCGGGGAAACCCCAGATTCGGGCTTATCGGATCGGATGATGGCGACGCCCCAGCAGCGTCACCCTCGTGGGGCATCATCTTTGGAGACATACATTGGCTGGACGGACAAGTGAATGGCTTCGGTTGTTGGGCGCCTGGTGGAGCGGAGCTGCATCTACCACGTCAACGATGGCGGGTCTCGGCGACGTGGTGCAGCGGAATCTCAACCTGGCCCTAGGTGTGATGCCCTGTTCTGCCACCCCTTCATAAGCCTTGTAGGTGTAGCGTGCTGTCGCTAGAATGATGGCTTCATGTTGATCTTTTTATTCCTCTTATAAGCCTTTGTTGAATAGTCAATGAAAACAGATGTGTGCATCCTCTGAATGCAGAGGCTAGAGTACAAACCTCCATTTCGTAAGAAAAAATAGTCGTCCAGAAGAAAAGAGAAAATCCCATAGACAGCGCGATCGAACCTCTCCGTGACTGCTGCAAACAGCCGATCGAAGTACACCGCATACAGGGTCGAGAAGGATTGAAGTAATATAAAGGGATGGATGCTTTCATGCTTGTTCCATTGACGGGTCATGTCATCTCACAGCGCGCGCATTGACGTCTCCACTGTACTCCTGTCGCCCATGTTTCCGGGATAACGATACCCACGCAGCAAAACAGGCAGCCAATCAGTGACCCGTATCTCTAGCTCCGATCCCTGTGCGGCACACCATGTGGCGACCTACGTTGCCCATGCATGATTGACACCAGCCACGGCCAATAGGCGATATAGCTAGCAATGCTACCCTGTAGTGTGCACGCTAGGCGTACGCATGGGTTTGCATCACTACTAACTGAGATAGGTGAAGATATATAGTACTCTTTTTCTTTTGCGAATATCTAGATGTATACCCATGAATCCACCTAATTAAATTTCATAGCTTATGACCTATATATGAGAGTACCATGCTCATAGCTATTCGTATTCTTAGCTATTACTCTATATATAAAGGACGCTGATATTGCTGGCCTGGGATTGCTCCGGGTACTGTAGCGTCGTGAACAGTGGTATATTTTTTTTTGCTCCTTTTTTTTGAATTTTTTTGTTCTCGCTAAAATTATATACACGAAATATATACGCATCAACGAGTAAGTTTCATCATCTTATAAAGGACGCTGAGATTGCTAGCCTAGGATCGCTCCGGTACTGTAGCATCGCGTGAAGCTACAGTACCCGGCGGTGTGAACAGTGCTTTTTTTGTTGCTCTTTTTTTTTTGAATTTTTTTGTTCTCCCTAAAATTATATACACGAAATATATACGCATCAACGAGTAAGTTTCATCTCCATGAATGGTTTCGAGTTTTGTCAACTCTAACTTTTGGAACTAATATTGTCAAAGATTGCTGGCCTGGAATCGCTCCGGGACTGTAGCATCCGCGAAACTACAGTACCCGGTGGGTGAACAGTACTCTTTTTTTTGAATTTTTTTCTCCCTAAAATTATATACACGAAATATATACGCATCAACGAGTAAGTTCCATCCCCATGAACGGTTTCGAGTTTTGTCAACTCTAACTCCTCAATTTTGGAACTAATTTTATCAAAAAAATTGCAGACAAGTCCCGCGCTTCCCACAAATTATTACCTATACCTAAATACATTAAAGACACTGAGAATAGCGAGCTGAGAACGCTCGGGCACTGCAGCGTCGCGCAAAGCTACAGTGCCAGGTTGCCTCCACGCCGCCGATCGTTGATCCGACGGTCCACGTCCGACGTAGGCGGCTTGCTTGCATTAAGGTCCTCGTACTTTTCAAAAAATACGACTTGGTCCTCCGGACGCCGCTTGCTTGCCTTAAGGTCCTCGCACTTTTCAAAAAATACGACTCGGTCCTCCGGTCGCCGTATTCTTGCAACAAAGCCCTCGCACTTTCCAAAAAATGTAACTCGGTCCTCCGGCCGCCGCTTTCTTGCAACAAAGTCCTCGCACTTTCTAGAAAATGTGCCTCGGTCCTACGGACGCCGCTTTCTTGCAGTAAGGTCCTCGCACTTTCCAAAAAATGTAACTCGGTCCTCCGGAATAAAACATTTTTGTATGAGAGTTTTTGTTTAAACAATTTCCAGAAAATGATTAATGTTGTAAAATCAACAACTTTAAGTCTGTCCATCAGAAAAATATGAATAATATATCAAAATGCTCAGAACGACAAATACTAACTATTTATGACAAAATACTAAAATATTTGAACATTTCAATTTGGTAAATACTTGGAGATAATCTAAATGCATTTTCTCTAATTATAAAGTTAAATTAAATAAATGCATCGTTCGCAATTAGGCTCTTGGACGGAGCCGCCGCCGGCGCCGACGCGGACCGCCGCCGTTGCAAGCCTCCCCGGACGAATAGAAGGCGGCCACTTATTCCAATCGTTCCCACAAATTTCATAAAAATGTCCAAATTATGCACGATCACAAAATGCAAAAATATTTTAAACGGGAAGGTTCATCTCATTGGTCCTGCTCCAAGCAAAATGTTTGGACTTTCCAACATTCTCCCACTCAAAACATACATTTCGTACCTAATGACAAAATTAATATTTCGAGCTGCCGTCTTTTTATTCACCTCTACACGCACGCTGAAATCAGTCAAAATTCCATAAAGTCCGCATCTTAATCAACAAAAACAGCGATACAGTACATACTTACATGACTTGATTTTAATTCTAAAATTTCTCTTAAAGGGCGCGGCGTGCCGTCGCGCCGAATTCCACTAGTGTATTTATAAGGAGCAAGGTTTTCCAAGGATAAAGATGAAATAGCTTATACCTTATTTGTTTCCGGGTCGGACTGCAGTTGACCTAGGTTTTACCACTATATATACATCTTGTAAGCCGCCGGCTGGGATAAGTCGCATTGTGTAAATCCCCGGCGTTTGTAACCTCACCCCGATATAGTGAAGTATTGCTGGCTGTCGCCCGTAGTTTTTTCCTCTCCTTTGTTTGGAGAGGTTTTCCACGTTAAAATCTCGTGTCCCCTTTGGTTTGATCGTTCCGCTCTTCGTCGTTTATTTGCTATCGTTTATAAAAATTTTTTTTGTCTATCATATTGGAGAAAAGAGGGCAAGGGAATCTGGCGTTTCAGCTCATAAGTGACGTGGACTATGCAACCTCGAATTGACTTGTAGAATTAAGTAACAATAAAACTCAAGCATCTAGGAGCTTTCTCAGAATTTTGACATTCGTGTATGTCCGATTCTACCGTCCAGCGCTCCAGATTTCCTGGTCCTTCGGCCGAGCATCATTTCGTTTACGGTCCCTCCACCGTAAAAGGGCTGCTACTCTGCAAACGGACCTGGGTGGCCTGTCCTCAACTGGGCCGACGCCATGCTACTAACTAACATAGGTCTAGATATCTATGTATATATAAAAGTTGGTCAGATTCGACCCCCATTCCAGCGTCCACGTCACTCTTTTTTCCACGATCGTCCGATCAGAGCAATCCACGGTCTAGATGACTTCAATCTTCGTGCGCACTGTAGCTGGCCAATTTCTACCAATCAGCGGCCAGAACGTGCCATTTTTCCAAAAAGCGACATGCGATCCCACAATTTGCTCCGCTACCCCTCGATTCTGCACGTAGGAGGACCCAGATGCGAATTCTAGAAAACGCAGGGGCCTCCGTGGAAAATCATCGGCAAACCTCCCCCTCCCCTTTTCTTCTCCTGCGACGGCGCGGGATCGCCGCCGACGCGGGCCCCCGCCGCTCTGCTGCTTGCCGACCAAATCGACGCACGCCACCGCCTCCGCCGCCTCGCCCTCGCCTTCTCCACCGGCAAACGTGTGCCGGGACGCCCGCCTCACGCCGGGATCGCCGCCGCCTCCTTCGGTGCCCGTCGCGGCGTTTCCTGCTCGCCGGCGACGCTCCGGTGGCCAGACAGGGGCGGCGCCGCCACCTGCGGGTAGATCGCATCCAGGCGCATCCGAAACGCTCGCCCGCGCGTCCCCAATCGCGGTGGCGCGTCGCCGGCGTGCTGCACGCCGCCGCGGCGGAGTTCGGCCTCCGTGACGTCACTCCGTCATCACAATGGCCCTTTTTTTTGAGAGAGGACGATCACAATGGGCCTGGATTGCTGATGCTGGGCTGGGCCGCTTTCTCTGCTGCTGGGCCCAGCGGATGCGTCGCCCTCTTTTTTTTTTACTATTTTTTTATTATTCAAAACTTTTCAAATACAACTTCAAACCAATTCAAACCAAATTCTCCAAGTTTCCTATAAGAACAGATCTACATTTCAATTAATTAAGAACCTCTGTGGAATTATTTCGAATCTTAAAAAAATCAAATAGTAAATAAGGCCTCATTGAAACATTTAAAAAAAACACAAATATTCGAGAAAGTAGATACAGAAATGCAAAACACAAAGAAAAAGTAGAATTCAACAATTCGCACAATCAAAATCTTCGAATTTATGAAATACAACAATGCACAACATGCACAAAACAAATCCCCCCAAAATGAAAAAAACATTCTCTTCGAAAATATTCATTTTTCTTACTACGTCCAAACGTCGATTTAAATTCACAAGAACTACAAACTTCAATTTAATAATTACAACTATGTAAACCTTACATATAAATAACATGGAAAAAAACCTTAATAATACAGTAAATGCAAATTCAATTCCCCCTGCTTATAGAATGAACTTTAAAAATGCTCACAATAATATACTCCCTCTCATTATGGTGTCAGCCAAAAAAAATGACAACATGGAACTATATTTCATCAGTTCAATTTATTTAACATATCTAAAGATATCAAAACTTAGCTTTCCTCTAAGCGCAAACTTTCAAAAAACTTCCTCCACAAAAAAATTACTCACATGTTCCAATTAGTTCCACAATAGATTCCAAACAAGATTTGTTGTCTTCTTAAACAACATATATATTTAGAGTAAATACAAATTCAATTCCCCCTGCTTATAGACTGAATTTTAAAAATGCTCACAATAATATATTCCCTCTCATTATGGTGTCATTTACAGTAAATGCAAATTCAATTCCCCCTGCTTATAGAATGAACTTTAAAAATGCTCACAATAATATACTCCCTCTCATTATGGTGTCAACCAAAAAAAAATGACAACATGGAACTATATTTCATCAGTTCAATTTATTTAACATATCTAAAGATATCAAAACTTAGCTTCCCTCTAAGCGCAAACTTTCAAAAAACAAATAATATGCATAATTCAACAATTTTTTTAAAAAAAACATACTTCAAATTCATCAAACGGGCGCGGCATTGCCGCGCTTATATCCCTAGTATACTCTTTTTAGGGGAATATCTAGATGTATACCCATGAATCCACCTAAATTAAATTTCGTAGCTTATGACCTATGAGAGTACCAAGCTCATAGCTATTCGTATTCTTAGCTATTGACCTACTAGAGTACCAACGACTTCATGTCATGATCCAAGTATTTATAAGGACCAAGGTTTTCCAAGGATAAAGATGAATACCTTATACCTCAGCTTAATTACTTCTTTGCCTTAGAATTGTCCAATTGCATATGTGCATTGTCTAGCTAGTGTGTTTATAGACACCGGGGATTTGATAGGTGTAGGCTTAGAAGACATCGGGAATTAATGATGGAGAAGCATACTTACAACATGCACTTTGGTGTTTCCCTGTGTCTCGTCCTCCGCTCACGAGCCGACCCCTTCATGTACGGAGTGTCACGTACGCCACACTCTCATTCTTTTTGTTGAATGAGTGGCATGACCTATTCTTCCTTTGCTAGGATAATATGGGGATCAGCCGATAGTTTTTTTGTGTCAATCATATTGGAGAAAAGAGGGCAAGGGAATCTGGCTTTTCAGCTCATAAGTGATGCGGACTATGCAACCTCGATTTCACTTGTAGAATTAAGTAACAATAAAACTCAACCATCTAGGTGCTTTCTCAGAATTTTGACATTCGTGTCTGTCCGATTCTATCGTCCAGCGCTCCAGATTTCCTGGTCATTCGGCCGAGCATCGTTTCGTTTACGGTCCCTCCACCGTAAAAGGGCTGCTACTCTGCAAACGGACATGGGTGGCCTGTCCTCAACTGGGCCGACGCCATGCTACTAACTAAGATAGGTAGATACATATACTCTTTTTTTTGGGGAATATCTAGATGTATACCCATGAATCCACCTAAATTAAATTTCGTAGCTTATGACCTATGAGAGTACCAAGCTCATAGCTATTCGTATTCTTAGCTATTGACCTACTAGAGTACCAACGACTTCATGTCACGATCCAAGTATTTATAAGGACCATGGTTTTCCAAGGATAAAGATGAACAACTTATACCTCATCTTACTTCTTTCCTTAGAATAGTCCAATTGCATGTGCGCATTGTCTACTGTGTTTATAGAAACCAGGGATTTGGATTTAATAGGTGTAGGCATAGAAGACATCGTGGATTAACGATGGAGAAGCATACTTACAGCATGTACTTCAGTGTTCATTGTTTCAATGCCTCTCCCTCCTAGTTTTATGCCACAACTATTCTCCATCTGCCTCGTTCCCCCTCTCACGAGCCGTCCCTTCATGCACAAAGTATCATGTGTACGTCACACTCGCATTCTTCTTCTTGAATCAATGGCATGCACAACTCTTCCTTGGATAGGATAAAATTGGGAATAGACGACCAGGGCCGGTCCTGAGATTTTAGGGGCCTGGGGCGAAACTAAAACTTGTGGCCCCTAGTTTAGACATCTCTTGCTTTATTATCAAGATTATCCCAATTTATTGGATCATAAATATCCGAGGTATAAACTGGTTGTTCATCAACACTAGCAAACTTTGTATGTGCATCCGTTGAATTAGCTACATTTTCAAAGCCACTTATATTGCTATCGCCGATGTTCGTGTCGATATTTTATTCTTGCTGGTCAGATTCAGAATTCTCATTTGCTTGTTGCTCTTCTTCCACAGCAACTATAGCCAACTCATCATTTGAGTTTATCGAAACACCAGTATTACTCTTAAAAAACTTATGAATATCTCCTTTCTGTGATTTTATCAAGTCGTCAACACGCTTTGCTCTTTTCCTTTTTGCGGTGTCGGATTCATACGTTATGGAAGACATGACAACGTAGAATGCTGAAAAACATATATCAAATGATGAAAATGAATTATATCGGGAGAGAGTAATGAACTATGGATTAGAAAATAGGAAATTCAGAACATACTAGTCTGGAAATAATTTATACCGGGAGAGTGTACCTCCGTCTTATGTTCACGTCGTCGAGGGAGTCAGGGAGAGCACGGCTGAGGCGCTGAGCGCAGCGCGCATGGCGGCGGCGTGCTGGCCCTGGTGGCGAGGGATGAGTTTCGGCGACGGGATCGGCCGATCGCGACTGCTCGATGCCTCGATCCGTCGATGGACCAGAAATACGGCGATAGGATTAGATCGATCGATCGATCGATCGGAAGCAGGCTGGGAAGAAGCAAGCCAGCGATAGCTAATTAGCTATTCCCTGCGACGCCTTGCCTCCCTGGCCCATCGCACCACACAGCCCATTAGGCCGAAAAACTCATACCATTTTTTCTGTGACCCCCCCCCCCCCCCCTCTAACAAGGGTCGGCAGACCCTATAGACGACAGTCGTTTCTTGAAATAGGCTTCCGCCCCACTATATTAATATAGCAACCAACCGATACAACTAGAAACCACTGCTAGGGCCAAACAGCACAAAGCAAGCCCAAAAGAAAAGAAAAAAGAAAAAAAGAGAAAACAAAGCCGACATCGGCGGTTCGACGATAACGGAGGTGACTCTCAACTGTTGCGCCCTTCGAAGAATTGCCACCACGCTCCTAGCGCTCCGAAGCGCCGCAAACCAAGCAAGACCTTCAAGAAGGGAAGCGACGACAACGACGCTGCTGCCCGGACCGTTCCCAGGGTTACCCCCGATACACATCCTAGGGTTTCCCCCGGTCCGCAACGGGGTGTGGGGAAGAGATACATCCAACGCCCTTAATGAAGGAAGGTGATACCCATAGGCGTCACCACGTTGGTGCTGAGACGGCAGGGATTTCTCCCGACCTCCAAAAAACCACACCCCGGGCACTCCAGGCGCTCCACCAATCTTGCCACCCACCAGCGCACACCACCAGGGTTTTGTAATCACTTTCGCCGTCTCACCTTGACCCACGTCACGAGGCCGGTAAAACTGAGAAGCAAACACATCGGCGAGGGTCACAGTACAGCGGCACACGGGAGGTAACTAGCTCCACCGCCGGAAGGCGGTAGCTGACCGGATGAAGCAGCAGGACAAACTAGGCCCTCACCAGCCCGGCCGAGCCAGAATGGGCCCGTGAAGTCCCACCGCCGCACTGGAGCAGGGGTGCCGCCGATGCCGCCATCCCAAGCACCAATCTTTGCTCGTCGTTCACCGGAGGAGACGCCACCACATCCGCTTGCCGCTCACCTAGGCCCAGATGGGCCCCACAGGGCCTAGATCTGGGCCAGCAGGGCGGCGTCGGCCGCCCTCTGGCAACCAGCCGGCCGCGTGCGAGCTACCACGCCTCTCCATCGGCCAACGGCCGCGCCGCCGCTCCACACACCACCAGGACGCGGTATCTCACGCCGCCGAGCCAGGCCGTCGCTGGCCGAGGAACACCGCCGCCGTCAGGAACCCCCGCATCCCCTTCGTGCGCCGGGAAGAAGTCGTCCCGCCGCTGCCAGCCCAGTGCGGGAGAGGCCCGGCGAACTACGCCGGCGGCGGCGGCAGAGGAGAGCGAGGGGGAGGGGGGCCGAGGAGAGCGCGGCGGCAAGAGCTTGCCCGTCGCCCATGGGAGGGCGAGCGAGCGGGTGGTTTTTTTTTTCAATGACGGTCGTTTGTGTCAATAATATTGTGGAAAAGACGGCAAGGGAATCAGATTCACAGCTCATAACCGATGTGAATTGTGCAATCCCTAATTGACTTGTAGAATAGTTATATGTGGACGCTCACAAGCAAGACCTTTTCGTATAAGAGAGAGCCCAATAGAAAATCTTGTAACCAATTCAGAGTGAAAAACAAAAATAATTATTCACTAATAGGGAAAACATATTTATTATTGAATAAAATACATTTTAAATGTTTACAAAAATATGAATAAATATTATGCGCATTTATGAAAAACATTTAAATTAAAAATAATGTTCAAAGCAAAAATAAAACAAAATCCTAACAAGAAAGAGGAAAACAATGATATCCAAGATAAGAAATAAATAAATATATGATTGTTTTTTATCCAACTAGTGTCTGAAAATATATTTTGTCAGGTTGATTTTGTTTGGACTATTTTGTCATCCGGGAATGAGTCTTGCAGCACTGGGACCAAGTTTGAAAACTTAACTTAAAAACTAGAATTTAAGAACTTACTTTCTCATTCCCCATCTTTAAAAAATATGGCAATTGGGCTTGTTATTTAAATAAATGCATGGGTATTTTTTTTGGTACACATCTATTTTTTTGACACACATATAAAAAAAATATTACCACTAATATTCCTTGCACTATGCTATTCAGTCCAATTCAAATTTATGACTTGTTGAAAAGCTATATTGCAGCAATGGCCCGCACATTTCAGCGTTCGACATGTATGACATCTATGATAAAAGCGCACACATGGCATCATCTCACGAGCTCGTAGAGCTACACTTACAGTTTGAGGTATATGCTTTACGCATTTGCAACAAGGGGTGGAAGATGTATTATAACATAGGGATATATATTTCCTTTTAGGATTTTATTTCTCCCTCGTTCGAGATTCAAAAATTTCATGAATTCACTGAAATTTCGGAGAAAGAAAAACAAAAAATTGTCAAAATTCGAAATAAAATAAAAATTATATTAGTTTTCTAAGCCATGCCCATAACTAAGGAAATCGTTACTTAAGCCAGCACGGTGGTTCAGGTATCTTGTTTCTTTTTTAGGTATGTTCTTTCCAACCATCTAGTCTAGATAAGGGTTCGAGCAACAACTCTGCTAATTTTACATATAGTTTTTGTGTCGGTTAGGAAAATAGAATAGAAAATTCCCTCCATTACTTGATATAGGGTATATAGTTTCTTAATGAAAAACCCAAAATGTAGATTGTATTGCAATTTATGGACAATTTTACCCATCAACAAATGACTCCAATCAGGAATGGAGGGATTTGACGAACTGTTTTCAAGGGCCGGGTAAATGAGTCCATCATGTGCCAAATTCCCACATCTTAATATTTCTGGCAGAAAATTATATATCTTACATTAAGAAGATGGTGGGAGTATATATATTATTCATGATGTTCGAATCCACAACCAAACGTTAAAAAATAATAGCAGTTTACCACTGAACCAGGAGCATTATGGTAATGTAAGTGCTCAAACATGTATTAACATAACGAAACATTTCAAAGTGAACAATATGCTGGGCAAAATTTGAAAAGTTCACCCACTAGCGAAAATCGTTAATGTCATGAAAATCAGTCAAAATTTCGATGAAATTCAAATCCCTCGTCACACTCAACACCATCACTAGTACTGCAGTAGCTAATCAATGTTCACGTGGCTCGATGCTTGTGCGGCCTTTCTGATCAAGACACAATTCACATGCACTAAGCTTCGTTGGCTCTACATGCTTATCCGGGTAGCCCCTGTCAGTCTAAAAAAAATCTAAACCCACAAAATGAAGACCGCTCTCGCGACCTCCCGTCGCCCCGCGCAGGCGACCCCGGCCGCCGCCGCCGCGCCCCGCCCCCTGCCTCCGCCCCCGGCGCGGGTCCCCGCTGGTTTCCAGCCACAGGTAATCCTCCCCTCGCCCGTGGCGGCCTCGTCGATGGGGTCCTCGTCGGATCTGGATCTGGGCTCCACATCGCCGCCGCCCAGGTGCCAGGTCGTGGCCAGCTCGGTGGAGTGCGTCCCCGACACGCCTCCGGAGCTCCTCCGGCCTGCCTTCAATGCCGCTGCCCGTTTCTCCTCTGCCGGTGGGTGGGGCAGCTTGGGATCCTTCTCTGCAGCGGATCCGGAGCCTTCAATGCCTGCTGCAGGGGAGAGGTGGGAGATGATCCTCCCTCCTTCAATGCTTCGGCAGGGCGACAAGACGGCACCTGAAGAAGATGGGATGGGCACTCAAGGCCGATGGGAGATGGTCATGGCCCGTGCCCCGCGCCGCCCGGCTTTGCCTTCAAGGCCAGCTGCATTCATCGCCCCCGCGCTTCCAGCCTGGCTCGCCGGTAGGTGCTTCCGTTGTCTCTCAAAAGGGCATCGGGCGTGCGACTGCCGCGACCCCATCAAGTGTCGTCGCTGCTTCCGCAACGGACACCGCGCACGCCTCTGTCAGCACCCGCAAGAGCCGCCGCCGAGCCCAAGCACCTTCAGCCCATCGCCAAGACCTGCTCCGCGCCCAGCCCGTGCCCCGGCAGCTGCTCGTCCTCCTGCTCCGGCCGTTGCTTGGCGGCCTCGTCCTCCTCCGGCTCCCGCTGCAGGCCGCCCTGCCCCGGCTCAAGCTCGTCCCCAAGCTCAAGTTCGTCTCCAAGCTCAAGCCATGGCGCGCATCGGAGACCCCGAGCTCCGCCTCGAGGAAGACTCGGTCGTCATCGCCAACACGCCCGCAATGCAGCAGGCGGCGCTGCTGCTCTCCTCCAACTATGCCGTCGCTTGGGTGGATGGGCTGCATCAGAACATCTCCAAGGCCGCCATCCAGGCCGCGTTCGCCACCCGCTGCAGCGCGCTGAAGGGAGACATCACGGTGGTCCGGCACTACCCCGAGCAGTTCCTGGTGAGCTTCAACCATCCGCACCACTGTGCCCTCGTCGTCAACTTGCAGAGCTTCCCCTCCGACGGCCTCACCATCCAGGTTCGGCCATGGCGTCTTGAGGCACATGCAGAGAATGTCAACATGAGCTACCATGTGCATGTGTGCGTCGAGAAGCTGCCTCTGTACGCCTGGAACGAGGACGCAGTCGCGAAGACTCTTGGCCGGGCCTGCTCCCTCGACTACATCGACGGCCGCTCCATCCGCAAGGAGAACACGGAGTGGCTCGGGGCCTGGGCGTGGACCGACAACCCCAACGCGATTCCGAAGGTGAAGTGGGTCACGCTCCCCGCTCGCAACGCGGTTCCTGGCGAGTCTCAGGCCCATGGTCGTCGTGGCCTGCGGCACCGCTGCCTTGTCCACCTCGACATCTTGGAGGACCACTCCACCCTCGACGCCAACGGCAACCCGCTGCCGGCGAGGAACTTCGACTGGAAGCTGGGCGAGGTTGATGGCCGGGGCGTGCAGCCGCGCCGTGATCACCCAAGGAGGCAGGACCGTGGTGGCCGTCGTGATGACGACGGCGACCGCGACCGCGACGATCGCCGAAGGAGAGAAGATGGTCGCGGCCGCGACGGGGGACGCAACAAGGAGAGCTGGGGCACTAGGCTGCGCCGGAGCCTCTCAAGAACGCCGCGCGAGGAAGGCAGCAGCCGCCGCCGCTACGCCAGTGGGGACGGCCGTCGCCACGACGCCACTCCGCTTCAGGTGGCCGCCGCGCTGGAGGACCCTAGGCCCGTGCTGCCCCACGCCTTCACGCCGCAAGCTGCCGACATCACCGAGCCGCAAGATGGTGCCTTCACCGACCTGGACTCTTCCGATGATGATGCGCCGGCCACGCCTCGCCCGAGCAGGGCCGTGGGGCGCCATGCTTCTCCGCGCTCGATCAGGCGCGCCTCCAGGGACGCTCTCACTCCGCCCACGTCGCCCACGTCCGTGCTGCCATCATCCTCGCGCTCTTCCAAGACTCCTGTGCTACGCTCCGCCACCTCAAGCATGGTGGCCCTGCCAACGCTGCTGCTCTGTGCCCCGGACCGCCTGCAGCTGCCGTCGCCGAGTCCGTCTCGCTCGCTTTCACGCCCACCTGGCTTTGATGCTTCTCCGGTGCAGGTTACGCCGCCGTTCATCTCCGAGTCTCCTCTGCGTCGCACCCCGGAGCGGGTGCGGGCCGCAGCGGTGCTGCCTGTGCTCGAGGAGGCCCTGTTCCTGCCTTGTGAGCAGCCGCTGCTTCCCCAGCTTCCCCAGCCGTCGTCGCCTCGTCCACGCCGTCCCTCCAACAGGAGGAAAACCCTGGCTGGGGTGGCCATGACCAGCACTGGAGGGTTCTCCCTTCGCCGTGTCGACGAGCAGAGCAAGGGCAAGAGCAAGCTCAAGGCCGGCCCTGTTGCGGATGCGGCAGAGACCATGGTGTGCCGTGGCCTTGGCATCATCTCTGATGGCCAGGTTGTCACCGCGGCGGCTCTCGATGACTTCTCAAGCAAGTTCAAGGACAAGGTTGAGCCAGAGGTGATGCAAAAGATCAGGGTGTTGTTCAAGGTGGACAGTGCAGAGGACGAAGCTGTGGATGAAGCGCTGATTGGGCACGGAGGAGCCCGTGGCCTCGACATTGAAGCTGATGATGAAGCTGATGTCGTTGCAGATGTCTGATCTGCTCCAGATTTGGCTTGTTTGGTCTGTGGGATCTTTAGTTTCCTTTATGTTAGACTTTCTTATTAATCTGCTGTGTTGGAACGTTAGAGGGCTTAACGATGATGATCGCAAGGCTGTTGTGCATGAGACTCTGTCGTCGTCGTCATGCCAGCTTGTATGTTTGCAAGAGACTAAGCTGCAATCTGTGTCTGCTACTGATGCTTTTTTCATCGGAGGGAATCGTCTGCGTGGGTATGCTGAGAGGCCGGCTCTTGGTACTAGAGGAGGCATATTGCTCCTGTGGGACGACCAATGCATCCAGGTCTCCGATGTGGTGGTTTCCGAGTTTTGTTTGTCAGCCACCGTGCACGTCATCTACGCCGACTGCGATTTCAGAATCACCACCGTCTACGGGCCTACGGCCGCAAATAGAAAAGACGACTTCTTCGCCGAGTTGATTGCCCAAAAGCCCACCGTTGGGACTCGATGGCTTGTGCTTGGCGACTTCAACCAAATTCACCGTGCTAGGGACAAGAACAAGGCAAATGTGAACCGACGTCGTATCAACCGCTTCCGTGCCGCCTTGCACACTTGTGAGCTTAATGAGATCCATCTTCAAAATCGCCGGTTCACTTGGAGCAACGGAAGGCGAGACCCAACCCTTTGCAAGCTTGATGCCGTTTTTTGCAATGCCGAATGGGACCTCCGGTTTGGAACTCATGTGCTTCACGCGCTCTCCTCCTCGCTCTCCGATCATTGCCCCCTTCTCCTTGCCGATGATAGTGGACCGTTCAAACCGAGAACCTTTCGTTTCGAGAACTTTTGGCTTAGGCTCCCGGGGTTCGATGACGTTGTTAAAGCTTCTTGGGAGGCGCCCATCTCGCACACCGAGCCCTATCACATTTTGTTTCACAAGTTGAGGAGGCTAGGAGTTTGTCTTTCCAAGTGGTGCCGGTCCTTGTTTCCCAAGCCAAAGGTTCTCCTCCATGCAGCCCTCCTTGTCATTCTTCAACTCGACAAGGCCCAAGAGAACCGGCAACTCTCCCTTGAGGAGCATGCTCTTCATGCTCGCCTCAAGCGCAAGGTGCTTAGCTTGTCGATCCTTGAGAGGGCTAGGAAGAAGCAATGTTCCCGCTTTCGGAATGTAAAAGAGGGGGACGCCAATACAAAATTCTTCCACTTAAAGGTGAATTGGAGAAGGAGGAAAAATCACATGCATAGGCTAAAGCATAACAATGGGTGGGTCACGGAGCATGAGCACAAGGAGGAGATCATTCATGATCATTTTGCTTCGGCCCTTGGGAGAGGGGCTCCAAGATCGCATGACTTTAATTGGGATGAACTTCACTTTCACAACCCGGACCTTGAGGATCTTGCCGCACCAATATCGGAGGAGGAGGTGAAGAATGCTATCCATGCCATGCCTACCGACAAGGCACCCGGACCGGATGGGTTCACGGGAGCTTTTTTCAAAAGGTGTTGGGACATTATCAAGGTTGATGTCATGAGGGTCATTACCTCCTTTGGTAACCTTCACACCGTCAACTTGCATTGGCTAAACTCCGCTAACGTGGTGCTTCTACCCAAGAAGGAGGGAGCGGAGGAGATCACCGACTATAGGCCTATTAGCCTAATTCACGCCATTGCGAAGATAATTGCCAAGGTTCTTGCCCTCCGCCTTGGGCCTCTCATGAACGATCTCGTCTCCAACGCTCAAAGTGCTTTCATCAAGAAGAGAAGTATACATGACAACTTTCTATATGTCAAGAATTTGGCTAGGAGGCTTCACAAGAGCAAGATACCCTCTCTACTCTTCAAGTTGGATATCCGGAAAGCTTTTGATTCGGTCCGTTGGGATTTCATACTTGATCTCCTTCAACGGAGGGGTTTCCCAAGTCGATTCCGGAATTGGATTGCCGCGCTCTTGTCCACCTCATCTTCGCGCATCCTCCTCAACGGCGTGGCCGGCCTCCCCATTCATCATGGCCGGGGTCTAAGGCAAGGGGACCCCCTCTCTCCGCTTCTTTTCGTCATTGCCATTGATCCGCTACAACAACTTCTCGAGAAGGCGACCACGCTTGGGTCGCTCCACAAGATCCGTGGGAGGGGCACCATCTTGCGGACTTCTCTTTATGCGGATGATGCGGCCATTTTTGTGGCACCTTTCAAGGAGGATATCAAAAATCTCAAGAGCATCCTTTACGGTTTTGGTGTGGTGACCGGTCTTTGTACCAATGTCCATAAGAGCTCCGTGGTTCCTATCCAATGTGGCGGCGTCAACCTCGACAACATTCTCGAGGGTCTTCCGGTCGTGCGGGCATCTTTCCCAATGAGATACCTAGGGCTTCCCCTCTCTATTTGGCAACTACGGTTGGCCGACTTTCAACATCTTGTGGACAAGTGTGCAAGCAAGGTGCCCCCATGGCACGGTAGATTTTTTACCATGGCCGGCCGGGGCACTATTGTGAAGTCGATCCTTGCTTCACAAGCAATCTACCACTTAACGCCCTTGTTCATTCCTCCGGGTCTCACCGTCAAGCTTAACAAGATTTACCGTGCCTTCTTTTGGGCGGGTACCGACAAGGCCTCCGGTGGTAAATGCAAAGTGAATTGGGAAGCCGTGTGTCGTCCCACCGATATGGGTGGTCTTGGGTTCCTCCACACCGAAAGGTTTGCGAGGGCGTTGAGGCTTCGTTGGCCGTGGCTCCTTTGGAAGGACCCCAACAAGATATGGGCCGGTTTGGGCACTCCATGCACATCGGAGGACATGGACCTCTTCTATGCCTCCACAACCATCACGATCGGGGACGGGGCAAAGACGCATTTTTGGGAGGCTCCTTGGCTCAACGGGCTCAAGCCAAAGGACATTGCGCCCCTTATTTTCGACGCCTCGTCCAGGAAGAATTGGACCATCCCCCAAGCTTTGCTCAATAATGCTTGGGTCCGGAAGATAAAAATGGACGAGGACTTCACCGTGCAGCATGTGTTTGAGTTTGTTGATCTATGTACGAGGTTGCAAGGTTTCGCTTTTGACGCCACCATAGAAGACTCTATTGTGTGGAATCTCACGCCGGATGGTGAGTACTCCGCTAAGTCCGCCTACCAAGCGCAATTCTTTGGCACTACCTTCACCGACATGAAGCGGCTTGTTTGGAAAGCTTGGGCGCCTCCCAAGACCAAGCTTTTCGCGTGGCTTGCTCTCCAAAACCGGCTTTGGACGGCCGATCGTCTTGCCCGTAGGGGTTGGCAAAATTGTGGTCTTTGTCCTCTTTGCAAGGAGACTCCCGAGACGGCGGACCACCTTCTTCTTCATTGCCGTTTCACCACTAGGATTTGGTCCCTCTTGAAGGATTGGTTAGGTGTCCAACTTGACCAATCGCGTTGGCCGACGCTCTCTTTCAAGGCTTGGTGGGAACAAATGTCCGGCTTTGGGGTTCCTAACCGCAAGGCGATGGCCTCTCTTGTCCTCTTAACCTCTTGGGAGATTTGGAATGAGAGAAATGCGAGGGTTTTCCGGAACAAGCACACTTCCTCTCAAGCCATCCTCGCAAAGATCAAGAACGAGGCGAAGATTTGGGTTCTTGCGGGCGCTAAGCGTTTAGGAGAAATTTTACCGGGAGAGTAGTCCGGTTGTATCTTTATTTCGGTTGTCCTATGTTCTATGTTGTTCACCCAAAACTCTCTCTTAATTAATATAAGGGGCAAAGCTTTTGCCCCATAGTTTCTACATGCTTATCCGCCTTTTTCTTTCAGAGTCAAGTACTAGCCATTGGTTTTTATGTAGTGGTCGGAGGATCAACAAATTAGTTCTTAATTTCCAAAAGAAAAGGCTTGGAAAGTTTAATGCTCTCATAGCCTATACCTGCCTAAGGACCAAGCTCATAACCAAGGCAGCCTTATCTATTGATCTGCATGTCTGCTAGAGAACCATTGACTTCATCTCATCATCTCCCATCCAAGTCTAATATAAGGTGTAGGATTATCTAAGCCAAAGAAGAACCTTTCTCAGTTACTTTATTTTCTCGAAATTATCCAATTTCATTCGGACTTTATTTGGTGCCTTAATAGATATCACGCATAGGCATAGAAGGCACCAGGAATTACTGACATGCAAAATACTCATACTCATCCTCTGTGGCTACTTCTCAAACGTACCTCCTACGTTTCAGCTGTTCCACACGAACTATTCACCATGTAACCTGTTTCTCGTCCCTCATCTATCAACAAACACTCCATCCGTTTCGCAAAAAAAAAAAAAAAAAAAAACACTCCATCCCTCGGTTGTACTGTATGCCACACGCTCGTCCCGTCTCAAGGAGTGAGCGGCATAATATTTACTTGCCTTGCGAGGGTTGACTCAGGATCATATAGGAGATTCTTCGCATAATTAGAAATGGAGGAAAAAAGGCAAGAGAATATGCTAGGCCCGAATCATCTGCAATGCAGTGACGATAATGCTACACCTACGGACGGAGGAGGTTACGGAAGCGGCTACGCGCTGACGAGTCTAAGGACGTGGAGCCAACGTGGAACAGAAGCTGCTCCCTCCCCCGAAAATCAAGGGAAAAAATCTCACGGAAGCAGTTGTGCGTAAATCCCCAATCCCTCCGTAGGTGACGGAGTGTATCGTTCTTTGCTGTAGACGGCGTGACGGCGAGTTCTTGCACGCACACGGCGGCGCGACGGCGAGCTCTTGGTGGCGGCGCCACAGTTTCGCCTTGAATATCACAGTTGAATAAAGCTCGTGCTTAAGACGTTGATTTCCTTTTAACATTTTATCCCGCCCCTGTTCGAGACTCGAAAATTTCACTAATTTACCAATAATTTGGAGACAAGATTCAAATTTTGATCAAAATTCAAATTTTAAAAGAACGAAATATATTATTTTTCTAAGCCATACGCACATAACAAATAAAATCGTAGTTAACCCAGGGCGGTGATGTGTGGTTTCCAACCATCTAGTCTAGGTAAGGTTTCGAGCCCCAACTTTTTATTTTACAATCAATACCATATCTTATAGTAGCTAATGGTAAATGATAGAGATACATAAACTGACTACAACAATTACAAAATAAAGTCTAAAAGAAACAAGTAAATATTCGAGATCTTCAAACTTTTTCTTCTTCCATGACTCAATATTGTAGTTTTCTGAAGTCAGACGTAGAACGACATAGATATCAAACCACAAACCTGAGAATACCAACGAGGGTTCTCCTATAATTTCAATTTTGAGCTGTAATACCAAGGCTACAAGCATGCACGCAGTCATTAAGGTAATCAAACAATATTGGCAAGAGTACCAACATCGGTATTCAAATAATAACAATCGAACAGCCTGGTCAATGTTGCTGGGAGCCGAGAGTACGAATCAACATTGTCGAGGATGTAGCAGCCGTGACAAATATTGTGAGGAAAATCCTCGCGGCAAGCATGAGAAAAAAATCCCAAATCGATCGGACGAAGCAAGATCTGAAGTTCCATATCTAGATAAATTTAATCTTGCAGCACCACCATTGACGTCGAGAAGAAGATCTCATCGTCGAAGAAAAGACCGCAGATAACTTATTATAAATGATGCCAACTCCGTTGGAGAAGAAGAAGGTTACCAAAACCCTAATCCAATCTATTGAAAACACTATTTTTAAGAACTCCACCTATAGATCGGGTTCCCCACCCTTCCGACACCGGCGAGGCCGGCTGGAGGAGGGGGAACTGATCTATGGTGGAGGCGGAGGTTGTGGCGGCTGCAGCTAGGTTTCGAGAGGAGAGCTCTCGTCAAAAGGTTGTATCTGACGTTGTCAGAAGTGTACGCTATTAATCTTTTCGAGCCCCAACTTTTAATTTTACGTCTAATTTTTGGTTCAATAAGGCAAACAGAAAAAAATATTCTTCTTGGGGATCGAACTCACAACCAAACATTAAAAAATAATACTGCTCAAACAGTTTAGCATTGAACGGGGAACATAACGAAATATTTCAAAATTGGGAAAAATTTGAAAAGTTGACCCTCTGGAAAAATTCGGTTGAAATATCGATGAAATTCATATCCGTGATCACACTCAACACCAGACTAGTACTGGAGCGTGTTCACGTGGCTTCATGCTTGTGCAGTCTTTTTCAAGACAATTCATATGCACTAGGCTTCGTCGGTTCTACGTACTTATCCGCTTTTTTTATTTGATAGGTGGGCACATGCACAGGTCTTTTTTTTTCCCGAACGGTGTACCATCTTTTTTATGTAGTGGACGGAGGATCAACAAAATTCTTCATTTATAAAAGAAAACACTTGGGAAGTTTAATGCTCTCATATATAGTCTATACCTGCCTAAGGACCAAGCTCATAACCAAAGTCACTCTTACCTATCGATCAGCTAGAGAACTAATGACTTCATCTCATCATCTACCACCCAAGTCTAATATAAGGTGCAGGACTTGTCTGAGCCCAAGAAGAACATTTTTCTCCTTTACTTCTTTGTCTCGAAATTATACAGTTTCATTCGGGCATTATTTGGGGTGTTCATAGATATCATGCATATGCATACAAGGCGTCAGGAATTACTAAAGTGCAATAAGCTCATATTCTCCCTCATTGTCCATTTCTCGCACGGTTGTCATGGCTGTACCTCCTACTCGTCAATTGTTTCACAGGAACTATTAGCCCTGTTTCTCGTCCCTCGTCTAACAAAACACACTCCATCCATTGGTTGTAGTGGATGCAACGCGCTCAACCTAAGGAGTGGGTGGCGTGATATGTTCGTGCAAAGCAAGGATAAATGGGGATCATAGAAGATTTTTTTGCGTCATAAAAAATGGAGAAAATGGGGCAAGACAATCTGCAAGGCCTGAATCATCTACAAGGCAGACGTGTACGCGTGGGCATGGCAGTCTGCTATTTTAGCTTAACCTTCAGCTTTATTCAACTGTAACATTCATAGTATACAAGCCGAAACTGCAGCCATACATGTCAGGTTCTTCTAATAAAGTAGCACATTACTTAGCTCAGTTAGGCAAACGAGTTAATAGTGGAGTGTAACGCAATTCAGCGCCGATCACGACCTGCGTGTCGAAGCGCTGACTGCGGATGATTTCACCTCAAAAAAATGTAACGCCTTCGATCATCGTTGCCTTCCACGGATCCCCTTCATAATTGCACCATAGTTTTGGAGATGGCCCAATACAGGTTGTTTACGCCCTCGATACAGTCCGAAGCAACAACCAACTTGTGCACTTTTAAATCAAACACCAAAGTCCATCGCCGAAGAGATGTCAGGTCCATGAACTATGCTAATCTAGGCAAATCAAAACACTAGTACCTTTATGATCATCTCGTTCCGCAGCATCTCCATTAATCTTCATTATTCATAGAGCTGGTCGAACCCAATTACTTGTTTGCATACCTTATTATTGGCGTACATCGGAGCTTCAAGCAAATACCTGGGCGGGACAACTTAAAAAAGAGCAACAAAAAAAAATCCAATTCTCAGCTAGTGTTGGTGCTGTTACAGGGCCATTCGGAACTGCAAGAGATTTTTTTTCGAACTATCCATTTGTTAGCTAGAAATTGGGGAAACAAATTACATGTACTAGCGTGTTGTCTTGCTGCAATTGAAGGGAAAGTTTTCTGAGGAATAGAAGGGAAATTGGAGAAGCTGCTCGACTGTTATGCAAGCTCGCCGCTGCAACGCCACCGACGGTGCCCGGCAGCTGGACCTCTAGCTGATGCTCGTGCGGCTGGATATGCCGGCGACCGGCGGCTGCTGCCTGCTGTGGCGCTGCTGCCTGACTCCTTTCCGTTAATCCCCCCTTTTTTTACCCTAAATTTTCAAACCTAGTGGTCTGGCTCAGAAGAACGATCCTAGAGGGGATTGGCCGACTGGACAATGGTTCTTCTCTCGTTAGTCGGTCCTCGTGCAAGTGGATGCAGAACTACTGGACTGGGCTTGAGCCGTTGTTCTGCTAGTATCAGAAAACTGGGCTTAGCAGTTAGGCTATTGATGCATTGGTGTAGTCATTTTTGGCAAAATCATGGTCGGGCCATGGCCCGGTTTGGCACCTACATTAGTTCTGCCAGTGGGTACATGTCAACTCCAAGTTCGAGATTTTTTTTTAAATAATATTATTTTAAATCCTTATTCGGAAAATAGTACGCGATTTCAAACTTTTTGAAGAGTAGCGCGCCGTTGGCACGGCCCGTGCCGAAAGCCACGGCCCATGCCGAAAGGACCCTCTGCATGGCCGCAGACGCACCGATAGGCACGCACCGACAGGCCGCGTAACTGTCGTGCCGACACCCGCTTTCGGCACGGGCCGTGCCGAAACAGAGCACTTTCGGCACGGGCCGTGCCGAAACAAGCCCAAACCAGTCGGTTGTCTCCCGCCCTCTTTTCTCCCGCCTTTTTTCCCGCCAGCCTTGCTCCCGCATGTTTCTCCCGCCAATTCTTCTTTGCTCGTCCTATAACCCCCCCCCCCCCCCCTCCCCCCTCCCTGAGGTGGGTAAGCAGTTAAGTGTATTCACTCGAAAATGTCGGGTCTTCCTAGCAAAGATTGGCCTATAGATCATGGTTGGATAACTCAAATGTCCGACTGTCTTTTGTATTGTGCGGGGGAGTTGACGGTAGACAATAAGGAAGTTTCATGCGAGGAACTCATCAGTAGTGACAGTCTTCTCGCTGAGCTTGCGGGGTCATTCCGACGTCGCGGGTGGCCAAGTAGGACTCTCCAGGAAATACGGCAAGAACTTCTCCGGATGCGTGCAAGGTATGACAAGAAAGTTGTCCTTGGAAAATTTATGAATGAAGGAGAGCGTTTGTATTTTTCAAAACATCCATCAGCATCGTTGAACGAGAGCGAGGACGAAGACGATATCTTCATGCCGAGTGGTGCATTATCGGCGAAGATTAAGAGTGAAACATCATCGAAGGGCAAAGCTGCTTCATCATCGAAGGGCAAGGGTGAAGCATCATCGAAAGGCAAGAGTGGTGCATCATCGAAGGGCAAGAGTGCTGCATCGACGGAGGCTGGAGGCTGTATCGACCGGAGATGATTTCGTGTCTTGTATTTTGTGGTAGTTTTTAATTTCAGTTGTAGTAGTTATTTTCAGAATGCCAATGTCACATTAAAACATAGTTCAGACACATACAAATTAAAACATAGTGACAGAGACATACAAATTAAACCATAGTTCAGACACGTACAAATTAAACCATAGTTCGGACACGTACAAATTAAAACATAGTTCGGGTACATACAAATTAAACCATAGTTCAGACACGTACAAATTAAGACCATAGTTCAGACACGTACAAATTAAAACATAGTGCATAGAAATTGAAATGTAGTGCTAGCCTACACTAATCCTTACACATCCACCGACAAATTATATTAAACCTAAAAAATCTAGAGATTAGGGGGTTTACCCTTGACGCGTGCGTAGCTACCGCTGCCCGGCTTCAATCTACCACCGCCACCGCTGCACCACGCATCTAGCTTCCCCAACACCAGCACGACCACCACTTTCCACCATTATTGCCCACCATTGCTCCACCTCCACCACCAAACGCATCCACAAAAAGCTATCCCATCAACAGATCGGGGATGCCCCAATCCTCCTCTTCTCTATTTTTTAAATCTGTGAGCTTGTATTGATTTTTGGGGGCAGGAGTCGGTGCAAATCGAAAGAACAGAAGAGAGAAGGAGCAGAAGAGAGAATGAGGAAAGCAGGTCGAGAAGAGAGAAGGAGGAAAGAAGAAGGGGACGGGTATGCTTACCCAGCGGGTTTCGGCACAGAAACCAGCGTTCGTCTCCGCCCGCGCCGAAACCAGCGGGCCCAGGCCTGTCGGTTTGTCTGCGGCCATGCAGAGGGTCCTTTCGGCATGGACCGTGCCGAAAGATGGGTTTCGGCACGGGTCTTGCCAACGCCGCGCTATTCTTCAAAAATTTCCAAATCGCGTGCTATTTTCCGAGTAAAGTTTTAAAAAAAATATTATTTTAAAAAAATCCCAAGTTCGATAAGTATTTGTTTATGACGAAACTCAGGGTAGACGAACGACTAGACATCATTCTTTTTTTTCTTTTGAACCGAGGCAAAAGACTTGCCATTTTCATTAAATAAGAAGAAGTGGGAATTGGCCGGTTAATTAGCGGAAACGAGCCTAAAACCGAACTGGACATCATTCTCATGCTTCACCTTACACCTTCCAGATTGCCCAAAACGATACACGAGTAACAACCATTTTGACTGATGCCAAGTCGTTGATATTCTTCATGACCTAGTCGCTAATATATTTCCCTGAACCGTTAGCTATGGAGCTCTCTTGATAGAGCTAACTGTTCACGAGGCGCGTTTAGACAGGTTATTTTCCGTCGTGAATATAGCGAATCAAGTAGTATTACCGCAAAGAATGCATGTAATCCATGAATAGTACTCCCTCCGATCTAAAATAAGTGTCGCAGTTTTATCTAACCTCCGTTCAAAATTGCGACACTTATTTTGGATCATGGGGAGTACTATTAATCAATACAGCTCCCAGAGAGGATTATAGAGGGGAAAATGGAAGATGAATTTGAGCGACCACACAATGTGTGAAAGCGAATACAAAATTCGGATTTTTGAAAGGCCTATGTGTGTTCTGCTCTGAAGCTGCAGGATGTCACATTCATATCGATGGGCCAGGGATCCCGGATCCTCAACCTGTAGTTGTTGTTCTGAATGCCACAATTGCTTGGATACAATCTTAAACATGGTGATTATATGATATTATTGTTTGCCAGAAAAAGATGACGGTTGTAGGACCGAGTTGTCCAAACAATTACTTCCTCCAGTCATGATTTTGAGCAACAAAATATTTATCATATGCCATAAATATTATACCATAGTAAACTTCTTTTGAATGAATCCAACAGTATATTTTTTGTCACATAAAATATCTTTTCTACGTTAAATTTAATGTAAAAATTGTACTCAAAAATCAAGGGGGCTAACTCGACGGAGTACTTCCCTTTACGGAACATGATCGATGTGTAATTTTTTCATGGAACACGACACTTTCCAATTAAAAAAGCTTTGAGGTGTTATTTATAGCAACTATAGTGTTGGATTAGTAATTCTAAAGTAAAATAAAATCAAAACAATTAGCAAGGAAATAATAAATGTTGGTTATTAGTGTATCTCATGCTTGTGTAGTCTTTTTTAGATGGCTTGTGTAGTCTTTCTAAAGACACAATTCATATGCACTAGGCTTCGTTGGTTCTATGTACTTATTCATTTTTTTTCTTTGAGAGACGAGTACTAGTCACTGGTCTTTAGGCCTATGCCAATGCAAGTTTCTTAGCACGGTTTCATTGACATTTTGGTTACGTGGCATACTAGTTAATGAAGAGAGAGGGTGAGATTGTAGCTTAGCTAAGATACAACCTTTGCACGTGGCCATAGGCAAAAAATGATTCTACCCCAATCATATGTATGCATGAGCCCAAAATCATTAAATGTAGATACAACACATAGTATACAATGCATTGGACTAGTTATATCTTAAATATTTATTGCTTCTATGATTTCGTGCTAAGAGACTATGCATTGGCACAGGCCTTACTTTTTCATTTGGTGGTCGGAGGACCAACAAATAATTTATTTCCAAAGTAAAACACTTAGGTAATTTAATGCTCTCGGCCTATACCTGCCTAAGGACTAAGCTCATAACCAAAGGCACGCTTACCTATTGATGTGCTAGAGAACCAATGACGCATCTCATCATCTACCACTCAAGTATAATATAAGGTGCAGGAGTTGTCGAAGCCAAAGAATTTGTTCTCATGTTACTTGTTTTTTCTAGAAATTATCCAATTTCGTTCGGGCATTATTTGGCGTGTTCATAGATATCACGCATAGGCATAGAAGGCACCAGGAATTAGTGACATGCAATACGCTCATAGGTTCAGAGTTCACTCTTGACTTATACTTTCATGACTTGTTTCTTGGCTGATCCGGGAAGCAAGACAACCAGGAAACGAAGCACTTGCATGTCGACATCTCTTGTAGAAAGAGTCAGGGTCCAGGCAAAGATTATCGTAGACGGCGCCTTTGCAAGATCTTTGCACGATGGGCGTTTGCAGTGCTCAGTGCTGTATGCCACGACGAGCCCACAAATTTGGTCGAACCATCTGCTTGAGCTAGCGAGGGTGGCGCCTGCTAGAGGCATTAGCTTGTACCGCTGATCTGGTTGTTCACAATGTTATGGTGGCTTCCCATTCTTTGGAAGTGATTTAACAATGTTACGGAAGCCGTCTCTGCAGCTATGGAGCTCTCTCTGACAAACTGGAACTATATTGCCCCGACGAATGCATGTATCCCTATGAACAGATATATTAATCAATAAAGCTCCGAGAGAGGATTATAGAGAAAAAAACTGGAACATGAAATGGAGCGAGGGTTTACAATGTGTGAACGCGAATACAGGATTGGGATATTTTGAAAGGCCCAGTCCCATTTAGAAAATAAAATGAAAGCCCATCCTGCTGTGAACCTGGGCTTTCAGGATGTCACATTCATGGGCCAGGGATCCTTACTTTCTACTGGCTGTTGTTCCAGATTCCTTAAAAAAAACTGTTGTTCCGGATGCAACAACTTTTAGACTCGATCTTAAGGGCGTGTTCGGCAACAGCCCAGCTTCCAGCTTCCCGGTACTCCAGCTCGGAGCAGCACCGAACACCCCTGCTCCACGGAGCTAGATCCGCGAAGCGGGACTATTTTGATGTACAAATTTTGGAGCAGCACTTTCGTCGCTTCGCGGAACAGCCCAGACGCGGAGCAGCAAGAAATTACAGCCATATGCCACCGCCTAGTCAAAATAACGGTTCGATCTCCTTACCTCTGTCCTCCCGATCGACACCCCCACGAATCCACGATCCAATCTCCATTCCCCTTCTCACCGTGACCTAGCCGCCGATATCGCCAAACCAAAGTCTAAAGCCCATTAGTAGCGGCAGAGCCGTCATACTTAATACAGACAGAGCGAGAAAATCGCAGCTTTTAAGCGAATTCGTTCATTGCTTCTCTGGACTAACTCAACCTTAACCGAACCTTTCTCTAGATGGAATCCTGATTCGACTTTCAAATGCAAGAGCTAGAATGCCGTGAGGGAGCCCTATGCAAGGTGCTCCACCCGACGCCACCTTCTCCTCCGGCCACCGCCCATCCTCCGGCCGCCGCCCTTCTCCTCCGGCCGCCGCCCACCCGACGCAGCCCATCCTCCAGCCGCCGCCCTTCTCCTCCGACGCCGCCCTTCTCCCGACCGTGACCTAGACGTCGAGCTGCAGCACCGGCGGTCCCCCTCCATCGAGCTTGAAGCCGTGAACTGCTCCGACCTCGACCTGGTGCCCCCTCCGTCTCTGTGCTGGGAGGCCGAATCGAGTGTTACACGCTGTGCTGGGAGGCCGAATGTTTTGTCTCTGGGCTGGGAGGCCGAATCAAGCCAGTTTGGGCTGTAAGCCCACTCGAATAAGCGGAGCAGCGTCGAACGTTTTGTGCTCTGGCTGTGGAGCGGATTTCACGTACGAGAAGCGGGATCGACGGATTTGGAGAAGCTGGGTTGTTGCCGAACACGCCCTAAAGATGGTGATTACTCCAAAAAAAATGTTTTCAAGAAAAGATAACACGGTTATAGGAGTTGTCAATACAAATTATTTCCGCCGGTATGGTGCATAAGTCCTTCTCACATTTTGAGTTAAAGTTTGACCATGATTTTAAGCAACAAACTATATTTATATACCACAAATATTATACGTTGGAAGCTTCTTTCAAATATGAATCCAACAATATTATTTTGTGTCTTATAAAACATATCTTCTTATTTAACTTAAGGTCAAAATTGAACTCAAAAATTGAGGGGAACTTATACACCGAACCAGATGAAGTACTCCCTTTACTAATTATGACGTGTAAATTTTCTCATGGAACACGACATTTTTTCAATTAAAAACAATGAGGTTTTCTTTGTAGCATCATTGTGTTGGATTAATCATGTGAAAATTAAATCAAATCAAACTAATTAGCAAGGACTTAATCTCATGTAAGTGTAGATTTACTATGTGTATCTCGTGTAAGCATAAATCAAAGGTAATACCTGTTTAGAACATCATGTACAACGAAAATATAGGCTCATGTTGTCATGACTATCAAATATTCAAAATAAATGTCAGTATAACTCAACAGCAATGTTCTTATATATGGATAAAATGTTCATGACAGAAATAGGCAGTCAGTTCAAAACAAAAAATATATGTTTTGTGAACAAATATTCATACGTTTGAAAAATATAATAATCATATAACTTGGAGAAATGTTCTTGAATTTGCATACGAAAATATTTTTTATTACATAAGCCAAAAAAAATATGCAACTAGAGTTGGAGTTGGGAGAGAAGTGTGGCGCTTGAGAGGTGGGATATTTTTTTGGCTGGTCTAAGCTACTAGGAACGAGATATTAGTGGTGTGAGGGTATTAGACACGTCACTGGTATTTTTTGTCTGATCAGACAAACCGGACCCACATGCCAGAGACGTGTTCATTCTTTCTGCATATCACTGGACACTAGTACACCATTACACCACTAATAATACCAGTGACGTGGCGCGCAACTAATAATCTACTTCCGAACGGAGGGAGTATAAGTTAGTGTATCGAAAGGAGCAAGACATCTTTGTATATGTGACATAATCCTAATGCACGTCGGTTCATCTGACTTTCAGCACTGAGGTTGGGAACGTCATTTCGTTGCCCATATGAAATTAGGAAGTAATGAAATAGACGGCGGGAAAATAAGAGAGTCCGGCTTCTCCATGCATGTGCATTACACGATTACATGCTGTGGATTATGTGGACGTAAGAAGGTGCCTTTCGCAACCTTTTGCGTTTGTGGCCTCGGCCTCTTGTGCCTGTCGCAATCTGACAAAGAACTCTTCGTGTAATGAGCCTTAAACAAGTTGACTAGACTCTTATCCACTGACCTCACACGAGCTGTGGGGTTCTAATGCATGGCATTTTCTACGGTACTTATTCTTTTGTTCTGGCCACACATAAAGGTTAAATCTCACCCCTTTATTATATGAAAAAAAAGGTGAAACTGACGATGACTTGCTGACTGAACTCAACAGCCTTAATTACTCCTAATATACACCAAAATAAGAGAATTACATCCCTTTTACGAAGAAAAACGATAAAATTGTTTGTTACCGCGTTATGATAAAAAAAAAACTTGGTTTACAAGAGAACGTGCTATTTTTCTTTAGTTTTTTCTGTTAGCGAGGACAAGATCTTTAACCCTTTTTCTATAAAAGCTGGATCAGACAATACTAGGATTCTGATCCACCGTAACAACGAATGCAAACTAAATTAATCCAAGTTGACATTCTAATACTCCGAACCGAGGGCGTCATTATGTATCCAAGTCACATGATGAGATCCCGATCGATAGCGAGTGCTCATATCACAGGGGTCATCACCGGAATGGGCGGCGTTATCTTAAAGCAGAATTCTCGTCATGGCCATCGCCGGCCAGCGTAACCACTCTCTCTACTCTATTGCCAACAACCACTCCATGCCGTTCTCGATCGAAAGCCTTCGCCGTCCATCCATGGCCATCCTCCCACAGCCACAGGTGCAGATTAATTGCTAGCTAATCATGCCACGATATGGCCTGAATTATGACGAGGCTGGATGGTGATTTGGCAAATAGGAGATCCTGCCTCTTGGCAGGCCGCAGGCATCATTCCTTGGCATCGATCCTCTCTCTTTGGGTGCTACTCAACGATGCTTAAAGCTTTTGCTCTCATGGGGCCAGCTGATAGAGAATGGACTAATGGAACCATGGTGCTTGCTGCTGTCACCGAGACGTAGACGTGCTAGGTTATTCTCGGTGCGAATAAAAGAGAAGTGCCGGTTAAGTAGGTCCAAAAGTAAAAAAGGAAAACCATTGGTCGTGTGAAGTTACTGAAATTCAGATTTAGCAAGACATGGAGATATGAAGGAAAATATAGTCAGCCGGATTTTAAAGGAATTCCTTTGCTTCCTCGATAATTAGCATAGTCTTTTGTCCCCTTCAACAATAAAATTTCTTCATCACTTGAGGTCAAAACCATCTAGATTTGGTCCCTTGGCATAGAGATGGTTTCAAATTTTTGGTTATCATCATCAAAAATTACAAACAAATCATAAACAATGGATAAAACAAAAATAGTCCGGCAATATTCTAGAAAAAATGAAATTCAGTATTTTTTTTGTATAAAATGGGGTTAAATCGGGTCTTTGTCTAAGGAGATATTTTCAAAGCTCACATATTTTTCAAAACAAATTTAGAATATTAGCGTTTTTTTGAAGTTTCATGTTATCTCTCAATTTTGACATTTTAGATTTTCTATTCCCCTCATTTTTTTCCTTTTAAATGTTCACTCAGAATAGTTGTTTTATAGTATATAACAAATAATTTACATATGTTTTTAAAGTTTATGAATTTATTCATCCATTTCTCTCTTTTTTTGTTCTTCTAATAATTTGATATGTTTGAAAGAAGACTTTAGTTTTATCGTGTTTCTTGCCATTTTCATAATGTCTAAACAAATTCTATTTTTTTATGTTTACTGGGCTACCACATATATCAAACCATCATCACATAATTGTTAAAACTGCTTTTAAATTTGGCAAAGCTCCAAATCTAGAAGGTTTTGGCAGTTGAGGTTGCAAAATTTCCGAGGGACCAAAATCTACACTTTAGCAAAAGTTGAAGCGTCTAAAGGCAGAATACTTTTTGTTGAACGCACGAAAGTTTTAGGTTGGAATTCAGGCACAAATTAAGTTGAGGATGACGAGACGAACCAGTAGAAGTTTTTGCATGCTGCTAAATCTCACCTTCCGATAGCTAAAGCGTAAAATTATTCAGGGAACGAATCTTAGGCGGAAGGAATGTTTTTGTGGACGTGTGTCGCGGCTGAATCCACTAACTCGGAGTAGGCAATATCCTAGACGAGAAGATTAACTACTTAATCCTAGTCACTCAAAACAAACAAATTTGCACTCCAACTTTTTCTTCGACCTAATGCAAATGCATATTACTACAGCCACTGAAAATCCTGTGGCTGCCAGTTTGCGATCAAGCGTGCACTGCGAGTGCTTGTCTCTTTCAGGCCACTGCAGTTTAATTAGGCCTTTACGGGGAGGTGTCACTGTACGCTACGGCACTTTACCCAGCTCGACCGGCTTTGCGGCAACCGGCCGTCGATCACTCGACTCAAGAACGGAGGTGGATTTGCTTGGCTGCCGGTCGCCGTCGCCGTGCGTGGCCTCCGGCGATCCTCTCCACTTCTAAATTTCATGGCGCGGATGCCACCACGCGTCGCTTCTCTCCGCTGTCGATCTCATCTTCGACCACTGACTGGGCATGCACTGGTCCTCCATGGCCTCTGCCCCGGTTTCTGTTCACATCAGGCTCTCACTTTCTTCCTTGAAGTTCAAGGCTCGCTCTATAGTGGAAGAGATGGCAACGTGTTGTATAGGCACTCGGTGACTCAGGGGTTTGAATTTACCCGGACGGGCGCCAGACCGAAAGAGACGATACGGACATGCATCAAGTGGACGCTCGTACGATCCACGTCTATTGACGAGGTTTATTCATCCTACAACAAGCTGAGGACGTGATTCCTTACGAAATATCATTGGGAAAAAACTAGGTTGTTGCTCTGTTTTTTCACTAGAAACTTTATAGGCTAAAGACTAAAGGTTATAAGAGTGAAATGTTCCGCGTTAGCGAGGAGTGAGAGACTTCGTTTTTTAGTTAGGAGGGATTTCACTCTCCCGCATTTGAGTATTAGGATTTTAATCTTGGTTACACACCAAAACTGGTTGTCAAGGATAGATGCATTAGTATCGGAAAAGTCTGCTCCTCAAGAATAAATAAGAGACTTGATTCACGTCCATGAGGATTTGAACCCTGATGTTGGGCTTGTACATCCACTCTCCCAACAAAATAAGAGACTACTAATGAGATCTTTAGTATACTGAAATGGAGAATTCATGGTTTCCCCACATAAGCACACTGGTATCTTGACATTTTAGATTGAAAAGGAGTAAAAAAAAATGGTATACTGGCTAGTGAAAAAATAAGCGCCTCTCCAAGGGAGGTCGTCTTATCCTTATCAATTTTGTCCTTAGTGACATGATCTTATATGTGACGTTCTTATTTTAAATTCCACGTGATCTTATATGTGACGTTCTTATTTTAAATTCCACGAGATCGCCGGCGGGGGCTTCCGGAACCCGACACTCCGGTCAGATCAAAGAGGACAGGCGTCAGGCAGATCTTCGTCTTGACGCAAGAGGAACCCTAGGGCCGCCGCCATTATTCGAGCACACCAGCACGCTCCCACGCCGCCGGTCGGAGCAGCCAAGGTGAAAGAGGCCAGAGCGCCCCACAAAATCCATGGCAGGATCGGGCGGATCGGACCCAAGGCCCGACCGCCGCCGCCGCCGGAGATTTGCCGGAGCTCCACACCATCCTCCACCCTCAAGCCGCACTGGCATCAAGGCCCCAGCCCCACGGCCGCGCCATCTAGTGCCGCCTCCAATGCCCCACTGCCACCCACGGGAACGCCACCGCGACACCCTCACCACCCCTCCAACATTTGCCGAGAGGGGGCCGATCACCGACGCCGGCGAGCAACGACGGCGCTGGCCAAGATCGGTCGAGAAGGGGAGGGGCTGGTGGCGGCTCGGGGCGCCTTTGGAGTCGCCCGGGTAGGGGACGGCTCGGAAGGTTATTTCTTTCGTTCTCCAAAAATGTGTGTGTAAAGAATTATGGAAACAAAATAACAATTTATGGATATTTCAAACATGCGTCACTATAACAAAACGTTTGCTGCCGCATCTATTCGTAAACACGTGTGAAACCTCTCAATGAACATTTCTATGAAACCTACTGAGGTAGAATGTAGCATGATTTTGGCAAAATGTAACGATCTATATGCAAATATGTCATAGTCAACAGATCAGCCGTTCAGAACGAGTGCTTTCCCCCTGTTGTACAATTGCATCTCGCTAGATAATGGAGGTTAATTAACAAGATTACCACTGCTAGCTACTAGCAGGAATAGTATCTAGGTCACCCTTGTTCTTGTGGTGGCTGTGTGGTTGCGTCCATGGACACCAGTAACAAGATGCCGGCCATTGTTGGTGACACGCAAGAGACCAGCATGATGGTGTTCGTCTAGAAGCACTTTCGGATACATAGGCCGCCGGACCTAACAAGGAACCGAGCTAGCTAGTGCACGCGCGTGTCACCCCCGGATTGGCCCAAAATGTCGCGTGCTTGTATTGCACTAATAGACAAATATCTCCCACAGAGTGACCAAGGATCGGAGGGCCCGGTGCTTCTTGCGTAGGGCGGCAACAAGTGCTCAAAGTGGTGATGCAGTTTGAGTTGACATTGACCAGAGATGGGAGTAGAAGATAATATGATATTTTGGGGAGGTCAAGTTTCGCCTGTAGCGTGGAACAGAAGAGCCATGCATGGTGTCATGTACAGATTACAGTATATGGTAGTGGTGGCGTAGTGCGGAGTTGACTCTGAAAGAAGGCACTGAACATGCACGCACAGTGGCATGGTTGACATATCCACCAAGAACACTATCTCTGATAATACTAGTACTGGTTCAGGTTTCAGCCGGGGTTTGGTGGTGGACGTCCCTGTTTCGCTACATCCGCACACGGAACACGTAATATGTGCACCTCGCAATCGACGCTACGCCTCCCAGCCTCGATCGTGTATGAATTTTCAAGATTCCCGAGCACACGGTGCGAGATGTCCCGATCGAATTGGGTTCCCACTGCACTGCACAGAACCACGAGATCGACCGATCTGGCCACAGAGATGGAGTAATAAACAAGCAGACATGAGCAAAGGTTTGCAACTCAAACAAACATGCGCACGTGGAACCCACAAAGGGCCATCAGATGGAACTTCTCGGCCTGTGTGTTTGGAACCCACGACCACCATTGCTAGGGGACAGGAGATCAGGCTCCATGATCTTGTTGATGCAAGTGCAACACTCTGACTATCCATTTTGTCTCCCTATCCTACCGTCGGATTTTTATTTTCTTTCTGTTCTTCCAACTGTAGGAGAGCTCTAATCAGGAGCACCTGCAGATAAATGTTTTTCAATTTCCCTAACTGATGAGGGAACAGTTAGCAGATGCCTCCTCCTACTAACAAAGATAATAATTGAGGAGGGGATCTTGTTATTCAGTTGGGATCGCGACAAGTGGAATGTATGTGGTGATCGATCGAGCCTTGGACGGAATCGTGTGCTATCTTAATCAAATTCGATCAACAGCAAAGGCATCTATTCCGAGGGAATAACAGCACAAGGCCACGATTAAGCTGTCCGCCTCGTTCCCAGCTGGACGGATTCACCTGTATACATGTCATGTGGTGTTAATTTGCAAGCTAATAAGCTGCTCTGCCAAGCATGCATATTCCTGGTTAATACTAATATAATACTCTTTTCTATGAAAAGGACTAATTTAACCACATAATCGACGTAGCAATAGTACCTTCTAAGCAAAGACCGGGATCATGGAATCAATTCATTTTGGCGTCAGCATTGGCTCAATGCTCAATTATATTTGCAAGTGGCACATGTTGATTTGTGCCGAGAATGTGCTCAACATCTTCTTGACCAGTAGGAGAACGAATGGTTCTAACGGATTATTGTATGAAACTTAATTTTCTTGTAGTATTATGTTCCAAAAGGTTATTGGCATCTTACTCGTGTTTCTAGAGCAAATCTGATCAAACAACACACAAAACCTACAGTTTCGTAGAAAAAAAAGTAGCGAAACTACAATTTTAGCTACTGCCACCGTCCTTATGTACAACAAGGCCACTACTGAAACCCGTTCTTCTATAGTGCTCATATCATGAGCCATCTATCTACTTCATGATGCCAAGGCGCATGTTTGGAGGGTTTTAGGACAAGGGATGGCTCAATGGAAGATGATGCATGGTGTGCTATTATGATCCTATCGGATTTCTTTTTTTGGCAACCCCCCGTAGTTGTTGGCGGCAAGACCACATGTGGCAACGTCTTACGTCGAACCTCTTTCATATGTTGTCCCTGCTACCTGCGGATAGCCCCAACATGTTTTGAAGAAATATTAAATGATTCTGAGCGTCTCTCTCGCAAAAATAAACTAATCCATCACCATGTGGCAAATCAAACATTTTAAAGTTTTTCTTTAAGGGAAAAATGGCCACCAATTTATTAATCATCAATAATAGTACTAATAGCTCAAAAGGTAACACAAACTACAAATAGGTTTTTGTACCACCTAGCGATGACTACAGGCATTGGCATGCGCCGAACGCGTGTCGCCGTCCTCGCCACTTCATCACTGGAGTCGAGCAAAACTTGTTGTAGTAGAGCTTGTTATAGTAGATAAACGGGAAGTCGCCGTGCTAAGACCACAAAGGACTAGCACACCAGAGCAGCAACCATCGTCAATGAACACGAAAACTGACTGGATCCTCAGAGGTCCGCCAGACACACAACTCCACGCAATCTCCGCCAGCTCTAGACGCAGCACCGGAGCGAGGATAGGGTGTCAATGAACTTATTCCGACTTCTGGATGTAGCCGCCACCACCTCACTATTGCGAAGAAGACAATAAAAAACAGGCTAAACAAAGAACAGGAACCCTCCCGCCGACGAGAGGCCGTGGTCCGCCATGCCTCCAAGGCCCCAAAGTCACCGGAGACGGAGCAGACTGCCGGCGTAGCCGGTGAGGGGGGACCCTAGATTGGTTTAACGGGACAACCATCTCTCTCTCTTTGTCATGATATATTGTAGTAGGACTTTATTTAATTCGTTAAGACAATGTTCGATCAGCAATAACTTTTTGATGTGTGGTCTATGCATGTGAACAAAATTGATGTCAATATATCAGGAATACAATTTCCCATTATCGTGATTATGCACATAACATAAACAAGAAGATAAGCTCATCTCAACGAACCTCCAAAATAAACAAAAACGAAGACCGTGCTACCGGTAAAAAAGGCAGCGTAGAAAAAGCCGGCAGAGGGCCCACTCCGACAAGCACAGCAAAACAAAAGGTGGGCCCCACCGCACTGGCTTGCCTCCCCCAACGTTTCTCTCCCTATTTATGCCCCACACCTGATGGTCTCTCTCTCCTCGTGTCTCCGCTCCCCAACCTCCACCATCTTCCCATCTCCGGAGTCAAAACAAATCGAGCGAAATCCCCGGCAAAAATCCGGCCTTTTACCGCGATTCTTCGCTCCGAATCCAAGGCGTTCTCGCCCTCGGACGGAGGATCCATCTCGTTTTGTCGTCTTGAAGCAGAGGCCACACGGGCGTGAGTTACTGTTCGACCAAGATTCCGGTCGGGTCTTGGTGGCCGAGCCCAGCCGAGGCGTAATTTGTCCGATCTTGGGAGCGTTCTCCGCGGCTTGGATAGATGGTGACGAAGATGATGCGGTGGCCGCGGCCGCCGGCGGCGCGCAAGTTCCGCGTCCGGCTGGTCGTGCGCCGGGCGGAGGGGCTGCCGCCGCCGCCGCCGCCAGCGGACCCCGCGGAGCAGGAGGCGCTGCCAAGGGTTGCGGCGGAGGTCAGGTGGAAGGGGCCGAGGGCGTCCGGCCTCAGCTCGTTGCGGCGCGCGGTGCGGCGCAACCGCACGAGGGAGGAGGAGCTGGCCCCGGCCCCAGCCGCTGCCGCCGCCGCCGCCTGCGAGGGTGGATGCGCGGTGGCGTGGGAGGAGGAGTTCGAGAGCGTCGTCACGCTCGCGGCCGCGTCACACCGGGAGGCCGCCGTGTTCCAGCCGTGGGAGCTCGCCTTCACCGTGTTCACTGTGAGCATCTCTCCCCTCTGCTTCCTCAAATTGGATTCATTATTGTTGTCTCAATCTCTTCCTCGCGATCTGTTGAATCATCTCATCCGTGGAGCAATTAATGCCTGCCAATTGCTTGACTGGATATGTTTAGTTGCTGGATGTCAATGGATCAACCATAGCATGCAACTATATTCGTGTTAGTATGATAGTAACATTACACCTTGTGAAGATAAGCACCATCTTTATCTGTAACGGCATTACGGTTTCATATGCTTTGCTTTTAATATATGTGAACATACTTGTGTCGTAATTCCGACACTCAGATAACCCCTCCTCAGAATGAACTTATAACCTTGTGATCGAGTTGAATTTCATGATTATGAGTTCATAATCCATGCTCCGGTTCATATTTTGGCCGGATAAGTTTTCTTTTCAGTTAATAAAATTTTGAACAAATCAACGGACCTAGAGCTAAAAAAAGGATATCCTGAGCAATTGCAAATCATTCCTTAGCAAATTGGCATGTGGTTTCTTCAGCTCAGTTTGCTTGAGTGACTTCTGCAGACAATCTGACCTGCCTTGTTTTTCTTTCCCTCGTGGCAGGATATGAACAAAGGCCCAAAGACTAAACCAACAATTCTGGGAACGGCTTCCCTTAGCCTTGCTGATTATGCATCAGCAGCCGAAGAGGACATTGAGATAATTCTCCCGCTGTCTGTACCATGTGGTGCACCTGAGTCTGCTCCATCGCTTCATGTGAGTTTGTGCTGTGAATAGCATGTTCTAGTTAATAACTATTGTTTTAATCGCCCTCTGTTTTGACTTTGAAATCATTTTTTCATTGTAGCTTACTCTGAGTATGGTGGAACTGAGAGCTCTTCAAGAAACCTCAGATGCTTCACAGCGATCTGCTGTGACCACTCCGTTATCTCCATCATCTTGTGATTCTCTACCTGGAGGAAAAGATGAGGGTTCAGTCATTAAAGCAGGCTGAGAAAGGTGAAAATCCTCAAGGATATGGTGTCTACTCGAAGGTCCAAGAAGACGTTCCAGAGCGATGAAGGCAGTGACGACAATTGCTATGTTCACAGTGATGGTGCTGAATATTCATATGGCACCGACCCTGTTGATGAAGATCTGGATGATAGAGCACATGAAGATGAAGTTGCAGATCCAACTATCAGGAAGTCGTTCAGCTATGGTTCTCTGCAGTCTGCCAACCATGTTGGTGGCCTAGTTTATGCACATGCAAAGATTGATGTCAATCATGAGGACTGGGTCTATTATAGTCACCGAAAATCTGATGCTGGTTACCATGTGGAGCAACCGCAGTCATCAACTGCTGAGGAAACTGTGTTGCCAACTGCCAAACGGAGTATCCTTCCTTGGAGAAAGAGGAAACTGAGTTTACGGTCATTAAAGGCTAAAGGTGAACCTCTGTTGAAGAGAGCAAATGGAGAAGAGGGAGGCGATGATATTGACTATGATCGTCGGCTGCTAACATCATCCAGTGGATCAGAGGTACATTTTTCTTTTTCTTCTCACTGCATTGTAAAAAGTAATCAACATATCCTATGCATGGTTTTTAAGGCGGTAAGGCGAGGCAAGGCGCTGGGGGGCGCCTCACCGCCTAAGCGCTAAAGCACAAGGCAAGGCGACGCCTTAGACAGTTCAGAGCAGCAGAATATAGTAGGATTTGGGTAGGCATACACACCTTGCAGTTCTTTGTTGTAGAGGCGACATAATATCCATCCCTCCCATCCTCTTTGCACTTGCTCTTCTCCGCAACAATAATCTGTATGAGCATGAACAAATATGTTATTGGATCGTAAGTGGGCTCATCCCCATCAGCCATTGTGCCACACTTGCAGGCCTACAGCAAGCAGCCAACCACAAAAGAATATTAATTAACATCCAAAACAAGCAGACAACCTACTGGAAACAAGTAACAAGCAAACAGACAACATATCATTAGCCAATAAACTAAGCATATCCATGAAAGCAGTCAACAGCCGAACATGCATCACTATTGTAATCAATCGGAGAGCCCATCATGCATTATTCTAATCAATCTAACCATCCACTAAGGCACAGGGCCACATGCACTAACTACTAATCTACTATAAGAGACAGGGAGCAAAGCTACATAACAAAGCAGGGCAGCATGCACAAAAACAACTAGCAGTCTAGAATAACAACACATGCGACCAAAGGGTGGGGAAAGAGGGAGGAGAGCCGTACCTTGCTGGTTGCTGCTGTGCTGAAGAGGAGGAGAGGCACAAGCTGCTGGAGATGGGGGGAGATGAGCTGCCGGAGAGGAGGAGGAGGAGAGGAGGGGAGAAGCTGCCGGAAAGGAGGGGGAGAAGCTGCCGGAGAGGAGGAGAAGAAGCTGCCCGGAGATGAGTCCCTTTCCTGCTCGATCTAGATTTGATTTCTCTCTCTTCCCCTCCTCGTATATGTTCACGCGAGTCAGTTTTTCAGCCACTGTGTTCCCGCGCTGAGGCAGATCTTTCCCGCCAGAACTCTGTGGCCCTTCCTGAGGCGTCTTCTTTTACTAAGGCGAGATGCAGGACGCCTAAGCGGACGATTTGGACGCCCTGTACGCTAAGGCGGACGCCTTACGAGGCCACATAAGGCGAGGTCGACGCCTTGCCTCCTGGGAGCGCTCTGACGCCTAAGCGTCGCTTAGGCGACGCCTTAGGGATGCCTTAAAAAGCTTGATCCTATGTATGGCCAAAAGGCAGTTCAAGTACTTCTCCAAAGAGTGGCTTGTTTGTATATCACAGAACTATTTTCTTAATTGCCATGATGTTTGTTCTGAGCAATGCCTCTTTCTACACTGCAGGGACCAAGAAGTGAAGGTATGATGTCAGAATTTGGCGATGACTATTTTGTTGTGGGCAATTGGGAATCAAAGGAGGTACTTAGCCGTGATGGTCATATGAGGCTTTCTTCCGAGGTGTTCTTTGCATCAATCGACCAGAGAAGCGAGCGAGCTGCTGGGGCGAGTGCATGCACAGCACTTGTGGCCGTTATTGCAGACTGGTTCCAAGCGAACCAGGATGTGATGCCCATCCAGTCACAGTTTGATAACCTGATCCGTGAAGGATCACTGGAGTGGAGAAACCTTTGCGAGAACAAGACATATCGAGAGCTTTTTCCCGACAAGCACTTTGATCTTGACACTGTCCTTCATGCCAAGATCCGCCCACTCACAGTCTCCCCCAGCAAGTCATTCATTGGATTCTTCCTACCCGAAGGTGCCGATGACATGAGAGGATTTGACTTCCTCAATGGTGCAATGTCCTTTGATAACATCTGGGATGAGATTAGCCGGGCAGCGGAGTCCTCATCTAGTGAGAGCCCTAACCTATATAGTGAGCTGGAATGATCACTTTTTCTCCTCAAGGTTGAGCGTGATGCATATTACATCATCGACACCCTTGGAGAAAGGTTATATGAAGGATGTAGCCAGGCCTACATTTTGAAATTTGACGACACCACCATGATTCACAAGGTCTCTGGTGAAAAGAAAACATCTAGCCCAGACTCAAGTGGACCATTGAAGGATTCTAAAGGGAGCTCCTCCACCGGACAGGACAACGAAGACGACATGGAAGAGAACATACTCGTGTCCAAGGGCAAGGAATCATGCAAAGAATACATCAAGAGTTTCTTGGCAGCCATACCAATCAGGGAGCTACAGGGGGACATCAAGAGAGGAGTGATGGCATCGACACCACTCCACCACCGCCTCCAGATCGAGTTCCACTACACCGAAGCATCACCCCCGGAAGAGGCTGCCTCACCCCCTCAAGCTCTCGCCATCGAAGCCCCGTTCGAGTTCTCATGGCCTGATCCACCACCACCGGCCATGGAGGTCGCCCTGACACCTGCGGTCACCGTCGCATAGCTTTGCCACCACGTTGGCCGAGAGCTGATGACAGTCCGCTTGACGCAGACAGGAAGAGCCTCTTTTTTTTTCTCCTTGGGGGGAAACCTACTCGAAGATTTTGTTTCCTTTTTGTTTGTGCTCATCTCATGTCTAATATGACCTGGCTAGTTAGTATAGGTGTCCCTCGAGTATCGGAGCCTTGTGCCTGCTGTTTTGTACAAAGAGGCGACTGCTCCTACCTATCTTGTATTAACCGACTGATGTTCTAACCATGTATTAACCTTGTACTACTACCAATCAATGAGTAATGCTCTCATGTTAGTTAAGTTTTGGCCCTTGTTGCTGCATGCAACTTCATAGAGCAGAGTGTACTGTTGGAACTCTGAATCTTCCTTTGATGCCTGCTGGCTGTCTCTGAAAATAACTGGTCTGTTCTGGCAAGAGTGCTGGTGCTGTTAGCTGTAGCTTTTTTTTTTTTTTTGACTAAACTACTTGTACATTAGACGGAATACCGTACAAGGACGCATACAAGTAGAATACAGGACAAATACGGACGCAGACACAGCTGCAACCACCTTACAGAAAGGACCTCAAAGAAAACTGAAAACACACAAAGATCCTCACGGTCCTTCTTCTTCCTCACGATCTCGGAGCTCGAAATCCACAAGACGAAGCTGCCGACGGAGACAAAACCGTCGCTTCCAAGGTCGCACCACGACGCAGTGAAAGCTTCTCGCCACAGGCGTTGATGAGCCGCAACGCAGACTAGCTCGCCGGAGCCAGAGAAGAAGACGATGATGGAACATCGGCCGGGGACGCACCCCAAGCTTCCCATGCGCCGGACCTGGGCCCAGCGGCGCCTCACCTCGACAGAGGTGGCCAGATCCCTCTCCATCAACTCCCACCACCCAGCAGCAGCAACCACGCACCAGCCCAACCTGCTACCTCCAACTCTCCCCTCGCCACCACGGTCGGCCAGAGAGAAGAACGCCGCAAGCCGAAACTGCCGTACTCCTCCACTCCATATGCTCTTGTACAGGCAACCAGACACTCCGGCGACGAACACCGAAGCCCAGCTACCCCACCCCCAGATCTCCCGCAGCAAGATCAGAGCACATCTTACCTTGACGAAGAGAAGAACAGGGGACAAAAGATCTGTACGCCGGACGCCTTCTTCGCTGCAGCAGCCGGCCAGATCACACCTAGACTCACCAGATCGACAGATCCGTGAGCACCCACCAGCCGCAGTTCGCCGACCCCGCCCAAGACAGCGTCGGGAAGGAGATCGAACCACGGCACCATTATTCCCCACCGACAGCACCTCCCTCCCCTTCACGGTGGCACCACCAGGGACATCTACCCTACTATATACATGTCGGAGACACAGGAACGAGGTTCCGCCCCCCTCCCGTCGCCGAAACGGCGACCGGAGAGGAGAGGAACCACCGCCCTGGCCGGCGACGGAGCCGAACCTCGAGAGCGCCTCCCTTTCGCCTCCTGGGAACTGTAGCGAGAGGATAAGGGAGGTGCTCGTCTTTTTGATGCTGGTGGTGTTAGCTGTAGCTTCTTGATGGTGCAGCATCGTCCAGGCATTCATGTTGGATTACCAGAGCCAACCTGTCACCAGCATCAGTACATATTCAGTGAATGCGACACATGAGCTGCTGTAAAATGTGGATGAAAAGCATACTTTCAATCTTTTCTGGGTCCGCATGTGATAGCGTTAATAAATAGTTGAATCTTTTACGTGTACCCTTTTAGAGCTGTTGTCTTTTTCTCTGCACGTTGAACATATCTCTTTTGTTTTAAGGGAGTTTTTTTTTCGGGATTTTGTTTGAAGGGAGTTTGCAGAGTAACTTCAGCAAAACATCAGCATCCTAGTCTGAACTGTAATCTGTGACTCCTTTGGCCACATGCTGTGACTTCTAAAGAAATTAGCCACTAGAAAAACCTCCTTATTTATTCTGAATATAAAAGTGCACTGGAGAAATCGCCGTAGCTGTTCACACTTGGTCACACTATCATTAGTCCGTGAATGATGTAACAGCCAACACGCGCGTTACGGAGTAGAGCGGCCAATCAGCGTCCACAATGCATGCGTTGGACAACGAATATAAATTGTTATTTTCCCCTTGTTTTACATGCATCATGCATGTTTATTCGAATGTCCCCTTCACAATGTTTCTGGGGTTAAGCTGGCATGATATTTATATTCAGTTCACGACTACGACCTCTTGTCCTGTAACGTAGGCATCAAGAACCGGTCAGATTCATTTGATGGTCCACATTACTTGGCAGAAAAATGAGCCACTGTCTAGCTCATTTGATTCACTGTCGCGAGTACAGAAGAGATCAATGGCATTTCCAATTCAAATGTCATGCCTGGGAACTAGGTACATCATAATCATTTGACACTGGGCTGGTGTTTAGCTGTACAAAATGCTTCTCAGGAAGCAAGCTTAACAAGTTAGCAGGTTCTGGGAGTAGAAATCCCCAGATTTCTGGGTGAGTAGGACCAGACAGCTAAAGATGAGTCCATTAAGGGCATAGATCAGACACAAGCTGCACAACTCCCGACATTGGCGCATCATTCTGCATTCATTTAATTCAGCGAAAGAACATGATGTAAGAACTGGGCACTAGATAAAGTGTAATCATGATAACTGAACGTAATTGCAGTGTACAAAACCATATCTCACCAAATACACAATGTCAAATGCCTCGGAGTAATCTTTCAGAGATTTCTCGATGTTGGTATTCCTGCAAAACCAGTTCTTTGTCAGTTGATGCATGAATCTATAGAAAACTGAGTCTCATCGCTGACACCAGTTAAATAGGAATATAATGCTCCACTGGCACTATATAGCGCTGCCTATCGATTGCTCCATTGGCACTAACATATTCTCTAGTTTTTTTTTTGTTGCAGCTCGACAAGAAAAATATAAGGTTTCCTTGGTTTAAATGATTTATTTAAATGTTAATTAGTCACATGAAACTTTCATGCAGTCAATTTTGGGCTTGCATTGATTAAAGGATACCAGTAAAACACAAACATGAGCTTTCCTGTGATTGCTCACCTTGTAACAACCCAAAAGAAACTTTACTTTAAAGAAAGGCAGCAATTAAGACTCTCTGTAGTTCAAACTTACATAGTAACAGAGCTTGTGAGGTATGTAAACTCTCCAAAGAAAAAACGAAGTTCACACATCTAATCACATTTATATCAACAAAATAAGCTGCTTCGATGATAAAAGAGTCACAAGACAAATGGGCAAAAGATCAGCTGAACTTTTGGAAACTATGTCATAGCCAGAGAAAAGACAGGCTTATTTAATCTTAGAACTCGTCCTGAGGAACCTACAATAGAAGAAAAAGGTACACTGGAAGCAAATATATGTACATAACCTACTGTGTTGTTTAGTAATTTACTCGGTTCACCGCAATAGCTAAGAAAATTTCAGTATCAGCGACAGTCCCCCCCCCCCCCCCCCCCCCCCCACACACACACTTTAAAAGCAAGCATGATATACTCCAAATGACCGAATCCATCGAATATGTATGTGACCGGAATAGAAAACCTAAATGATTCTTCTCAATACGGTAAACTGTAAGTCCCAGCTAACTATGAATGAAGCAAGCAAAAGGCAAGCTAATGGGAAAGTTACTTACAGGAACCCAGCAGCAATCCTGTTCTCGTAGTTTAAACCATCAGACATTCCCAGGTCTCCAATGTGATCTCCAAGTAGCAGCACGTTGGTCCTCTTTTTAACCAACGAATAGTCGTCAGTAGATCCATTTGGATCCCCCAGACTGTTGTGTACTGGAGCTGCCATGTCCAAGGAATGCTCATTTTTGTTTAGAACATGAATCGTCTTCCCTGCATTAGACGTTATTAAATTTCTATGAGATAATGAGACAATAAGCTAAACACATATTTGACGTAAAGAAGCAATTCATTAGTTAAAGCATCAGTTTGGAAAGATTGTTTAGTGGAAAGAGATAAACGTATCCACACTGACAGAGATACACAAATTACAAATCAAAGGTCCAATGGGACAGTCAAGTAATTCTTAGAGATTTGATATCACACATTTTCATAAATTAAGGAATTTGCTAAGTCTAGGGCAACTGCATGAAAACTAAAATTTATTGTGAGTTGGATATCATCAATATTTATACTGCATTAGCATTTGGTAGAAACAATTGGTGAATCTTAAAAATCACCTTTAAATGCTACAAGACGACCCTCTTCGTTAAATACCATCCTATTGGACACAATCTTGATGTTCTTGAATGATCGGTGGAGTTTCTGCCTGAAGACCTAAAAAAGGGAGCAGCATGTCATATGCAACGAAGTTCCTTTTAATGTCTGGTACCATGCTTTCGTAGAACTTACCTCCTCAATTATGTCTGCAAGTCCAGCAGAAAATACCAACACTGGAATATCTCTAGCCTGAAAATTGCATTTAAAGGCTTTATCAGACACTTATGTCTTAATGGATTTAGAACTTTACAGGGTTTTGCTAGAATATAACCATAAAAGAAGCTAATTCTTCTTTATCTCCCTAAAATGTTGTAATCACAGGTAAGCCAACTCGATCTACCAATAATATCACTTCATTACCAACATATGTGAAAGAAACGAACAAATGAAACATGTGCTAGAGAACTTCAGGACACAATTTTCAGTAGCACATTCCTTGTTGCCTAAATGAAGTGCATAAGATAGGATAATTCATCCGATAAAATAAACTAAAGAGGGGGGGACAAGAAGCAGACCAAGGGAAAATATGTAATATAATCATAATTTGAGGTCTCTTATGCTTATATGAATATTTCCAGTATGCTGTTTGGTTTATTTAAATGCTTGGAATAGCTTGACCATGACGACTAGCTTACTTCCAAATATGAAGTCAAACTTGCTGAAACATCAGAAGAAAATGAATTCCGCAAGCGCGGAAGCACACACGCAGATTATGACTTTTTTTTCCAATCAGAACATCTGTATGCTTGTGGATACAAGTAATCAAAACTCTACGAAATAAACATCCAAAAAAGTCACCCAAATGCCTTCCTATTTGACAAATCCATCACAGGGAAAGGAACCAAAATAGATAAGCGAGACACGACAATATAGTTACCTATCGGGACCTAATCTGTACCCATTACCTAAATACCAGGTGAAACAGTAACTACATATGTCCCAGATGCTTATCTGCCTTGTCAGTAAAATTGGACTACTACGCAAACATGAGAAAAGAAAATAAAACCTCCAAGAACTCAAACAGCTCCACCACTCCATCTCGAAAAGCAATTGCAGCATCAGCCACTGATTTCTTTATAGCTTCCTGTGTGAGCCCCCCTTCAATTAGGAGACCGTGAGTCTTCCCCCACCTGTAGCAAGCAACATCAGAGGGTAAGGTACACTACACTGAATATCTAACTGAGATGCATATTATATTCAGAAAAGTGAAAGCGAGGGTATACTGGGCAATTGATGAATGGGATGAAAACATTACAAATCATCAAAAAAACTACCATATATATAGAGAGAGAAATACATATCAGTTGTTCGTGTTTTTTCTAGAGAATTATTTGTAAAACTGATGGCACATAAATTAGGTTCTGCTAAGTGCTAACTACTAGGAAGTAGTAGGAATTCAAACTAGTATGCAACACGGATACAGTAAGCTAATATGCCTGATGAACCATGTGGGTCACAACTCACAAGGAAGCTTCGCTATAAAGAATGACCAATGTACATCCACCATCACTTGATAACAAAATACTTCTGAACTAAGCAACCATGTGTCCATGTTATTGTCCCAATTTAAAATGAATGTACTCTGGGACTTGCAACCTTGACCACATGACCTCTTAGATGCGAACCCAGAGATAAGCACTAAGCATTTCAAGTTCAAATGTTTCAGTGAAGGAAACCTATACAAATCACTCAACCAATAGCACAACATCATATGGATGCCAAACCAAAGAAGGTAAGTTCACTTCACTGTAACAGAATGGTATATCCGAAAAGCATTGAGAGGTGGATATAAACGAATGCAGTTTGCAAGAGCAGCCGAAGCGCTCACCATTCTTCCATGAGCTTGGCCTTCTCCGGAAGCGGGATGTCGGGGTCGATCTCAATGGGGTGGTAGTGCTCAAACAGCGCCTCCCTCTTGGCATCGAACTCTTCGTTCCCCTGCCTCAGCAGCCCGTGGCTACCTACGACCACACATAGATACACATGCCGTCAGGACACTTCGAACCCGAATTGTATGCTCCCAAGTCCGAAGAGAAATCAGAAATGAGGAGCTTACTCTGGCCCCGGGAGCCGTCGTACCAGTACCGAGTGAGCGTGCCGTCGAAGTCAGCAATGACCTGCGCAATGGAAGAACCTAGTTAGAATCCGAAGGGATATCCAGATACAACAGAGGCGGTGATACTGGCGAGGAAGCGGACCTGCAGCTTGGCTGCGCCGGCGGTGCGGATGGCGGCGACCTTGCGTGCGAGGGCGTCGGCGTCGGCAACGACGGAGTCGGGGGTCCTTGTACTGGAGGGAGACATGGAGGCTGGGGGGAGGAGGGTGAGACGGCCGCCGAGGTGTGGAGCGAGGGGCGGCGGGGTGGTAGGGTTCCGGCGGCGAGGGGCGCGGGAGAAGAGGCGGCGGAGGAGACGGGACGGGGATGGGGAGAGGAACGGTGGGCTCGTCATGGGCCGCATTTCGAGACGGTGGGCCGGAGCAAGACGAAGCTCTCTACTCTAGGGCTCTAAATAAAAATGCCATTAATCTGCCCGTGGTGTCGTGTGGCGACTGGCGAGACAATGTCGTCGGCGGCGACGGCGTCGCTGCGCCACCACTTCCGCCTCCCCACCCGCCGCCTCCTCCGCGCCTGCTCTTCCTCGACGCTCGGCGGCCATGGCTCCTCGGATGCGGGGGTGGTGGAGCTGAACCCGCCGCGCGGCACCAGGGACTTTCCCCCGGAGGAGATGCGGCTCCGCAGCTGGCTCTTCGGCAACTTCCGGGAGGTGTCCCGCCTGATGGCGTTCGAGGAGGTGGACTTCCCCGTGCTCGAGTCCGAGGCGCTCTTCGTCCGCAAGGCCGGGGAGGAGATCACGCAGCAGCTCTACAGCTTCGACGACAAGGGCGGCCGCCGCGTCGCTCTCCGGCCCGAGATCACCCCTTCCCTCGCGCGCCTCGTCATAAAGCAAGGGAAGTCGGTCTCCCTCCCGCTCAAATGGTTCACCGTCGGACAGTGCTGGCGGTACGAGCGCATGACCAGAGGGAGACGCCGCGAGCATTACCAGTGGAACATGGATGTCTTTGGCGTGCCTGGTGCTCGGGCTGAAGCTGAACTTCTTCAGGCTATTGTGCTCTTGTTTGAGCGTCTCGGAATCGCATCCTCCGATGTGGGGATCAGACTGTCCAGCCGGAAGGTTCTTCAGGCGGTGCTGAACATGTACCACGTACCAGGACACCTGTTTACTCAAGTCTGTGTCATTGTTGACAAATTGGGGAAACTGAGCACAGAAGAGATTGAGAAAGAGTTGACCTCAACTGGGCTGTCATCTGAAGCTGTACAGGGTATCATCCAAGTGCTTTCTCTCAAGTCACTCTCCGAGCTTGAGGAGGTGCTAGGCTCTGGCGCTGAAGCTGTTGCTGACTTGAAGAAGCTCTTCTCTTTTGCTGAACAATATGGTTATGCTGATTGGATCTGTTTCGATGCATCTGTTGTTCGTGGCCTTGCGTACTACACGGGGATTGTCTTCGAGGCTTTCGATAGAAGAGGGGAACTCAGAGCAATTTGTGGTGGGGGGAGATACGATAGGCTACTTTCAACATTTGGAAGTGACGATGTACCAGCATGTGGGTTCGGATTTGGAGATGCTGTTATCATGGAACTGCTGAAAGAAAAGGGTCTTTTGCCTGATCTTTCGCATCAAGTGGATGACATTGTCTTCCCATTGGACGAGAGCTTCAAGGACCAGCATCTTGTGTTGCATCTTCTCTGCGGAAGAAAGGCAGATCTGTAGACCTTGTAGAAGACAAGCGTCTGAAGTGGGTGTTTAAACATGCCGAGAGGATAAATGCTAGCAGGCTGATTTTGGTTGGAAAATCTGAGTGGGAGCGAGGCATGGTACGGGTGAAGATACTAACAACCAGAGAAGAAATCGAGGTCAAGGCAGGTGAATTGCAGTAATTAATTGTTAGCCAGTCTGAAGGTTTTACTTCCAAAACCTAGCCCCTCTTTTCTTCATTTTTATCGTCTTTTGTTTTTTGGTCCTTCCTCTGCAACATTGTATCTTGTCATTCCTACAATATAAAGAAAATATTGTGGAAACATAATAGTTAATGCTTAGGTTTCAGAAATCGGAACTTAACAGAATTCCAAGAAAGGATGCCCTAATTGAAATGCATATTATATATGCAAAAGTAAAATCTTATAACTGGACAACTGATCAATGTTATGAAAATAGCACAGGTGCATCAAGAAAACTACCATAAGAAACATTTTCACTTCTGTTGGAAAAGTTTCTGTATATAAATATAAATACATATAAATTATTTGTGCATTTGTTTTTTTATAGAGAATTATTTGTGAAATTGATGGTACATGGATTGGCTTCTGCTAAATACTACTCCCCCGGTTCTATAATATAAGAGATTTTAGATATTTCAATGTTGGCTACATACGGAACAAAATGAGTGAATTTACAACCCAGCCTCTCTATCAAACCCGAGAATATATGTTCAGTTCAATGGTCACCATAACCGAACACTGTGGCTTGTACATTAAACACTCTAGTATTGATAGCTTGATATCAACATGGAAAGTGTGTTAACAATCATGTTATTGAATAGCACAGCCGTTTCTAGATCTTCTGACAACAAACACGGGGTTGATTTGGTGGATATTGGGGACGAGTTTGATGAGCCAATTACAAACATACGACACACTGAATATACCTAGGCCAACTCTGGAAGGTTACTGGTGATAAAGGAGTATAAGGAAGCACATCCAACCCGATCACGGATATTATTCCTGCAAGCAATCGCGAAACGAGCATGAATTCCCATTTGAGATGGTGCTGATACTAGTCTTGATGGTATATGTATATCCGACATTAGCGATGATCCACGAGTTGCAGCACTGGCTCGTAACTAAAAAATATCCTAATCTAAACTCTAGGGCAGGCGGCGTCCAAATGGATCAAGGAGTAGGACTCCATTATGCTGCCAAACTAGATGGAGGATGCAGAAATCTTAAATTTGAACACTACTTGGGTTTGATCCAATAAGAGGTGGCGCAGCACCATGTAGTGGAGGAGAAAAAAAATTTGATGACTCATGTAGGTTTGGAAACATTGTCATAGTGGGGAAATAGACGATCGATCTTTGTATGGTAACCCAGAGGAATTGATCAAGAGCCAGGTTCTCCCTCGTCTCTTCTCTACACACTACACATCCATTCCCTTCAGTTGCCACCATGTTTTGTTACTTTGTGCATGCCACCCCTACTAACCCCCTCGCATCTCTATGTTGGCTGTCCTCGCATATGCGAGTGGAAGCAAGAGGGAATAAGGGAAGTCAAAATTATTTCAAGTTGATTGTACACTCATTTCTTTTCTTCCAGAATCCTTGCAGCAACACGCGACGCCAGGTTTCTGATACTTTCATCAGCTCATTTATCTCTGTGTGCAAAATTGAAAGGAGCATAGTACTCTTCGCACATGGTAAACCAGCATATATAAGAGCAAGTGTCCCCATGGCATCTATGGCAGCAATGTCATGAACCTTTATTCACGGTTGGAGCCTCCCATGTGATGAATTATTGCATAGTACTGTAGTACCCCATGCATCTATGGACACATTATATAAAAGAGCAGGTAATATGAAAGCTCAGATGGCATGCAATACTCGGTTTACCAATATATATACCCTGCTCGCTGTATTACTCCGTCTATGTTTTGCTTGGTTTTCTAGCATTATAGTCTGTAACTGCCTAAACGAATTTCAATTTATATAAGATTGGAAGGCATCATGAATTCCCGTACTCCCTACCCGGATCCCAGTGTTAGTCAGTCAGACGGTGGCAGGGATAACCACTTTAAGTTCACCATTAACTTAGTACTGCCAGCACATCAGGGATTTGGTAAACGGCACTACCCTAATTGTTAGGGAAACAATTAGGAACGTAGCAACCATACTGTCTTGTCAAAAGAACGTTTTTTATATTAAAAAAACTAACCACAAAGGGTTAAACTTGAATGTTCTTTCTTTTTTAATAGCACCAGCCCAATCTATGGCCCCTTAAGTGTTTTCTTTGTACCAATTTGCATCATTTTCTTTTTTTCATGCACCAAACAAATGAACTAGTACTTGATTTGCTTAATATGAATCAACAACTATGAGCGAGTCATTTAGAATAAAAAATGGAAAGAGTATCATCATGCGGCCAAAGGGGTCGAGGAGTAGGACTCCATCATGCGGCCAAACTAGATGGAGGGCTGGAGGCTCTGCAGAAATCTGAAATTTCAAATCAAGAGGTGGCACAGCACCATGTAGTGGAGGAGTCATAAAGCACTTGATGACTCATGTAGGTTTTGGTCATGTCTTCTAAACATCATGGTGGGAAAATATACAATCAACCTTCATGTGGTTTGGTCTTTGTCTTGTATCTTGATTCCCGCCCTGCTTCTTTTGAGTGTTATTTTTCTTGTACTTTACATTCTCTGTACTAGCACTTGATGGGTGGAAGTATAGATATTAGTGGGTGCATTCACGGGGATATTTTGTTCTTTTGCGACGGTAAGTTGGAGTACTGGTCAAGTCTTGCTCTATATCTAATCCCATTTTTTTGTTATGTTCCTATCTAACTGAGCACCTTTTTTGTTTGTTTTCTCACCTTTCCCTTTCAGTTCCAGCAGTTTCATCTTGCTTTGTTTCTTGCTTAATTCGGTCAATCGTATCATGCTTAATTCGGTCAATCGTATCATGCTCAGTCTCAAACTATTACAAGAAAAATCTTAAACCCTTAGAAATGATAAGAGCCATGTTCTCCCTCATCTCTTCTCTCTACTCAGCACCACACCCATTCTCTTGTGTTGTTCCTTCCAGCATGTCGCCCCTACTAGCCCCCCTCCGCCCCTCACATCTCCATGCTGGCTGTCCTTGCAAAGAGATGAGTGGATGGCATCATGGGATTGGACGAAGCAGGAGGGACATTGGCTTGAAGGCTCGACCAATGAAGCTGACCCTTGTTCTCGACCTCCTATCTTGCTCACTAAATGTCCTTTCTCTGCCCTCGAGATATTGCGGTAGGCAGGATGTGCCGTGAGCCCGCACGCTCAAGGTGTGGTGGTGGCGCAAGCCGCTCCCGGCCCTTTCTCCAAGGCGAGAATGCTACGGAATTTCCACTTGGCTCCTTTTATGTTTGTGTGCAGAACCGAAATGAGCAGTACTGTTCGCACATGGTAAACCAGCATATATGAGAACAAGTGTCCCCATGGCATCTATGGCAGCAATGTCATAAACTTTTTTTCACGGTTGTTGGAGCCTCCCATGCGATGAATTATTGCACAGTAGTGTAATACTCCATGCTGTTAGGAATAAGCAACTTGTATTCCACGGGGGACAAAGACCACAATATATAGTACATGTACATGTGTAAATATGCAGGAAACCCCCTATCTAATAGGGAAACTACAATATACAAATATCTCTCTAACACCCCCCCTCAAACTCATGGTGGATCCACAACACTGAGTTTGGAGAGGAAAAAGCTATGATGTGCTCTAGTCTGGGCCTTCGTGAAAAAATCCGCCAACTGTAACTCTGAAGGCACATACTGGAGCGCAATAATCTGATCCTGCACACTAGCACGGACAAAAGAAGCATCAACGCCAATATGCTTAGTAAGCTCATGCTTCACCGGGTCACGTGCAATGCTAATAGCACCTGTACTGTCTGACAATAGAGTCGTGGGTGTCGTAACAGAGACACCAAAATCTGCAAGTAACCACCGTAACCAAGTCACCTCGCAGTCAAAAGAGCCATAGCTCGCAACTCAGCTTCTGCACTCGAACGGGAAACTGCGGTCTGTTTCTTCGTCTTCCAGGCAATGAGAGAACCACCAAGAAAGACACAGTAAGCAGAAAGTGAACGGCGATCCAAAGGATCACTAGCCCAAGTGGCATCGGAGTAGGACTGAAGCTGTAACGAGTTGGAACGAGGAAAGAAAGACAAAGAGAGATCGTTCCACGAAGATAGCGTAGAACACGAAGAAGGTGACTATAGTGAACCGAAGTGGGAGCAGAAACAAACTGACTCAGAATATGGACAGGATAAGAAATATCAGGGCGAGTAACAGCCAGATAGACGAGACTCCCGACAAGATGTCGATAACGAGTCGGATCAGAGAGAGGATCGCCATCAGAAGCACGAAGAGAAATATTGAGCTCCATGGGAGTCTCAGCAGTACGGTCATCAGTAAGAGCGGCACGAGAAAGAAGATCATGAATATACCGTTCTTGGGATATAAAGAAACCATCAGAGGTGGACGAAACCTCAATCCCAAGAAAGTAACGAAGCGGACCAAGATCCGACATAAGAAACTGCTCACTCAGACGTGCCTTGACAAAGGCAATATACTCCGGGTCGTCACCAGTGATGATCATGTCATCAACATACATAAGAAGAAGAGTGCGACCACGAGGAGAAGAGTGAACAAACAACGCAGGGTCATGAGCACTGGAAGAGAAACCAGCAGCTGTGACCACAGAAGCAAAGCGCTCAAACCATGCACGAGGGGCTTGCTTAAGGCCATAGAGAGAGCGACGAAGACGGCAGACCATGCCATCTGTAACAGAATACCCCGGTGGTGGTTGCATATAAACCTCCTCACGCAACTCACCATTAAGAAAGGCATTCTTAACATCAAGCTGAGACACAGACCAATGGCGAACAGATGCCACGGCAAGAAGAGTCCGAACAGTGGTCATGTGAGCCACTGGAGCAAAAGTCTCATCATAATCACGGCCATGCTCCTGCTGAAAGCCACGAGCGACCAGACGAGCTTTGTAACGCTCAAGAGTCCCATCAGAGCGGGTCTTAACCTTATAGACCCACTTACAGGTGATAGGACGAACACGAGGAGGAAGAGGAACGATCTCCCACGTACCAGTGCGCTCAAGCGCAGCAATCTCCTCAGCCATGGCAAGCTGCCATTCAGGATGAACAACAGCCTCACGATACGTAGTCGGCTCCGGGACAACCGAAACACTGTAGGTAGCGGGATAAGAAATCAGGTGAAGGACAAGGCCGAGAACGAAGAGATAAGTCGGCTGAGACGGTGCACCAGAAGTAGAGGGTGCATCAGATGACTCGGTCACAACACGTGGACGACGAGTATAATAGAAAGGAAAAGTAGGATGAGAAGGAGCAACAGAGAAGACGGAGGCGGAGACGGGGGAGGGTGAAGAAGGCGACGAAGGAGGAGAAGAAGGCATCGATGAAGGAGGAGAAGAAGGCATCGGAGTAGACGGCACCGGATCAGGGGGAGGAGGAGGAATATGAGGGACATCGGGAGGAGAATCAGGAAAAGTAAGAAAAGAGAGATCCTCCACAGTAGAGGTCGAGGAGGTCGAGCGTGGAAAGAAAGGACGAGACTCGTCAAACGTCACGTCCCGGGAAATACGCATCCGACGAGCCACGGGATCCCAACATCGATAGCCCTTATGCTCATCACTATATCCGAGAAAAACACACTCAACAGACTGAGCGGTTAGTTTGGTGCGTTCACGAGGAGCGAGGAGAACATAGCAAACACAACCAAACAGACGCAACATGGAATAGTCAGGAGAGCGATCACATAGTCGCTCGAGAGGAATACCACCCTGAAGGGCGGCAGAAGGCTGAATGTTAATGAGATAGACCGAGGTAGAGACAGCCTCAGCCCAGAAATGTGGCGGGAGAGAAGAAGCGATCATCATCGCACGAGCAGTCTCTAGAAGATGACGATGCTTACGCTCAGCAACGCCATTCTGAGCATGTGCACCGGGACAAGAGAACTGAGCGAGAGTGCCCTGCTCAGCAAGAACACCACGCAAATGCTTGGAGATATACTCACCAGCAGAATCAGCACGGAACACACGAATAGGTGTAGAGAACTGAGTGTGAACCATGGCAGCAAAACGCTTATAGATAGAGAGAACCTCACTACGAGAGGACATAAAGTAAATCCAAGTGTATCGTGAGTAATCATCTATAAAGATAATATAGTAGCGATGACCCCCTTTCGAAGCGAAGGGAGCCGGACCCCAAACATCTGAATGAACGAGATCAAAAGGACGCTCGGACACAGAGTCACTATGAGGATATGGTAGCTGAATCTGCTTACCAAGCCTACAACCCAGACAATCCAAAGAAGCGTTTCCGGAGACAGACCCTAGAACACCACGATGAACTAGAGACGAGAGACGAGAACCACATAAATGGCCAAGACGATGATGCCACTGCTGAAAAGACTGGTGGCTGCGGCAACCTGGGTCGAGAGACTGGCGGCGGTGGCAGCGGAAGGAAGACGAAGCCAGTCAAGCTCCCATAAACCATCATGGCGTCGGGGACCAGCACCAAGCAAAGCGCCCGTACAACGATCCTGAACAGAACAGGAATCAAAGTCTAGAGTGACCCTACAACGAGAATCGACAATCTGACTACCAGAGAAAAGCTGCATGGTGAGTCGAGGAATATGAGCGACAGAAGGAACATGAAACGCGGGACTGCTAAGAGTGCCTCGACTAGCAACGGGGATGGGAGTACCATCGGCAGTACGAATAGAGACAGGAGACTCGACAGGTCGAATAGAGCTCAAGGCGGAAGAATCGTAAGTCATATGAAAAGATGCTCCAGTATCAAGAATCCAAGGGGATGTACCTGAATGAGAAGAAGGTGGTCTCTCGGTGCCAGAAAAGTCAGTCGCAGAACCAGCAGAACCTGTCGGTGAAGAGTCCCAAGTAGCAAGCAGGCATCGGAGTTGCGCGATCTCACGCGCAGTGAAAGACGCCACTGAAGAGGTCGAGGTAGATGCGTCAGCCAAGGAGGACCAATCATCACAATACATGGTCGCCACATGTGGAGTCGAAGGAGAGCAGCCAGAACCATGTGCAGAAGCCGCGAGAGTCGACGTAGAGCGGCGAGTCGACATAGATGGAGTCGACGTAGAGCGGCCACAACAGCGGGCAGAAGCCCCGATAGTCGGCGTAGAGCGGCGAGTCGACATAGACGAAGTCGACGTAGAGCGGCCATAACTACGGGCAGAAGCCGCGAGAGTCGACGGAGAGCGGCGAGTCGATATAGACGGAGTCGACATAGAGCGGCCATAACCGCGGACAGAAGCCGCGAGAGTCGACGTAGAGCGGCGAGTCAACATAGACGGAGTCGACGTAGAGCGGCCATAACTGCGGGCAGAAGCCGCGAGAGTCGACGTAGAGCGGCATGTAGACGTCATCGAGGGAGACGACGAAATAGGCAACAAGGACCTGGAGCAGCACCGAGCAAAGACGGAAGCTCGGGACAGCCTACAACGGGATCAGCAGCAGACAGCGACATTTTTTGTTTTTTTTTCTCGATTTTTTTTTTTGAAGTCAACGGAGGAGAGATAAGATGGATCTGATCGATCTCACCAGCCTGATGGAAGCAGCCAGCCCTGGAAGCAGCGAAGGCAGCGACGGGCACAGACGACCGGAGGACCTTGGACGCAGGCCAGAGAGCGGCGACCGGAGGGCGGCGGACGACGGCCGCGACGGGCACAGACGGCAACGGCCGCGACGGGCACGGACGGAGAGCGGTGACCGGAGGGCGGCGGACGACGGCCGCGACGGGCACAGACGGCGGCGGCCGCGACAAGGAGCGGCAGAAGTAGGCCGCAACGGGCAGGGTCGGCAGCGGCCGGCGACGGGCGGCTGCAGGCCGTGACGAGAAGGCCGGAACGGCGACCGGAGGAAGAAGCTCAGCCGCAGGCTCGAGCAAGAGGAAGAAGAAGAACGCCGGCGACGACGGCGACGGGGACAGTGGCGGCCCGAGACTGCGGCGGCGGCAGAACGAGGAAAAAAAATCGCACGAGTTGCGGCGTGCGGGAACCCTAACTTCGCTCTGATACCATGTTAGGAATAAGCAATTTGTATTCCACAGGGGCCAAAGGCCACAATATATAGTACATGTACAGGTGTAAATATGCAGGAAGCCCCCTTTTAATAGGGAAACTACAATATACAAATATCTCTCTAACACATGCATCTATGAGCACACAACTTAGCTTATATAAAAGAGCAGGTAATATGAAAGCTCAGATGACGTGCAATTTTCGATTTACCAATATGTATACCCTGCTCGTTGTATTACTCTATCTATGATTTGCTTGGTTTTCTAGCATTATATATGTATGTAACTGGCTATACGATTTTTCATTTATAGGATTGCGAGACATCATGAATTCCCGTAGTCCCTACCCGAGTCCCAGTACTAGTTAGTCAAACCGATGAGGGGATAACCACTTTAGGTTCACCACTGATATTCTTCATAAGTGTCTTCTTCCGCATTGATTTGCATCGTTGTTCGGTTTTCTTGCACCTACAAAGCGACAACTGGTACTGGATTTGCTTAAACATGAATCAGCTCCATTATACTAGACTATGAGCCAGTCATTCAGAAAAAGATGGAAAGACATTTTGCCTCGCTTAAAAAAAAGATCCGAATGAGATTAAATTCTTTCTCGGGCTCGCAATGAGAGTAGTGGAAACTTTAGCTCCCACTTGATCATCATGTGAACCATTTTCAAGTTTCTCGAAAGCCAAATTTGGCAAGCTATTCACCGAGCTTAATTGGCGGCCTGACAGAGCAACCTCTCTCAAAACCAAACAGTCTACTACGCCCTCTCACTAATATAAGGTATTGGACCTACCATATTCAATTTTCTTGATTCAAATGTATCTAGACTTATTTGTAAATAGATTTACTCATTTTAATACCTATGTAGTAAAAAATGAAGGGGGTCCAGTGCCTTATACTCCGTATTAGTGGAATGGAGGGGGTACTTCATTGAATAGAAAAAACTGCATTTGGGATATTTGCATACACAGGCTGAATACCCAGGCCACCCAAACACTAAGAATTCGGGATATTCGGGTCTGGAGCCATGGACAATGTCAATGTCTAATTCCAGGCCCGTGTATCTACATCCAAACACAGCTTAAACTTTTTGCCCCCACTATAATTTTTGTTCTGGGTCCGCCCTTGGGCTACATCCAAGGCTTGTTGGTTCAACTTCTCTCTATGATGTTCTCGGTGATTGTATAGATTCTGGTTTTTATGTTGTTTCCAATGACATCGGGAGAGGCTCGAGAGAGGTCCTTATGGCTCTAAATTATTATTTTTATTTGGTAATCTTGTGCTGTGATCGTTTGTGTGACTATTTGTAGAATTTCTGATTCAAAAAATATCTGCATAAAAAAAGTGGTCCCTGTATTAGTTGTCTGCATGTTGTACAACAGCCAGCTCAACTATGTGTTTTCTTTCTGGGTCAAATCACTTAATGTAGAGATAAAATTATATTAGTAGGCTAACTGTAAACGTTGGCTGGCATATAACCTATGTTCTAAAATTTAAAACGTTTTGGCAGACCATTTTAGCCTGTCAAAACATTTTATATTTTGCAATAGAGGTAGTATTAGTTTTCTCAGAGTAGAACACAGAAATTCCTGACAGAGAAAGAAAAGGCTTTCATGAAAGAAGAACAGAAATGACCACACGCTTGCAATTTACTCCAGAACAAGCATGTCTGCTAGTGCATATGTAAATGACACACAAAATTAATAAAGGGAAAAAAAGAAGAAGATGCAGAGACAATTACAGTAGATATACATGCTGCAAGCCTGCAACGCACCGTTGAGAGATGGGACGGGGTCAGAGGAAGATAAAGCAGTCCATGGACATGAGGGGATTGTTGAGGTCATCAATCAATTCTCCTCCACCAACACCGATACCGGCGGCGGCAACCGTCGCCCCGGCGCTCTTCCTCTGCCCACCTGAATCCACTGTTCTGCACGAGGACGAAGAAGATGAAAGCCTATTCTTCCTGTAGGACGCCGAGCCTCCTGGCCCTGCCCTTGCTCCTGCTCCTGCAGGCGGCGCACGAGGGGGCGATGGCCGCACGCGCCTCGCCGCCGTCGTCGTCGGGGTTGTTGAACGGATACAGCGGCCGTTGATGTGCCTGTTAGTGCTGGTGCTAGGCTTCTTCTTCCTCGGAGACTTGACCACGGACAGAGCTGGAGGCGTTCTTGGCGACGATGATTGGCGTGGAGCGGCGGAGGCGGGCCGGGAGAGCTTCTTCTTCTTGTGGGGGTCGAGCACCACGACCTCCATGTCCATGTCCCTGCAAGTGCGGACTTTGCGGAACTCGGCCGAGAAGGGCCGTGACGACGACGAGGACGAACAAGTAGCTGTTGTTGAGGAGGAGGTGGTGGCCATGGAGACGGAGGAGCTTGCGGCGGACAGCAAGGAGGAGCTAGTTGATGTGGAGGCGGCGATGGGCGAGGGAGAATCGGAAGCGAGTGGGAGTGGGTGCACGGTGACGGCATGTTTGGCGCTGTGGTGGCGACCCAGAGTCGGAGAACCGCCCCCGCACAAGGACAAGGAGTCGTCGCCGGCGGTGGGAGGGGGAGAAGAGTAGGGGCAGCATCTGCTTACACAAGTGCCCATGGATCTTTGTTGATGATGTCTCTCAGTTGATCTCAAGGCTCAGGCCAGACAGGGTATATGTATGTGCAATTAAGGGCAACGTGCCGACCAATTATCAAGGATGATAACTGATGCAAGGACAATAAGATTATATAAGCAAATGGAGGGACAAAGCAAATGCAAAAAGACATAGTTGTTGCAGACCTAGTAGTGGTAGACTTTTTGCACCAAAACAAATAAAGCTGGCATGGCCATTTGGTCAGAGAACTAGCAGCGAGCGCAAAGTGTTTGAATTTGCAACGGCAGGCGCCAACACAGAGAGACAGTGACTATGATGAATGCAGTGCAGCTAGCTGCATCAATCAGTTCAGTTTCAGCATCCAAACAACACACCACACCTCAAATGTCCGTTCGATATTCAGAATAAATTTGGATCATGGACAGGCAGATCACACGCAAAATGTGATGACCCATTGAGCTGCATCAATCGGTTTTTCCGAGTTCCAACAACACACTGCAGGTCAAATGCCAAAAGAGGCAATCTGCCGTTCACTGTTCAGACTAGTTTAGATCATTAACGGTGCAGATGCAGTGCTCTCTCATCATGCACTGTAACTATATCCCAGAGTTAAGGATGCTACAAAGCTGCATCAGATAAACACATACATACAGATAATTCTGAGCCGGCGAGACCAAAGGAAAATGATGTCTCGTTGTCCCTCTGTCTTCCAACTTTCATCTAATGCAGCTACCAGTTCTAGCCTGCTTGTTATTTAGTCCTCGCATTACCCTTGAAGAAGAACAAAAAATGGTCAGTGAAGCAACTGGCATCGTTAACCCTCTGTGCAACGGGTGGTCGTCTTAGCAGGGGCACGGTGGAGCTCATTACGAATTTGTTTAGGTTGAGCGTGAAGCTAGCGTCACTGCTTCTTGTGAAGAGGCAGGGGATGGTGGTAATAACATTGACTCCATTGTGGTGGACAATCCCGAGGAGTAGAAGGAGTAAATGAGAATTGCATAAGTTGTATTGATTCATGGTAACCATATAAGAAAACTCTACATTTGTCTACATGTATTCCTTCTCGAGAGTTGCTAAAATCCTTTTGGGCCCTGAACCAAAATCCATGGTAGAGTGTTCTTTGCACTTCTATTGGATCAAATAAAGGAAACAAATAAGGTAGAGTAGCACTTGCTCATCATAAGAGATGTATTTACCATAGTAAACCTACTCCTCATAAGCATCTTCCTTATGGAAGAAAAGTGAAATTTGGTTCGAACGAATATAAATAAGGTGGTGAGAAATCGAGGTTTATAGGTCAAGGATTCCGCACAGGGCCAACATCGGTTACAATGTGGCGTACCTTCTCAATATGGGTGTAGTTATGTTTTGATACTGAATATCATTAGCAGTACATATCCATGCAATTGATGTATGTAGTGACTACGAAGTCATATGGGTCTCAATTTAGGTATCTATGTGTGAAACTTTGGAAGTCACCCTATGATTTAAAGTAGTCAGAATTTTGTGTGCTACAACCGGCTAAGTGATTTTCTCCTTCATAAGGATTACTCAAAAACCGATGATTGTTGATATGTATTCATAAAGAAATCTCAGATCGAATTTTACATCGCTTTAAAGGTGTTGATGATCTTAACATCAATGACTATGCAAGACGTATGAGATACATGCAATCATATTATGACGGATATTTGGGTCAAACCAAATAAATTCTTAAGTTTAGAACTTGAACATATGCCCTTAGAAATAAATGTACACCAATCTTCATATATCCAGAAATATTGGAGAAGTTCAATATATAGATATAGCATATCAAAGTCATATATGGCGATATTATGCCTAACATGGGATACAAATCCATTGATACCTCGCGGAAATGGTGATGGGATAGCTAGAGCTGAAGTTCTACATCTGAATACCATCAAAGCACTTACATAGTGATGACTGCAAGTGCACAGGTTGATGTAGCTAGTTTCGAAGTAAGAGTTTGTCGAAGCAGAGACAAAGCAAATGAACGACGATAATTATGAAAACTGCAATCAGGCTAAAGGCGTTCTCAGTAAGAGTTGGTTCCACCCTAGTATGTTCTCATGAGCGGAGATACATAACGTTTAATATAATATTGTGCAGGTAGGAGCGGAGTCCCTTATAAAGACGTGTCCTGAATCTATCGGGCATAGATGCCCCGCACAACCACTGCTAGTCTCGGTAAGAAACCGTTCTACATGGCTGCCATGGACCACCATCATACGTGGACCGAGCCACTGACAATTAAGGGTATACCCCATGGATGTGGGAGAAATTCTGTGGATATTTGTTACTCTCATGACAAACCAAAGAAACAGGGGTAAACCTCACCCGCGAGAAGGATATCAACCCCTCTCACGCCAGCGAAGCACAGTAGCCCCTCCCTCCTTGTCTTGACACGAACAGCCTACTCTGACCCGGAGGCAATTACCGTGCAGTCGACGTTCGCAGAAATAAACAGAGTAGACCGCGCAATCCATATCGGGTCATGGGTGCAGATGCACCCACTGCTTAAAAAATAATTTCAAAAAAATTAAAATAAAAATTTCGGATATACTTCAATACATTTTATGTTAGCACAAAAAGTTTCGCGAAGAAAATATATTTTTTTGTGACTGATGCATGTAAAATGCATACATGAACTTTGCATTATATTACTTATATTTCAATCATATTTGCATCATATAAGGGTTATATCATTGATTTATATTGATTTTGGGAATATTTCATTGTTTCCCTATTTTTCTGAAATTAACCCTGCACAGGCGGACCCTATTTCTATATTTTGATATTTCAGGGACCCAAACTACGTCCAAATGACCTAATAATTTACGAGCATCAGTTTTTGGAAGGAACAAAGCGTGGGAGCGAAGGAAGCGAACAAAGGGAGGCCCGAGGGCCAGAAGAGGGTGACCCACGCGGCCAGATTCCCTGGCCGCGTGGGACCCACCATCTGGGGCCTCGTGGCTCCGTTGCCGTCGATCTTTTTTCCCGAGCCTCCGTCTTGACCTAAAAACGACTATAAAAATAGTCCCCGACGACCTTCGGAAAGGAGCGCCGCCGAAACACTGAAACCACGAAACAGAGACCTGGAGTTGCAGATTGGAGGGGGAAAACTCCGGCGGGGCGCTGCCGACGTGGTCTCCATCTTCTTCAACGACTTATGTTTGAGATTGCAATAGTTTTGTTTCAGTTATGAAAGTAGACATATTATGTACCCCGTTCTTGTGTACTTGTTATGATCAAGCATGTGTATGAGAGCGTGTGAGGGGGAACGTGTGCATTAGTTGGAGTAACGGGGGGTGGCTAGTGCGGTGAACGTGAGAGAAAGTTCCGCGATCCACTTGGGTGTTAACTTACTTTGTTGCCTCACTAGGGATAAATAAAAATACCTTGCTACCGAGATGTGGGTGTGACCATTGCCACTACTCCATGACTAGATCTAGCATGTTCTTATTTTAACTTCATGTCATAGAACTTAAGCTATACTCTGATTTATCTTAATTACTAAGGTGTTATGATTTAGTTCGCATCTTGGTGGAGTATAGAGAGATTAATAAACAAAATATCTCTATGTTAGGACGTGATGCCCATATAATTAGTAACTTGTCATGAAACCTTTTTGTTGCAATCTCATATGTCAATTCTAGTGTTCCATTATCTCACTTTATTAAAGAGAGAGTGCATTTGTGAAACCATGAACCCGGTCCATTTTTAATCATAAGAAACACCTTTCCAACAACTTTTATCCACTTTACATTTTCTGCCATTTAAAAATCCGAAAATACAAAAACACTTTTACATCTTGCATTCACAATACAAAACCCAAAAATATCATCCATCATTGTTTCCACCATCCTTGCATATTTATTTATCATTGCATATTTATTTACTGTTTTGCATTCATTTTATTTTGATATCATTCTCACACCTTGTGCTTGACAACCACTTGGTGAGGTTGAGGGCACAAAACAATTTATTTTGTTTTGTAGGTTTTCAAGAGAAGGATAAGAAGATAAATCTTTCACTACTGATTCCCCGAGAGTTCGATATTAAACCCTCGAGTCACCCCTCGTGGGAAAACCGTCTTTCCTATACTATACACTCTGCACTTGGAGTCTCAACCTAACCCATATTCTTTTGACGCAGGAAACTACGTCAAGGGCCATCAAGACAGTTTTCTGGGCCGTTGCCGGGGAATCATTGCTGTAAAGGTTTATCCAAGGGTATCTCACAACAAAGTCAACTTCATCACCAACTTGTGCAAACACCTAAGCTTGGGGAGGTTGCACCTACGTGAGCATCATCTTATCCATCTTTACCTTCAAAGCATTTTATTTTGTTTTGTTATTGTCTTGCATATCATATTTTATTTATTTGCATTTTTATTTTCAGTTTTGCATTTTGTGTTGCATTTGTTATTTCGGTTTGCATTGTTTAGTGTCATTTTATTTTCAGTTTTGCATAAAAAATTAAAAAACACATAAAAACTTGCATAATGGAAAAGAGAACCTTTTGGCCATTTAGTGTTAAGAACTTTCCTCAAAATATGAATATCCCTGTTGAAAAATTTGAAGTAGATCATAATATCACTAAAATTTTATGAACACCGTTTTTATGGGAAACCCAAGGAAGATCCTATACTTCATCTTAAGAAGTTTAATGAAAGATGCAAAGTGTTAAATTTGAACCATGCCAATGTTAATATGATTAAAGTTAAGCTTTTTCCCTACTCCCTAGCTGGAAAAGCCTTAGATTGGATATTAAGATGGCCACCTGGAAACTTTAGCACTTGGTTTAATTTAAAAGCTTCATTCATTGAAAGATTTTGTTCCACTGAAACAGTTTGTAATTTGAGACAAATAGTTATCACCTTTAAACAAGAAGAGGATGAACCTTTGGTAAAAACATGGGAAAGGTTTAGAGGTATAGCTTTTGGAATGGAACATGGTCTTAGAGATTGGATGCTCATGCATATATTTTATAGAGGATTGTCTGAAACCTCTAGAGTCTTTTTGGATAATGAATGGGGGTTCTTTTATGAATACTACTGCTGCTAACACTCATATTCTACTTGATGGCTTGCTTTTGGAAGTGAAAATTAAAGAAAGTTTAGAAAAAGCCCAAGTACCAGAAGATGTTTTTGATGACCGTCATGAAATATTTAATCTATATATAGGGGAAGAAAAGTTGAGGAAGTTAAAATGCTTAGTGAAGTCAAGGAACCATTACTTGACTTAGAGAATTGTAGCTTGCATGAATTAATATCTATCTTACAAAAATTTGCAAGTGATCCTTCATTAATGTTAACCAAGCAGGTTTTGGTTCTTATATTGCTAATCATGTTTTAAAAGAAAAGATTGCTAGGTACAACCAAGAAGCTATGATACCACCTAAGCTTGGGGATATATGGATTCCCAAAGTACTAGTAACCATTGGAAAAGAGACACACCATGCTATATTAGATCTAGGATCTAGTGTCTCTGTTTTATCTAAAGAATTATATGAAGTACTTGAATTAAAGAATCTTGAAAAATGCTCTATTGAACTTGCACTTGCTGATGATTCCATTAAACATGCTTTAGGAAAAGTAAGTGATGTTATGGTAGAGTTGCATATGACATTTGTACCTGTTGATTTTCTAATCATGGATATGGGGAATAAAACCTCTAGTCCAATTATTCTTGGAAGACCTTTTCTTCGTACCACAGGTGCTATCATTGATTCAAAAGAAGGGAATGTGAAGTTTCAGTTTCCACACAAGAAGTGCATGGAACACTTCCCAAGGAAGAGGGACACATCAAAGTTCAAGCTCCCTCATGAGCTTCGTCCACAATAAATATCAAGTAAGAAGCCTAGCTACATGGCTATAAAGAAAGCGCTTTACGGGAGGCAACCCGGTTGTTTTTATTTTTGATTTTCTTTGTGTCCTCTTGCTGTAACAAGAGACTTAGTTTTTAGTTTTGTTTCTGGAATTTTTAATAAAGTGCCAAGTTTTACCTATTTTGGTTTGAAAAAGTTGCTATTTGCATTCGGAGATTTTATTCCAGCACGAATCTGTGCACGGTATGATTTTTAATTCCTATTCTGTAACTCCGAATGAGCTGATATTTGAACTGTAGTTGCAACTTTTCATCCTCTGTAAGCATGAATTTTTTCAGAATTTTTCGACATATTTAAGTAGGGTAGAAAAATACGTTTTTTGCTGCTGTTTTTCTGGACAGATTCTGTCCCATTTTGTTTGATGCATTCTTTGAACTTTTAACTTGAATCTTTTTGATCCAATTGAGTTTATAAGTAGGCATACAACATTATACACTTTCTGGACATTCATATGAATTTTTGTTTAAGGATTTTATGCAGCAAGTAATTTTTGTCTATCACTACTAATGTCACCCCACAGAAAAGAAATGGAGAAACGGTGTTTTGAAGTTTTTTCACAGGGATTAGAGGAGATGCACCAAGAGCTATCCAAGGATGGTGAAGACCATAAGCTTGGGGATGTGAAGACAACCCCACTGGACCACATTTGCACACGTCTAACTTCTGTTTTTCGATCAATGCACTTTATCGCATAAACTTGGAGCGTCTTTTATTTGCTTTTTATTTCGGTTTGATTTTTGTTTGTCTTGAGACCACCACTATCATTTATATATGAGAGAGCTACTGGAAATTTGGGTTGAATTAAGTTGGATGCTATTAAAAAGATTGGGAAAGGGATGTTTGAGTTGATTCAAAAAGATACATATAGTTGCATGATTCATATGCTTTTAATGAATATTAATTTGCAAGTGTTTTATCAAGAGCTATCTTTTATTCATGTTTTGCTGAATGTTACTTTACTTTGTTTAACATGGATTGGTTAGTTCTATGGACACTTATGCATGCATTTAGACGGTCAACTTTCTCCCTCTTGCTAGCCCAAAAATTCCAACAAGTAAAAACTTGTTTTCCAACACCTTCAACCAAAGTTTTTCCAGTGAGTCCACCATATCTACCTATTAGCTTTATGCTATTCCGAGTATGTTTATCATGTTATTTTGTATTATCTATACTTCTGAATTAAAATGCTTATGTTATTGATTGTTATGGGAAAAGTTGGTTAAAGAGCTCTCACGAACTTGATGCACACCTTACTTTTATTGCACTTAATAAACATGACCCATTGTGATTAAAATTATGAAGTTGTGAGCTTGACAAGAGTCTTGGTTGGGAGTTAGCTCATATGTGCTGTCACATGGCAAGCTTTCAACGTGCTCTTTATATTTTGTTGATATCATGTACTTTTGTTTATGGATGCTTATCATGGTGCCAAATAAATGGGAAACTTAGTGAGTTTAATGAGTTTGTATAAATGGCTAGAGACGCCTGGGCCGCTAATCTAAGCCATGCATCATTCATGGTGGAAATTTACTTACATGCTATGGTGAACCTTCAGTGATGCACCCCACAATAAAAAGCTATACCAATAGTAAATAAAAAGGGTGTGGAGATTGTTCATTTTGTTTGTTTGTCTTGTCATTTTGACATGGGCTTGTTCCATGTCCTGGGACAAGAGGTACCCCAGTTGACGCTCTTGATGACGCTATTATATTACTTACAATGACCTTAACTTGAACTTGCTTTTGTGTCCCAAGTTGAGTAACACCGTGGTGTAGGTACTCGTATTCACGGGGCATGAGACATTCAACCCATACTTTGTCAAGCATACTACTCATATTTGCTTTCACTTTAAACTTTAACCATTCAAGATGCTATGATAGGGGTAATGAGAGCTTGACACCAATGAATACCACATTGCAAACATTAACTTAAGTAGAAGCATTTGGAAGTTAGATGAAACTTATTCATGTTTTACCTCTACTCATTTATATATCTTTCCAAAGTGTCCACCTTTTATATTCAGATTTTATAAGAATACTCTATGACCATTATAGGATGTTTTTACTTTTCATTATGCATACATTTGGTCCATAGTACTTTCTTCTATGTTACACTTTGTGAATTATCATTGAACATCCTTACATTGAATATTTGATATCACTTCATAATCTATCTATATTGCTACTCCTTTGAAGAATGAATCATTTGACTCTATGTAGCAATAGTAATCATCTTTGATATCCTTTGATAGTATTAAATTGCAAAGTCCATGTTAGTTTTATCACCTTCATACTCGAGGACGAGTATAGGTTAAGCTTGGGGATGTTGATGCATGTAAAATGCATACATGAACTTTGCATTATATTACTTATATTTCAATCATATTTGCATCATATAAGGGTTATATCATTGTTTTATATTGATTTTGGGAATATTTCATTGTTTCCCTATTTTTCTGGAATTAACCCTGCACAGGCAGAAAACCCTATTTTCTATATTTTGATGTTTCAGGGACCCAAACGACGTCCAAATGACCTAAAATTTACGAGCATCAGTTTTTGGAAGGAACAAAGCGTGGGAGCGAAGGAAGCGAACAAACGGAGGCCCGAGGGCCAGAAGAGGGTGGCCCACGCGGCCAGATTCCTGGCCGGTGGGACCCACCATCTGGGCCTCGTGGCTCCGTTGCCGTCGATCTTTTTTCCCGAGCCTCCGTCTTGACCTAAAAACGACTATAAAAATAGTCCCCGCCCTTCGGAAAGGAGCGCCGCGAAACACAGAAACCACGAAACAGAGACCTGGAGTTGCAGATTGGAGGGGGAAAACTCCGGCGGGGCGCTGCCGGCGTGGTCTCCATCTTCTCCAACGACTTCTCCACCGTCTCCATGATGAAGAGGGAGTAGTCCACCCCTGGACTATGGGTTTGTGGAAGTAACTTATGTATCTCTCCTCTCTTGAGCTTCACTAATTAGTACCGTATGAGCTGCTGAACATGATTACGGTCATCTATGTAATACCTTTGTGGTGGTTTTTATGAGTTAATATATGTTTGAGATTGCAATAGTTTTGTTTCAGTTATGAAAGTAGATGCATATTATGCCCCGTTCTTGTTTACTTGTTTGATCAAGCATGTGTATGAGAGCGTGTGAGGGGGAACGTGTGCATTAGTTGGAGTAACGGGGGTGGCTAGTGCGGTGAACGTGAGAGAAAGTTCCGCGATCCACTTGGGTTTTACCTTACTTTGTTGCCTCACTAGGGATAAAGAAAAATACCTTGCTACCGGAGATGTGGGTGTGACCATTGCCACTACTCCATGACTAGATCTAGCATGTTCTTATTTTAACTTCATGTCATGAACTTAATGCTATGCTCTGATTTATCTTAATTACTAAGGTGTTATGATTTAGTTCGCATCTTGGTGGAGTATAAGAGAGATTAATAAACAAAAGATCTCTATGTTAGGACGTGATGCCCATATAATTAGTAACTTGTCATGAAACCTTTTTGTTGCAATCTCATATGTCAATTCTAGTGTTCCATTGTCTACCACTTTATTAAAGAGAGAGTGCATTTGTGAAACCATGAACCCCGGTCCATTTTTAATCATAAGAAACACCTTTCCAACAACTTTTATCCACTTTACATTTTCTGCCATTTAAAAATCCGAAAATACAAAAACACTTTTACATCTTGCATTCACAATACAAAACCCAAAAATATCATCCATCATTGTTTCCACATCCTTGCATATTTATTTATCATCATTGCATATTTATTTACTGTTTTGCATTCATTTTATTTTGATATCATTCTCACACCTTGTGCTTGACAACCACTTGGTGAGGTTGAGGGCACAAAACAATCTATTTTGTTTTGTAGGTTTTCAAGAGAAGGATAAGAAGATAAATCTTTCACTACTGATTCCCCGAGAGTTCGATATTAAAACTCTCGAGTCACCCCTCTGGGGAAAACTGTCTTTCCTATGCTATCACTCTGCACTATGGAGTCTCAACCTAACCCATTTCTTTTGACGCAGGTAACTACGTCAAGGGGCCATCAGTGACCTGTGTAAAAAAGACACAATCCGGGTGCTCCAAAATGACTTTGTACATGACATGTTTTTGTCTTTTTTGTACAGGTCCAAAAAAATGTCTTTTCTCCATGAAACTTTTTGTGCCAACACAAAATGTCCTGACGTATATCTTTTTTTTTTGGAATGTTTTGACATTTTGAAAAGTTTTCAAAATTGTTTTAACACAACGGTTCATCTGCCACCCGTGACCCGAAACGCGTGTCTAGTAGACGGTTACTACGTGACAACTGGAATTAAACCATATAATTTCTATCTCATCTCAAATTAATTATACTAGGGTTTCCCTTCTTCCCAAGAACTAATGAAACTACTCAGACATGGAAACACATGACATCATCATAACAATGGTATGAAGTACGGTACACAATGGTATGAATATGAGTGCTATAACAATACGAGTTTTGGAATTACAACAAGATGGAGGAGGGATTAGGTGGTGATGACGAAGGAGATGGTGCTGATGGTGATGGAGATCGATGCCTTGGCCTTCCGAGCTGCGGTGAAGATGGTGGCAGCCTTTTGCGGTTTCGCCCTCCGGATCCCTACCGGAGGCTAGGTTTTTTGGACTGTTTTCGCGATGGCGGCGGCTCTGCTCTTTTTCGAAATCCAAAGGCACGGGGTTTAAATATTTTATGAAGCGGTTCTCTTGGCGAGTGGTACGGTCAGCGGTATGGTCGGGTCTGACCGTACCGTGACTCGTTTCTTCTATGTTTCTTTTATTTTGTTTTATTCTCCTTCTTCTTTATTTCCAGCGAATTGTTTCTTCACAAGGAAGATTTTAAGTGCTCCCATCAGCATATTTCATCCCATACTTGGCAAGAATACCATGTATGAAAATGTTCTTCAATTTTTCGACTTCCTGTGAACATAGACATAAAAGTGCGTGCTGGCACGGTAAAATGCAAGAATCCCTATCTCTATGTTGTAATAGAGTAAAGAAAACCACTATATGAATGGACGCATCACATAGTTACATATCTTTTAACTAATTCCATCTGGAAAATCCAGATGTGACCATGGTGTGACATAGCGATAATGTCTAATTATCTGATCGCAACAATGTCATATCATATACTGGATTTACTGGAAGAGTCTACCAAGGGAAGTTTTAGCATAGACTTCACATGGCCCTTTCCAATAGTCATCTTTATTAAAAATCATTTGAAGCATCACAAGATGTCTATGCTTCACGAAATGATTTGCCCCATTAAAATCATTTGTTTAAGATCTATCATAATTCAGAATGACCTATCATTATCTATCAACATACGTCACTTGTATTGATAAAATACATACGAGTTATATTATTTTCATGAACTACAGAAAAGTTAGAGGATAATTTGCGAAAAATTGCCGTGAAAATCTAACATATATATTGAGAATGTCTTTACCAACATCTACATTCTAGAATTGGTTTGTCACCTGGTGAGATCGACCTTGATGTTTGCAAAGTCAGGGAGATTAAACTCCCAAAATTTAAACTTGTCGGTGATCCTCCGATAAATTATATTGTATTACTTTTCTCTTTGTGTGTTTTCCCTAATGGTTTCTCATACAAGTTTTTCATGAGACACTATAAATACAATTGTGGACCTATTCCATGACACGTCTCAAACGTTCTATAATTTTTGATTGATCAATGCTATGTCATATCAATGTTACATATTTTTTTATTATGGTTTTAATCATTTTAGTAATTTTTTTGTTTGATAAACCTATTAACTAACAAAGTTCTCAGAGACGGTTGTTGTTTTCTACATGTGTTTCTTCGCAGAAAATCCATTTTACGGAGGAAAAAATTACGGGAAAGATACAAAGGCACGAAGGGGGACAAGGGGCACATAGGTGAGGCGCGGACCCCACTCGTGGTTCCACCGCCTATTTATTCGTCTTGACCTTAACCCTTCGAGGCGAGAGTTTATTTTCGGAAAGTAGATACAGAAGACGTTGTTCCACGACGATCCAATATGGAGGCCAGTCCCGGTACTCTGCCGAAAGAGGGATCCATTTTTTAGGCTTCTTCATCGAGCTTGCTGCTCCACGATG
>CAMZMU010000041.1:135271482-135448676 GCA_947311845.1 Poa pratensis | reverse complement strand
TCTCCGTCTCGTCACGCACACCGCCTCCCACTGCGACGGCTTTTGCCGATGGGATCACTCCGATCCGTCGCAGTGAGCGGTTTGGGGTGGCGGTATGGGGCTTCCATGACAGATGAGGACTCGTTGAAGAAGGCTATGCGTCGCAAAGCGGCACGCAACTTGGACTCTCTAGGTACGAAAATGAAGTCAAAGTCTTTTCTTCGTTTTCGCCTATTTCGATTCAGTCTAATCTTAGTAGTGTAGGTTTTAATCTTGGTAGTATAAGAATCAATAAGGTTTCAACTAATATCTTGAGGCATATGGAATTTGACCGTCTAACTGTTATTCCTAAAGCTTCGACGTGTTGACTTCCACCTATTTGGATGAGGAAGAAGCGAATGCCACATCAGATGGTCAGCTTCTTTCTCATCTCATTGGTGAAGTGTCGGAGGTGGGTTTGGATGAGGACGGGCTGAGCTCATTGTATGAGCTAAAAGCAACCGGCCGGAAGTCAAAATCTACCTCTAACAAGGCGTCCCAAAACGGGCAAAGTTTTCCAAATCCCCAATTGTTTCCAAATGAATGGCATGTTCGCAAATAGCAAAGGTCTTGGTGACTTGGCTAAATTTGCACTTCGCTGGTTGCATTCGGGATCATAATTTGGATTTCTTAGCTATTTCTGAAACGGGCAGGTGGGACTTCTCGCAAGGTCTATTGAACCGGCTTTCAGGCGGCATAGATTTTGCTTGGTATTCCCGACCTCCGTGTGGTCGCTCTGGGGGCATTTTACTAGGCATCAGGACTGATACCATGGATGTGTTGGCTATTTCGGATGGCAATTTTCACATAAAATGCACATCCGAAATAAAGCAGACAATTTCATTTGGAGTCTTGTCGCTGTGTATGGGCCGCCCAGGAGGAGTTTAAATCTGCTTTTCTTTGTGAAATGGTAAACTTGGCAAAAGATAACCCGCATCCGTTCATCATCGGTGGGGACTTTAACTTGCTTCGTTATCCATTCGAGAAAAGCAGGGGTCGGTTTGACAATCGTTGGCCTCTTTGTTCAACGCGGTCATTACAGTTTGGACTTAAGAGAGTATCAATGGTTGGGAGATAGTTCACTTGGGCTAATTCTCTCCCTGAACCCACATACGAGAAATTAGACCGTGTACTGATGGACACCGATTGGGAATCCAAGTTCCCATTGTATCGGTACGGGCTCTAACGTATTGAGGGTTTGTCGGACCATGCTCCTATTCTTTTGACAAGGCATGGCTAGACCACCGCAAACCAACGTTTCAAGTTTGAACTTGGATGGTTGCATCGCGAGGGCTTCCATGAGATGGTCAAAGAATTTGGGAAAGACCAGTTACTGGCGCTTCACCTATCCAGAGATGGAACAACAAGATCGGGCTTTACGCACACATCTTGTTGGTTGGGCTCGTCACACTACTGGTTTACTTAAAAAAGAAAAGATACGACTATCCTCGATAATTGATGCTCTAGAGGCATTAGCAGAAGTTCGGCTATTATCGCACAAGAAATTGAGCTTAAGAGCCAATCTAATGCGGAGATAGCAAAACTTCTTTGTGAGGAAGAGTTAAAATGGTATCAACGTTCCAAAGCACAATTCATCCTTGAAGGGGATTCAAATACTCGCTACTTCCATAGTATTGCCAATGGCAGACACAGGAAAAAGCGTATTCATTCCCTAGTGCAGGAGGAGGAACGATTGAGGGCCATGAACAACTCAAGTCAAATATTACTAATTATTATAAGAGGCCTATTCGGAGCACCAGAGGAAGGAAACTTCACACTGGATGAGTCTCGAACGGCCGACATACCCCAGGTTTCTGTTGAGGAAAATAGCCTACTCACCAACCCCTACTTGGAGGATGAAGTGAGAAAGGCGGTTTTCCAAATGGAACACAATAAAGCCCCTGGACCGATGGTTTCCAGCTGAGTTTATATCAGAATTTCTGGGAGGTAATCAAGTCTGATTGCTTCAATTGTTCGCCTGTCTCCATGTTGGACAGTTGGAGCTGTTTCGGCTCAACTTTGGTGAAATAATTTTATTACCTAAGGTTAACGAGGCGAGAGGATCCAACAATTTAGACCTATATGCCTCCTTAACGTTAGTTTTAAAATATTCACTAAAGTTGCTACGATTCGGCTGAACAGTGCGCCGATCATGTGGTTCGTCCGTCTCAGACTGCTTTCATGCAAGGTCGCAATATCCTAGATGGGGTGGCGATCTTAGATGAAACTGTCCACGAACTGCATAGGAAGAAGCTGAATGGGATAATTCTGAAAATTGATTTTGAAAAGGCTTATGATAAAGTTAAATGGTCTTTCCTTCAGCAGACTCTCAGAATGAAAGTTTTTTCTGATGAGTGCGTGCGCTTATTGATAGCTTTGTTTCGGGCGGAAGTGTAGCCATTAAAGTCAATGATGACACTGGTAAATACTTTCAACCCAAAAAAGGCCTCAGACAAGGTGACCCGTTATCGCCAATACTATTTAACATAGTGGCTGATATGTTGGCTATCTTGATCGAACGCGCTAAGTTCGAGGGCCAAATTAAGGAGTGATTCCACATCTAGTTGATGGTGGCTTATCGATTCTTCAATATGCCGACGATACAATTCTTTTTATGGAACATGACATCAAAAAGCTCGTAACCTCAAGTTCATCTTGTCAGCTTTCGAGCAATTATCGGGTATGAAAATAAATTTCCATAAGAGCGAATTGTTTTGTTTTGGCGAGGCCCAGGAAAACGCCTCCTTGTATGCCGAGTTGTTCAGCTGTACGCAAGTTCAATTTCCTATCAACTATTTGGGAATTCCGATCCATTATCGGAGACTCACTAATGCTGAATGGAAATTAGTGGAAGAGAGACATCAAATCCGTCTAAATAGCTGGAAAGGCAAACTCCTATCCCTAGGAGGAAGATTGGTTCTCATTAATCAGTACTAACAAACATGGTACTATACATAATTTCCTTCTTCGAACTTCCTAAAGGAGTCTTAAAACGATTGGATTATTTCCGATGAAGATTCTTTTAGCAAGGGGATAGTGAAAAGAAAAAATATCGACTGACCAAATGGAGTGTGGTTTGTCGCCCAAAAGACCAAGGTGGGCTCGGTGTTCATGACCTTGAGGTCAAGAATAGAGCCTTGCTTGGTAAATGGCTATTCAAACTTCTTTCTGAAGATAGAGTTTGGCAAACCCTCCTGAGGAGAAAGTATGTGGGCGCTAAGGGTATCTCAGGTTCTTTGGAAACCTGGTGATTCCCACTTCTGGGCAGGTATCATGGCTGCGAAGAAGTTCTTTTTCCACATGGAACATTCTCAATTAGGAATGATCAGAAATTCGGTTCTAGGAGGATAAATGGCTTGGCCATTCCACTCTCCGAGAACAATATCCGGATTTATACAATATTGTACGACACAAAGCGACACACTCGCTAAGGTGATGGGTACTTCCCCACCAAATGTATCGTTCAGAAGAAGTCTATTAGGGCCTAGACGAGCATCTTGGAATGCCTTGCTTCTCCGGTTAGACACTGTCCAATTCATGGAAGATCCAGATAAATTCGATGGAATCTCACTAAGAATGGTAAATTCCGGTTGATTCTATGTATAGAGCTTTAATCCAGCCTGTAGTTCCAGTCGATAATAATAAGAAAATTTGGAAGATGAAGATTTCGCTAAAAACGAAAGTGTTTGCGTGGTATCTTCGTCGAGGTGTAATTCTTACAAAAGATAACCTTACCAAACGCAATTGGCACGGGAGTAGAAGTGTGTTTTCTGTAGTCACGATGAGACCATTAAACACTTATTCTTCCAGTGCGAGTTTGCTAGTTCTATATGGTCAGCCATCCAGATATGTTAATCTTATATCTCCGCGCAGCGTTGCAAACATTTTTGGCAACTGGCTAAACGGGGTTGATTCGAGGTTTAAACTACTTATTAGGTGGGAGCGATTGCCGTTATCTGGTCGCTATGGCTATGTAGAAATGACAATGTTTTTAATGATAAAAATTCTTCTGTTATGCAGGTTATCTACCGATGCACAGCTACGCTCCGATCATGGTCGGCCCTTGCAGCGTGTGGAGCACCGACAACTGTTTTGGAGGTGTCGTCGCGTTTGGAGGCTGCGCGCGGGAGTTATTCTCCCAGCATGGATGACAACATAATCTCCGGATCGACCCTCCACCACTATAGTCGTCTTTACAATTTCTCATCATGATATGTAATTCGCATTTTTATTTCTGCTTGCTTTGGCACTTTGAAACTTGTTGGGGCTGTGGTGTAATGATTAATTCTTTAAGTAATAAAATCACTTTATAAAAAAAAGTAGTTTTTTCAATTTTGTTGATAAAAAATATATTAATACCAAGCAGATATCAATTGAATATTAGTTGCTCAATTAAACAAGTTGTTTCTTGCTTAAAAAACAAGTCTCGCTTCGGTACACAACGGGTGGAAGTGCACGTGGCAGTGAGCCCCGATAGGATCGCACCTACCTCCGATCCAAAACTAGGCCAAATCAGCCACGTGCCGCGCGCTGACGAGCAAGCCGTCTCATCACGCACCACGCAGCAAACCAGACCGACGTCACACAACTACCTTTCCTGACTGACAGGTGGCCCCAAGTCTGTACGTCCCCACATGACATCGACGTGACCGTTCTGCCACTTTTCCGGTGTGCGCGCAGCCGCCTACGGTCAGACCTAGAAACGTCCAGAGAAAAGCCACGCCGTTCGCTCCCCTCCGTCGGCTGCCCGGTGCGTGCACCCGGTCCATGCTCCGTCCGCCCATCCCGAGTCGCACCATTTCGTCCTCCGGTCCATAGACCGCGTGCAGGCCGGATCACGCCGTCCGCGCACGTGAGGCCACGAGGAGAGCCGTTATCTCTCTAACCGTCTCCCCCTCCTCCCAAATCGCGAAATCCATTCCCCTCTCCTCTCCTCCCTCCCTCCGCGGATCCACACAGCGAGAGCGGGAAGCCAAAACTCGAAACCCACCAGACGACGGGCCACATGGCCACCGGCGGCGAGGACGTGATGGCGGAGGTGGCGGCGGCGGCGAGGAGACGCCGCTGAGGAAGCCGGAGGAGCAAGGCGCGGATACCACCGAGCTCGACGCGCCTGCCGGCTGGGCCAAGAAGGTTTGTGCGCGCCGTTCCCCGCTTTGCTAAGTTCAGCCCCCCCCCCCCCCCCCCCCCCCCCAACAAATCCGGGCGCCGTGGTTCGCGGAGAGGCAGTCTGAGCTCGAATTCGAGGGTCTCTTGCTCGGTGCGTCGGGGAGATTTCGCCTGAGCGTTCAGGGGTCGCGTTCTAGGGTTTCGGAGATAAATCCGAGCCCGTGCTGCTCGAGGGTGGCGACTGTTGACTTTTTGCTTTGCTCGACTCTAGCTTGTTTGCAGGTTGTGGCTTGTAGTACATCGAGCATAGTTAGGGTTCGTAGTTCTTGGCGTGCGGCTCTACTGGTACTGTAGGGGTTTCGTATGCTCCCGATCTGTTTAGCTAGTGATGGCCACGGGCTTTGATGTGACTGACCAGTCCATGGTGTACGATAGTTCGTTTGTGTGGCTAATAAACCTGTATTGGGATGTTTGAGATTTTGAATCTACTATCATACTCACCTGGCCACCTTTGTTTGAACGAGCTAGCGGCGTATTTAAGCGATTCACTGTGCATGTAGTTATAATTTTATGAGCAGCAGAGTGAATCAGTCTGCTGAAGTATTCTGGAACCAGTCACTAACAAAAAACAAGTAGGTGTAACCTGCCATTTATGGAATCTGATAGTCAATCATAACTGTACCTTGAGGTATGTGTTACTTCGTCAGGGGTTCTCCATCTCTTATGCCGCACAAGATGCACCGAACCCGTGTCGGATTCAGAAACCTGCATCCATGTCCGAGTGGGATTTACCGTGTCCAATCTAGTTTTGCAAAATCGGACACCTGGACCCTGGTTGGATTCCTGCATCCGTCTCTGTGGTCAAGTAAACATTTCTCTAGTGTGGATTCTGGTAACAAGCCAGTTACAACCATTTAAATGTGGTCCAACTTGTGGTGTTGTGGGGTTGGTCTTCTCGATTTGGTCGTAGTGTCGGTCTCATGACCTTAGTTTATACTATGTATGTATGGGTTTAGCTGCTTCACCAAATAAGTGTTAGTTAGTAACGAAGGGTTCACGAGTTGCATATTAAGATGCTATTTCTGGAGACTAATCGATACAGCTGGATTGGAATATCCATATTATGAAATCATGTTGACAATTTGACATTAAGCAAGCTATACCATATGTTGCTTTTGATGGTATTATGCAAGATATTTCCTGAGTGTATTTGCTGTGTACTATTATGACAAGACGGTATATACTATATAGTCACAAACACTGGCACTTTGAACTATATCTTTTTTAGGTACACAGACATATTATGCGCCCTATATTCCAAGGCTACAAAAAGAGCTCATTGTATGCTCAGTTCATCAGCAGTGTTACTATGTATATCTTGGAATTGAACGATTTTTCTAACTGAAAGCTTACTATCATTTTATGAGTATTAATTTTCTTAACTATTACTCCCTCTGTTCCATTTTAATTGATTCACATATATCTGCATATGGATGCATCTAGACACGTTTTAGTGTTAGGTACATACATATCTAGATATATTTGAGTCAATTAAAATGGAACGGAGGGAGTAGATTCTCTCCTGCTGCTTTCAAACTTAGCTATATGATAGGACAACAAGGTTCAACTGTAAAACAATGTTGCAACCACCTAACATTATATTTAAATAACACGTTCTGTTTTATTTCATTCATTATTACATCATCTGAGGGCAGAAAACTAAATTCTTGAAGCTATTGACCTATGAAAATGGCCACCACAAACAGGCATCCTACTACGATGGGGCAGGAGCCTTGGACAAATAAGTTAGAAGCCAGAGTTGATTAAATAGCAAGCAGATTGTGTCAGATGTGGGCTGAAATCTTTTTTTGCGACTAACGGCTACCTTGGACATAGTTATTTGCAGTGCTCTTTGCCATATACTTAACGTCTTCACCTAATTGCGATTTTGTTTCCTAGTTGAATCTGGTTCCGTGTTATCCAGCTAATTTTCCATCCTTGTGATGCTATTGATATGATTTTTCGTATTTATTACTAGGTGCCAGTGTGGTTAATATTTGCGATTGCTCCTTATGGAAATCTCTTTTCTGCTCTTTTAACTTTTTTTCCTAGTTGCACCATTCCTGAGTGTATGTTTGCTGATTTTACTGATGTTTAGTGAAACCTTTTTCTTTTACGTGTACTAAAGAGTTTCTCATGTCTTCGAAGTATATATTCCTTCCAATACATAACTTGCTGCTGTCCATATTGTTAAGTTTACTTTTTTTCTCTCCATATTCTCTTGTGATCAAGCTTCTTTATCCATTCAACATATTATGTGGATATACCTATTAGCGTGTCCTTTGCTGAATATTAACTACTTAAGCGATCATTCAATTTTCTTGTGATCAAGCTTCTTTATCCATTCAACATATTATGTTGATATACCTATTAGCGCTTGTCCTTTGCTGAATATTAACTACTTAAGTGATCATTCAATATAGCTTGTACAGAGTTCCTTGGACAAATCTATTATATTCACTAGTATTATGTAGCCAGTCTCGTGAATGGTTTGAATATGATATTCTCCTTTTCTTTTTGAAAATATAACCGTTGTTGAATTCTGCCATCTTCAAGCTTGGTGGAACTTAGGGTACTAATATCGTGTGCAATTTTGTGTTGCTTTGTTTGTACTCCCTCCGATCCATATTAATTATCGCTGAATCGGATGTATCTAGACATGTTTTAGTGCTAGATACATCCGATTCAGCGACAGTTTATATAGATTGGAGGGAGTAATATCCATGGCAAAACTTTTGTTTATTGTTTCTTTGATAATGTTTATGGTAAAATGATAAATTTTTAGAACCACATTCAGCATAGAGGGCTACTGTTGTGTTGGCATAAATTATTGTGATTATTTCCTTGTTTTATGTCTGCTCATATCCAAAGCAAGTTAGCATGTCTGTTGACGTCATCTATTGTATGTGTAGGTTGTGAATAAGCATGTTGGTGTTGCATTTTTTTTTACTTTGTTGATTCTCAAGTTGTGTGATAACTGATAACCAGTTAAACAAATACTGGAAAAGGCCAAGAAGAGTGACACCTTTGGGGAACAGATACTGTAGAATTGATAGGACTGTCTTAATATTAATTGAAATTATTGTTTCATTTTTCCTAATGTGGGGGACGACATTGTTATGAATTTATATGGAGGGCCTTGTCATGTACTACGGTCTCACAGGAATGAGGGTCCATCATAGTTGATGTAGTGACAGCAAGATTTTATTTGTGGACTACTACTCCTAAATCACAAGTCACAACGACTTCTTGAATTTGTGACGTTTTTTATAAAGTATAATTAAGGAGCCGGTGTTTTTGGATGCTCTCTCTCTCTCTTAACATCAGATGCCCTGCACTCTGTTTCTTTTTCATATCCTAACTATACTAGTCAGCTTCACGTGCTGTGCACGGTAAAAACAGTCATTATAATGAATAAACCTCCCTAATTTGTAAAAGTCTTCAAAACGTCGCATGTACAAATGTAAATTGATTCCATTTTTGCGCTCTTGGATGTACTGGTTGAATTTTGCACCTTTTTTTACTTTTTTCCTGACCGCATGCGAAAGCTGGCTGCTAGCTAGCTGCTCACCCTCTGCCAAGTGATCAGAGCGTTGTTTCTAGAAGGACGTAGATAAAGGTGTGTGGTACTGTAGCTACGAATCCCAGCGTTTCAGGCCGTTGGATTGTGTCCAATCAACGGTGCAAGTTGCATTATAATGATTTGACTGAGGCTTTCAAAATTCGTACACTATATAGGAGTATAGATCATATCCTAACTATACTAGTCAGCTTCACGTGCTGTGCACGGTAAAAACAGTCATTATAATGAATAAACCTCCCTAATTTTGTAAAAGTCTTCAAAACGTCGCATGTACAAATGTAAATTGATTCCATTTTTGCGCTCTTGGATGTACTGGTTGAATTTTGCACCTTTTTTTACCTTTTTCCTGACCGCATGCGAAAGCTGGCTGCTAGCTAGCTGCTCACCCTCTGCCAAGTGATCAGAGCGTTGTTTCTAGAAGGACGTAGATAAAGGTGTGGTACTGTAGCTACGAATCCCAGCGTTTCAGGCCGTTGGATTGTGTCCAATCAACGGTGCAAGTTGCATTATAATGATTTGACTGAGGCTTTCAAAATTCGTACACTATATAGGAGTATAGATTTATTTAGAGCACTTGTGGTGTATTACTGTTGTAGTAGAGCATTTGCATGGGAGTTAAATAATGTAGACCATGCTTTCAGTGTTGTTTCTCTCTTTGTGCATGTATGAATACCATTTGTTTTTCCTGCTGATCGTCTTGAAAAGTGAAATGAGATATGTAGATGCAGTCTTAACTGAAAAATAGTTTATGTATTTATTGTGCTGTCTGGGCACTTGCCTGTTAGTGTTAAAAGTTAACCAAAAATCTTCATCATCTAGCAAGTTCTACAGCTTGAGTGTGCAGAAGTGAATAGCGTATTAGTGGAAACATTTCCGCATAAAAGGTTCATGCGTAGATTGAATCTACTTCTAACCGGCCAATCCTCCAGGACATTCTGCATGTTCTGGACTTCTGTTCTTGGGCATAACTAATTATGGTTCCTTCACTCATTAACAGAATATCTTCATACAGTAATCTTTTATTTTGGTCGCTATTTGCTAGTGTGTAACTGGTGGGCTAGGGAAATGTGCTTACTAAAGTCAATGCTGTTCTTGTGTTGAATCTCGTGGCTGGTCCCCATCTGATGCTTCTCTGTTCAAGTTACTTCCAGACAAAATTCTGCCTTTCGTTTGACATAGTGTGGTCTTTTTGGTGACGGCAGTCCATGTCAGTTTTTATCCAGGATAAGTATTCGATTCTCTAGAATGGTTATTTGCAAGTACTTAGTTTAATTGTTCTTATTCACCAGTTATTTACCCGGAAGATCATTTTTCCTTATACCGAAATATGTATTGCCAGCACATATATAAACTTATACTACGATAGGTTGCAATATCTTTATGTTCCTGTAGCATTTTCCGGCCAAATCTAATATCTTCATTTTTTGTGCAACTGCAGCTTAATCCCATTCGAGCTGGAAAATTTGAGGTTATTTTTATTGCACCAACTGGCGAGGAGATCAAGACCAAGAGAGCTTTAACCCAATACCTAAAAGCAAATCCTGGCGGCCCTGCACTTTCAGAGTTCACCTGGGCAACTGGTAGACACCTTGCTCGTCATTCCTTAATTAGTTTGGTTATTTTTGTTTCGATGCAAGTAGTACTGTCAATATAGGATAAAAGTTCTGCTGCTCCCTCTAAAAGATCTGTACGCAGGTAATACTCCGAGACGGTCCTCACGGCTAAGTGAGAAGGTTAAGGCTACCGAGAGCCCAGAAGATGAGAAGCCGGCCAAAAGGGGAAGACCATCAAGCTCTAAGAAAGGCAAAAGGGGGAAACAGGACGATGCAGATGAAGCACCAGCGAGCTCGGAAGATGAGAAGCCCGCCAAACGGAAACGGGGAAGACCATCAGGCTCTACTAAGAAAGGCAAAAAGGGGAAACAGGAGGATGCAGAGGAAGCATCAGCTGAAAGTGGAGATCACGTTGATGCTGTGGAAGCCAAAGGCACTGAGGTGGAGATGAAAGATGCGGACAATGCTGAGGAAGAGAAGAAAGAGGCTGACGGTTCCCAGGAAGAGAAGAAAGACATATCTATGGTAGATGCTTCAGAGAAGACCGAAGAAGCCGAAGTCGACCTTCCTAAGGGTGCAGATGCCGCAGAGAAGACAGAGGAAGCCAAAGTCAATACAGAAGTCTCGGAGCTTGCTGAGGGTGCAGATGCTGCAGGAAAGACTGAAGATGCCGAAATCAATGTGGAATTCGTCTCGGAGCTTCCTAAGGGTGCAGATGCTGCAGAGAAGACAGAAGAAGCAGAAGTCACTACAGAAGTCTTGGAGCTTCCTATTGGTGCAGATGCTGCAGAGAAGACTGAAGAAGCCGAACGCAGTGCGGTGCCTGAAGTAGCTCCCCTGGAGGGTGAGGAAACCAAGAACGGCGCGGCCATCGAATCTACAGGGCCACTTTCAGTGGAGAAGAAAGAAGAGGCTGATATCACTATCAATCCTGCAACACCTCCTCCAGTGGAGATAAACACAGACGCTCCAGCAGCAGAGGCAGCAAAAGAGGCAGAGAATTCAGCGGACAAGGATGACGAGGCAAACGCTGTCAAGGTCGACAGCAATGGGCAGATCCAGCCAGGTGCTTCAACCGTCAAGTGCACTTGAGAGCCAGTTGGCAGACGAGACGGAAAAACGGCTTGTCTCTTTAGGACGAAATCTTGCATTTGCTTTGAGAACTGTAAGCGTGTTTAAACTGATAGCTCGGCATAATTGTAGGTGTTCTTCGCATATACTTCACTGCATGTTATCTGAAGCCCTGTATGGGGCAGTAGGCTGGCCCTACGCCGCCACGGCCATTACTAGAATTTGTAATTTGTTTAGAGTGAACATTAATCTCAGGAGGATAATCACATAATACTCTGCTGTTGTTGTAACCTGACAATATGCCTTATGTTGCTATGCATAAATAAGCCTTGGAGGTGGCAGTTCAGTTCTATCCCACTGTGGGGCGACTGGCACCACTGCCTTCTGGGTTGGAACAGCTGGGTTTTTGCCTTGCTTTAGATAATTTTTCGATGAAGGCTTGCTTAGATAGTACCGTCGACGTTTAGTTAATCTCTTGTACACATATTTATCTAGGTCCTATACTCCTATTAGAGCATCTCCAGTTTTTTTAGGAACGTTTGCTTAGATGCTATCGTGGATGTTCTTGTGCACATATTTGTCTAGGCCCTGTTATCATGATGTTAAATCAGCAGCTAGGATCAGTCACATCTCACAAGTTTGTACAGATTCTATACAGAAGTGCATTATTACCTACAGAGAAAATCATCAAGTCGTTAGTACTAGCAATGACTTCCTCTTTCATTACTTCATCCTTTCCATATCCCACTCCCTGTTCTATCTTACTTATCAAATGGCACTCAGTTCATATCTACAGTTTCATTCGATCATCGACAAGGTTCAAAGAAAGGGTGGACCATTCACCATGAAGGCTAAAAATGAGATAGGCTGGACATTTTAGCTTACAAAGGCGATCGAAGCATATACTTGCCATCAAGAAGGTTACAAGTTTCTCCCCGTGGCCCTACTCCACAACCAACCCACCGAACTAACTCCATACCTTCATCATCATACATTGCGTATTGCTACCAGTATCCAACATAATGAATGTAGGTTGGTTTTTTTCTACATATTGAAGAGAAGTTTTCACAAAGGCCGATAGCTATGTCACGAGCCTTAACTTTTTTTTTTACCTACTTGTGCTATTGTACAACCTGGTGAAGTCAAAGCACATTCTAAGTGGGCCGCATGGGTCTTTTTACTAGAAATTTATAACATGTTTTGTTTCACTCATAGAGCTATCTAGTTTAACTTAACAACCCGAGTACAAAATAGGAAAAGGAAGATAAGTATTTAATGGATTTTAGTGGGAAAAAAATCCTATTTTAACAAATCACAAATAGAGATATTGCTAGCACACAAAACGTTAATGGTATTTTATAACTAATGGATTGAGCAGTAGCTTCGTAAATCACCTGAAAAAGAATATTTATTATTTGAGCTATATCCTGCAGTAAGAAGACCAATAGGAGCAATACTTTAAATGACAATCCATAAAAAAAACCACTACTAAGATCGGCTAACTTGAATGCTAACATCCGAGTGTCTCGTAACGCTACACTATCTAAACAAGCTGAGTGTTCTCTAAACTATCTCTGATCCAATTTCAACCCTATTGAACTCTTAAGCGTAGGTGTATCCGTGTATCAAGAATTTAAGTCCTTAACAAAAAAATAAATTCCATGACCGCCCTTTCTTTCCTCCCGCCCCTTCACGCATCAAGATCGTCGTATGTATGTTTGACTTTGGTTGCCGATGCAATAGAATTGACGGGAGTATATTATGGCAGGACCAGTCACCTGGGCAAACCAAAACCGGTCGGATCTTCCCAAGTATAATACGATCCATGAGCGATATCAATGCAGTGATAGTCCTTACTATTGAGTCTTGTGCTGGTAAGATGACAACGCTCTAAAAGGTTTGTTTAAGAAAGCAATCATATCCCGTCCCCAAGTGCGGTATGGACCCCAAACACTTTGCTTCTTATCTTTTTTTTAAGATCGATGAATCAAATGATATTTCTGTTCTAAAAGGGGTATTTCTTTGGAAAGCTTCACGAGCAATCGTCGTTTTTATGGTTTTTTCTGCTTATCACAACTGCTCTTTCCACACCCCCAGACATTTGGGGCCAAACGGTCGACCCTTTCCTCAGGGACGGAGCTAGGAATCTATTACCAGGGGGCCCAAGTAAAGGCTACAGAACTTGGAGGGGGCCATATGTGTAATTTTGGACAAAATTTGATGTCAAATCCACATAGGGTATTCAGAATTGTTTTCCAAGAAGGGGGAGCCATGGCCCCACCACGCCCCCTAGCCCTGTCCGTGCCTTTCCTTATATATTCAATAATCGAGTTTGCTATCTTTGTGGCATTGATTTTACAAGTTCGTAAAGAGGACTAGACGAGTAGAATGAGGGAAAGTGGCTCGATCGAGAAAAAAGAGTTGTACTAGCCCCCTAGAACTTTGTTTGAAAGTCACTATCTATCTATGAATTCCCGAATTAGTGTAATGGAAAAAAGAAGTGCTTCGAATCAATGCTATTTAACTCGGACATGTTGTGAAAAAGTCGAGATATTTCGAATTGTTTGTTGACACGGACAAAGGGAAAATCTTTGAAACAATTTCCATATTTACCTTGGCATATAAATATATGACTTCTGAATCAAATCTCTTTAAAAATAGGATATTTTGTCTCATGTTAGCCCGCTCCAGTCCCCCTGGAAAGTTTTGTTATTGGGTTAGCCATACACTTCACATATTTTTAGCCATTCACATGGGCATCGTCAAACGATACAATCGCATTGCATCATCAGCCTCTTTTTTTTGACATGATTGCATCATCAGCATTTCTGCAGTTCGAAGTGGAGCCGTGGTTTTTGTCTTGTTTGACTCTCAGATGGATGACTGGACCTCTTCTTTTTAATTGCTGCGAGTCTCGGTTGCTCCGGTAGCCGTTGCTCCGGCTGCTTCGTCAGCACTTTAAAAACGGCACCTCATATTTCCCTTGCTCTTCTAGCCGTTGGGGTACTTCAGTTCCCCGCTCTTGGGCCTTGGCGTCTTCGCCCACATCGTAATTATCAGCAGCATCCTAAGCTGCAATCATTGTCCCTTTCCCCCGCCACACTCAATCAAGAAGAAATCACAGCTCGCGAGCTGCCGCACGGCGAGAGATCGAGGGCGAGGGATTGGGGAGGAGGAGGAAGATGAGAGGGATCAGATCGCGGATCCTGCGAACCTTGCAGTCTGCCGCCGCGCAGACCAATGCGCTGCTCCCTTCGCCCGCCGCGCCGTCTGAGAAGTGCCAACCCCTCCAGGAGCGCGCGCCGTCTCGTGTACCGTCGGGGGCAGAGGCTGCGCCTGAGCTGCCCACCGTCTCCGACGGCGGCGGGGATGGCGACGGCGACAAGGAGAACTTCTCGCCGGAGGCCAACCCGCGGAAGGCCAAGAAGATGAAGGTGAGCTCGGACGACGGGACCGCGGAGGCCGCCCTCTGCTACCGCCGGCCGGAGCTCGAGTCGGTGACCCTCTTCGACCCGGACCTCCTCTCCGCCTTCCGCGGCGTCGTCGACGCCTACACGCAGGCCCTCGAGAAGACCGCCAAACGCCATCTCGCGGACGACGAAGACGATGACATCGCTGCCGCGCTGGAGGACGGCGCCGGCGTCGACCCCTTGACGGGGCTCGAGGCCCGGTGCCCGCCGGGCGGCGAGCGTGCGGTGGTGCTCTACACCACGTCGCTGCGCGGGGTGCGCAAGACCTTCGAGGACTGCGCCACGGTGCGCCGGCTCCTCGACGGCCTCCGCGTCGCCTTCCTCGAGCGCGACGTCTCCATCCACGCGCCCTACCGGGACGAGCTCCGCGCGCAGCTCCTCGGGAGGGACGGCGCCGGCGCCGGCGCCGGCAGCATGCCGCTGCCGCCGCGGCTGTTCGTCGACGGGAGGTACGTCGGTGGCGCCGACGAGGTGGTGGCGCTGCACGAGCAGTCGCGGCTACGGCCGATGCTCCGCCGCGCCGCGCGGCGGGGCGCCGGCGAGGCGGCGTGCGCGGTTTGCGGCGGCGCCTGGTTCGTCGTCTGCGGCGGGTGCAGCGGCCGTCATTGGCTCTATGACGGTGGCCCGGCCGCCGCCGCCGTGGCCGCCAACCGCGTGACGTGCCCCGGATGCAACGAGAACGGCCTCGTGCCGTGCCCGCTCTGCAGCTGAGACGATTCTTGCCCTGCCCTGGCAGACATGTAAATCTTTTTTGTGTAGTATTACCATGGAGAGAACCTGCTCTGTGGAGAGATTCTTTGCGATTGTTTCACCCTGCAATAAACTGAACCAAGAACAGATCAGTAACTCTGAAACCCATATCGAGCGCTACTGCATCCCATATCGACCGCTACTGCATTCCACCATTGTTGGCAAATTCTGAAATCGAAGAAGCCATTCTCTACGACATGAATTCATATCAATCTCAAGTGCAAAAAAAAATTCATATCAATCTCAATTCATTCACTCCGGTGCAGCTGCTGAAGAGGTTGTGCACAGCTAGTGTCGTTCAGACCTCACGTGGCAAACCAAATGGTAGACAAAGGGACAATTGGGATGTAATGACCAGAAAATTCAAAAATTAAAGATACAGATGTTTAACTGCACTTCACATGGCAAAAGCTCGATTTGAGGTTGGTACTTGATTATTTTGGTTCTGGCTGACCAAAGCTGCCGTTAGGTAGTAACAGGGAGTTGGATCTCAGGCTAGAATTTTCCCAGTATATATGTGGAGAGAAAAAAAAATGTATGATAAGAAATTCGTTTCAGGTATTCATTCGGTCCAAAGAACAAACCCATCTAGCTGAAATTTTCTATTTTCTCAGATAAATGGATGTATAATTACTCCCAGCTCTGCATAAAGTAAAGAAGACAAAGAAAAAAATTATTGCACGATCCAGGAAAAAGGAAAGATGGATGAGAGAAAAAGGAAAAAAATGTTAAGAAAAGAAAAATGTTTTGTGTTTTCACATGATCCAAACTCCTCTCGCTAGAATATTATATATTTTTAGATAGAAATGAATAATTCATTACTTATGGCTTTAGATGGACCAAAGTTCATGCAAGTTGGAACAATAAATTAGGAAACACGATAAAATATGAAGAAGAAAGGGCACATGAAAAACAAAATGTTCAACACATTGTTATGCCTAGTCAATGCCAATGCTGCCCCCCCGCCTAGAGGTACCGCAACATCGTTTTTACGAAATTTGCCCGACCTTGTTTCTGACTTTTATTATGAGGAGTAATGATTTTGTACAACTTGTGTTAGGACCTCTTTGATTACAGAATTCCCAAATCGCAAGAAGTGAAAGAAAAAACAAAGAAACAGAGTGTTATGGGGCGTGTTTGGTTCACATTGTCTCCCGTATAGGTTTCGTGGCTCCAGAGTCTGGTATGCGACATGCATGCATCCACAGAGTCATGGCAGGTCAAACCACAACCATAGAGTCTGGTCTGCGACATGCATGCATGCATCCACATGTTGGTTGTGGGCGCGTGTTGTATGCAGTGTGAGAGAGTAATGCAAGGTGTGAAGAACAATGGCTGAGCTATGCACAAGTTAGGGGGGAGTCTATTTTTTCTTACCTAAATTAGTATGTATAATCTTGGCTTTGGATACAGAAGGGTAATTGCCCCTAGCCCATATTAGAGATGCACAAGGAGCTGCCCCCAAGGTTCTCACGTAGCTCTACCACTCCTACAAACACTTCGAGATGCAACGAGAGAATTCAATTTAGATAACAAGCAAGGCGAAGGTGGGATTGGCACAATTTACAATGTACACCTATTGATCGACGGTCGACCAGGTTAGCCCTAGCCAACCCTTCCCTTGTCATACGAGAAGGCCTCAATCTTCCTCCCGAGTCGCCTCCCTCCCAGGCAACTCTGGAGGCGCCGCCACCCACCAAACCCTAGCCGCCCTCCTCGTCGCCGGCGGTGGTGGCGGCGCCCATCCCGTTACCGACGGGGGGGGGGGCAGTAGAGATGTGCCGCTGTGGTATCCCATGGGGGCGGTGGGAGGCTGATGGCGGGCATAGGGCGGCGCGGTCTTGGGCCGGCGCCTGAGTCTCCCACCAGAGTGGTGGCGTGGAGATGGTGGGGCGCCGCAGGTGGCCGGCTAATCTAGCGCTTTGCGTCCAGATCGATCCTGCTCGCGGCGCTGGGACCCAATGCCTCGATCTCGCCTTCGCGTCGATCTGGGATGTTGAATCCGGCCAGAACCGGCTGTGGTAGCCTGGCTGTGACCACTGGTTACGCCGGCGATCTAGTGCTTGGCAATGGTTTACCCTCCGTTGCAGCGTTCCTGCTGGGAGTGGCTTCGCGGCGTCGGGCCTGCGAGGCTGAAGAATAATGGCGGTGGTCCTAGGGTTACTCTTGCGCCAAGACGAAGGACTGCCGCGCACCTGTCCCCTTTGATCTGGCCAGAGTGTCGGTTTCGGAAGGCTCCGCCGGCGATCTCCAACTGGCTAATGCCTAGAGACTGCTAGATCGGGTGGTATTCGGTCGTGCCGGAGGTAGCGGCGCGAAGCTCTCCTCTGTTGCTATCATGGGCAAATCCATGGTGAAGCCAAAGAGAGAATGTCATGGAAGCTGTGATCGAAGGACTGACAATGGTGTTCGGAGCCTTTGCGTTGATGAGGAACTGGCTCGGAGTTTCAGGAATCGTGGCAGCAGTATGTAAGCGGGGGCGACAACACAGGTGAAGTTCAAAGTCCTACCTTTCAGGGTGAAAATCCAAGTCTGGCCTTAATTGGTTGTGCCTGGCAATGGTCTTGCTGAAGACATTGTTTTGAGAGCGGGGACTATCTTCAGGGTGAAAACCCAAGGTCTGACCTTAATTGGGTGTGTCTGGCACTGTTTCCTTCTTGAAGGCGTTGGTTTTGAAGAATTGGACATCAGGTGTTGGCTTGGTGGTGGTTGTGCTGCTGCTGCTGCTGCAAGGATTGTAACTCTGTAGCGGGATTTTTCTTTTTATTTCTTCTCTTTTTGTTTTTCGGCTGTGTGCATCCGCAATAGTTTAGGTTATTGCGTTGTTGCAGAGGCTAGGTGTAATTGGTATCTCCGTGATATTAATATATACTCTTTATCTAAAAAAAACAATGTACACCTATTTAATGTTGCAACAATTTTGATCGATGTCTCTATTTCTGATCTTTGTGTTGAATAGTGCATGTGTCCATTCTGTGCATCAGGGAACTCTCCATGACCATCAACTTGTCGTTGTTAAGAGGTTGTCATCGAATTCTCTACATTGGATCAAGAAGTTGAAAACGGGGCTGCTTTTGCTTGCTAAGCCGCGACACATAAATTTAGTGACAATTGTGGATGCCTGTTTTGATGAGTAGGAGAACTTGATTGTTTATGAGTACCCCCCCCCCCCCCCCCCCCCCCCCCCCCCCCCCCCACCACACAGCAAGAGTCTAGACAACCACATCTATGCTATGTTTTGTTGTTACTCTTGGTCATAGCTAGTACAATGCAGTCCATCTATGGGGTGTCGTGCATGTAGTGGCAGAGCTTAGTGCATGTCGAGGGCCCCCCCCCCCCCCCCCCCCCCCCCTTCCAGGATTTGCACATGCAAGAGGATTTTATTTGTAGAGCTTTGTGTGGATAGTTTGTATCCCCCTCATGTAGAACAAGGCTTAGTTTTACTTCCACACTTAGCTACTCTAGGTCGGGAGTAGGATCGGGGCAGAAGTTCTAGATACTTTTCCATACTTTGTATCTGGAGTATTTCACTTAATTTCCTCCGTGATCTTAGGCTTCAATGGCATTTATTGACGTTGCAGGATCACTCTCAGCTCACAAGAACACAAAGAAGGTTCAGAGAATACAGAACGAGAGAACACGAGAGAGTTTTGTGTCAGCGTTCAACTGCTGTGACCTTTTCTGTTTTCCTTTATTTAAGCTGAGTCTGATCCGCAGAGCTCGCTAACTGAAAACGGGAAACTCGCCACGCACTGGAGAGCTTACAGGCCGTGACATCCCATGACGCTCAACGTGCAACAGCTATCTACTCCGCCATGATCACATCATTTTGCGCCATCCCACAACTTGGATCGAGGCGGTGAACTAGTCTATACTAGGACTAAGTCTGAACCGTGGTCTGGACAAACACACTGCACATCAGTTATTAGAGTAAACTGAAACTGAAACTGAAACTAGCAACATGGTTTAATCTACATTTATCACGTGCTTCTAGGCCCCGAGACTCTTGAGAAATCTTCTCCATTTTTTGGCGTTTTTTTATCTATCTAGAAATGGAATAGACTATCCGGGCTGGAAACTTGAAAGACTTACTAGTAGTGAATCGAAGGCAGAAGAACTTTTAGGATTGTCTAGAGGGAACTGTGAACTACTCCCCAAATCCTATTGGCTGCATGGGACTCCGATGCTATTAGAAAGTCATTCATTCATTACGAATCTTTTAGCCACTGGTCAGGAAATCATTTTCTTCTCGTGATCCATGCGTGGTCTCATGAGGAGGAACTGTCGGTTCGGCCGTTTCCTCAGAGGCATGTTTTGACCTGTTTTGAGCACTGTCCTGTACAGAATATGGAGCAGTTTAGATTGTCAAACAACCAAAAAATGATTCTATTTTACACTGGTCAACCAGTTTTGGTAGAGGAAATTGCAAGAACCAGCGACTCTCGGGGCGGTTGTTGCGCAAACCAATGACTCAAGTTTGTTGTTGCAGAGACCAGCAACTCTAGGCGTAATCCATTGCAAGGAGCTCTAATGATTGTATCAAACTACCTAACAGCATACTTGGAAGCCAGCGTGGCTTGAGCCTGTGCCTGCACACAGCGTGGCTTGGCTCCTTGGATTCAATCGCCGACGTTCCAGTCAATGGCCGGCTGCCGTAGTCGCCTCAGGGTGGCTCACCAATGGGGCGCCGCCGCCTGGGAAGAAACGCAGCATACCGGGGTCTCCTGACCCGGCTCGACCATGTTCAGCAGTCCCCTGTCGCTTGCCAGACGCCGCTGCCGTCCCCATCACAGCCGGGTGGTCGCATCTGGCCGCCGCCACCTGGGAAGAAAGGAAGCAGAGCGGGGGCTCCAGGCCATGCTCTACCTTGTGGATCAGCCCCCGTGTCCGGCCTTCCGCCATCGCCACCGTCCCCGTCGGCTCCCGGTGGTCGCATCGGCCCGCGCCGCCGCTGGTATGGAAGAGAAAGGGAGAGGTTTGTGCGTTCGGCTCGTCTAGGTTCCCAGCCCGACCGGTCATTTTTTCCCCCTTTAGCAGCCAACGCAACAGGCTCGTCCAAGCTCATAAGGTGGGCCACCTTCGCCAGATATGCTATTAAACCATGTAATCTGTTCGTTAGAGCTTCCTGCAATGGATTACGCCTAGAGTTGCTGGTCTGTGCAACAAAAAGAGTAAAATACATCGGGGGCCATCGAACTTGTCCGTATAATTCACTTGGGTCACTGTATTCTGGGAATGTCAATTTACGGTCATTAAAGACGCATTGGAGGTCCAATCTAAGGTCACTGGCTACCTACATGTACGTATTTGATGATGTGGCAGATTTTGACCAGTCAAATCATATTTTGTTTTGCAAAATACACCCTACAATTCTATTTCTTCTCATCTGCTCATTCCTATAATCCTATGGATGGATTCTATCTGTTTCTTCTCATCTTCTGCGTCGTCTCCGCCCGGACGCAACTGCCACGCGGCGCGCGGCGAGGCTGGTGCTGTGGGGACGGCGGAGACCGGTAGGGAGGACGGCCGGGGAGGTCATGGTCGAGCACGGCGCCGGCGGCCTGGTTGTGTGTCGCGCCGACGGGTTCCACGTCGGCCGCCTCGAACCGGTGCTCGCCGTCGAGGACCGGCTCCCGTTGCAGGGGCAGGGCGCGGGTTGCTCCCTACGCTCTCGTAAGCCAGATATGGGTGTGCCCGCGGCGGTCTCGTCAACGTCGTTGGCCGGAGTCCAGCACTTCACAGAACAAGGACGGTGGCTGACCGACAGCAGAGCTTGGGGAAGGGAAAAGGATGGCACAGCGGGAGCATGCGGCGACGGGAGACAAGATTGAAGGTACACCAGGACAACGGGAGGGGATTAGTGGCAGCGGAGTGGAGTAGGTCGGCGTCTCGGGAGCGGCGGCGGAAACTCGTCGGGGGCGTCGTAGACCCCGCCTCGCGAAATTGCCGTGTTCACTAGCTCCGCCGTGCCCATCTTAGTTCCCGGACGAAGAATTTGTGTTGCAGCGTCCGTAATCGACCGATCAGTCACCGTCTTCTCAGCGTCCGGCGGCTAGCGGCGATCTGCTACAGCACGTCCCCGCTCTCGCTCGCCTACGTCAACGCCTAGACGACCTCCCGAAGACGGCGGCATCTTCATGTAGAGCCCCGTTTCCTCGAGCCGAAACCCCGCCGCGTTGCCTAGTTTCCGCCGCCGGCGCGGATGACCAGGTGGTCGCCTCCGTGTTCCTGGGCGCTCGCTGACCGTCGCGACGATTTCCAGGTGGATGAACCGTTTCGGGGTTTTCTTTCATTTTCCCCTCTGTCAGCCTCTGCCACCGCTTGCACGCGTCGCCGACGCCGGCCATCGTGCATTCCAGTCGCCCGAGCGCCACGGTCAGCTCCAAATCTTCCGTGCGTGCAGGTTTGTTGTTGCTGGGCGTTCAAAGAAGAGCTCCACGTACGTGGTTGCACACATATGAGCTTGCACTCACGCTTCGCGTGGACGGTGTCCTCGCTGGGTAGAACAAGTCGGCCAGCAGATCGGCGGCGCACAGAGAACTCGGAGCTTGGAGGGCATGTACAGTAGCACATCTTTACTAAAAAAAACCTCCTGCTGCTGAGTCCGCATTTAAATGGTCTGGTTGACTGGTCAAAACCTGCCACATCATCGGATACGTACTTGTACCGTAGCCAGTGACCGTAGAGTGGTTCTCCAAAGCGTCTTCGATGACCGTAAATTGACATTCTCAGAATACAGTGACCCAAGTGAATTATACGGACAAGTTCAGTGGTCCCCGATGCATTTTACTCCAACAAAAAACTTGAGTCGCTGGTTTGCGCAACGACTGCCCCGAGAGTTGCTGGTTCTTGCAATTTCCTCGTTTTGGTACGAGTTCACCAACTTTACTACTCCCTGCGTCCGGAAATATCTGTCGCGAGTGACATTTTCCGAAAACCCCCTCGACTTTTTTCCGACCAAACCTGCAGTCCCCGTCTCCCTTTCTCGCTCTCACGACAGTCACGCGCTCGCCGCCGACGCGCTCACCGCCGACACTCTCTGTTCCTGCTCGCCGCCAAGATCCGCTCTTTTCCCTCCCCTCCACCTTAGCACGCATCCCCGCACTCCCCTCCACCTTGATTCGCGTCGCCCCACTCCCCTCCACCGACCCGTGGCAAAAATTCGAGTTTTCGGTCCAATCCGGCGACAAATCACCGTATCCGGCGTCGAAGACGGAAGATCCAGTGGCTAAGAGGCCACAACAACAGCAGAGGGCCCACGGCGGTGGCGAGGTGCTACCCTCCACCCTGACGCGACGGCGGCGATGCGAGCCGCGAACCTGCGTGCAGGGGGAGATGGAGGCAGCCCGACGCGGCAGGCCAAGCTCCAGGGGCGACCTCCTTCCACGCGTCCTCCTCCTCCACCGAGGCAGCCCGGCGCGGCGCCTCGGCTCCAAGAGACAAGAGTGCCAAGACCAACGTCTGCAGCAGCGGGGCCAGCGACTGGAGCAACAGCACGGCCGGCGGCTGCGGCGACCCGAGGTGGAAGGCGGTCCTGGCCGCACGCGCGCGGGACGGCCCCCTCGGGATAGGGAATTTCCGGCTCCTCCGTCGGCGACCTCCACGCCCTCCGCCAACGCCAGCCCGACAAGCTCTTCCCCGAGCACGCCGCAAGGTACTGCATTTTTCTGTTGATTTACAGAACAATTCCGAGATGATTGGTGCCCAGATTGCTCTTGTGTTCTTCCCGACATGGACCTGATTCAGTTCATTTTTTTGCGTTCAGGTTCTACGCCGCAGAGGTGCTCCTTGCGCTGGAGTACCTGCACATGCTCGGGGTGGTGTACCGAGACCTGAAGCCGCCTCGCCGATGCTCTCCAGTGAGACATCTCCATCTTCCGAGTCTTTAGGCCTCGGCTCAATAGGAGTAGTTCCTACTTGGGCCTGCATTCTCGTTCTGTTGTTTTCATTGTGTTGGAAAACTTGGTGGCTGGATTATGAACTGGTTTGCATACTTGCCCATTGTGTTGGAAAAACTTGTTTGCATACTTGCCCATTGTCATAATTAGATCCTTTTGTTTGCTACCTTTGCTGGACCAAATCCAGACACTAGCACTAGTAACCTCTCTAACTTGTAACCAAGTTTAATTATGTTTTGAATTTAGTTTAATTATGATAATTACCAAAGCACTAGACACTAGCACTGATCGGTGATTTATGGCATCGGGAATTGTTTTAGGCTATTATAACTGTCATATCTCAAGCTAGTTTGGAGCTTTCTGTTGTCAAATACAGTTTGGAGCTAACATTTCTCATGAATATACCTGCATCTTCATCAGGTGGAGTGACATTCAGGCTGGGAGCACCATAATTGGAGCAGGAGCTTGCAGTTCAACAACCAGCTATTGTTTCATGTGCTCTACAAGTTCTCTACAAGTTCAATGTATGGCTATCAGCTCCTGTGTTCAACAATTCAAAGTATGGTTTCGTGTGTGTTTCCTTGATCGACACAGTATCAGCTCATGTCTTCTTTGCGTGCAGAGTATCACCTCAAGGATCTGCTGGAGAAGACGTTGACAATCTCGGCTGCAGAGTATCAGACTCGCTGCTGCTGGGAACCTTGTGTTGGAATATTAGGCATAATTTTCATGATTAATTTCAGAATATAAAGCATGATCGCAAGAGCTACTAACATGTTAATCTCGAAAATACTAGACATATTAATTAACATGAACAACAGCAAGACATCTACGAACACAGCCATCGGAACGTGACGAACGTACCGAACAATTGTAGATGAAGTAGTCATTGGAGCAGCGACGGCAGCAGCTTGAGCGGCGACGGTAGCAGCTCGAAGAAGACGACGTTGGAGACGAGTCGCCTGCGGACCCGGAGATCGTCCAGGAAGTCGAGCCGTGATGAAGAACTTGAAAGCAGTCGCGCGGGGCGCTTCCCAAAAACCTTATTCGCCCTCTCCCGTACAGGATCACAAGGACAAGTGGTTCCGGAGACCTGCTGTCCCGTTCGCCGGTGCACGCCGGCGCACGGGATGGAGTAGACTACGGTGGCGGCAAGGCACGAGATTGGCAAAACCTAGATTGGTTCGGGTGTGTGACGGCGCACGCAGTGCACGGCAATATATAGTGCGGTTCGGGAAACCCTAACGGGTACAACGTGGGCCGGCCACGTCGCACACGTTCGAGTCGGTCAGCAGCCCACGATCCGGGAGCGACCCGAACTGGCTAAGCTGCACGCGTACGCTAGCGACTCGATTTTCCTGAACAGCAAAAATATAGGCATCGGCTCGGCTCATTCCCGCAACCCGCGGCGTGTCGTGACGAGACGGACGGACGGCGGCGGAGGAGGAGGAGGAGAGTGCGCGAGAGAGCCTTCTGTTCTCAACTAGCACACCAAGTGTCACAACACTCCACCTTATAAGGTGGTGTTTGTCTCCTCCAACTAGCAATGTGGGACTAAACTTTAGCACCACTTTGCACCTCCAAAATTCTGCCATGCACATGGGCCAATTTGAGATTTTCAGGAATTTCTTATTGGGCTGCCCAAATGGGCCCAAAATCTAACAATCCCCCACCAGATCTCAAATTCCCATTTAGAGATTTTGCCAAACCTCGTTTCTTGTTTATATACCAGTGTTTCAGCAGAGACTGTTAAGTTGAACTTCCGCCTAGAGCTTCAAGCTACATCTACCAGCAACTTGAACAATGGACGAACCTTGAATTGCAAGTTTGGTGCCAATAGACTTCACTCAAAGTCATAACCAGTACGTGGCTGCCAGTAGCCTACCCCGCGGGTGGAGCATATGCGTCATACTCCCTGGTCTCTTCATGAGCTTACTAGAGATCACCCAAATCTCATAGACTGCGACGTTTAACAGTCGGACTCATATAGGTGTGTTCTTTCAAGGTCGCTCTGTAGGATAGCACCTTTGCTACGAATAGCCAACAGAAACACATTAAGGCATATTGCCAACCTGCCTTACAGAATGTGAGAGTTATGCATCTTCCCACGGAGAGGGTTATAAAATAACTCTCCTCTGTTAAACCACTAGCTTGTTCTTCCCAGGTCCTAATTCACGGGATCTCCGATCACATAGGTTGGGTTACCACTATGGTGTAACGCTCACGGGTCTCAACCCCATCTCCCTCGATGCACTATCTATCACATTACGTGATAGTCCCTTCGTAAAGGGATCTGCCAGGTTTTTGTCTGTTTGAATATAACTAACAGTTATTACTCCGGAGTTTCTCATTTTCCTGACAGACTTCAAGCGTCTTTTACGTGTCTTGATGACTTCGCGTTATCCTTAGCACTGTTCACTTTCATGATAACCGTTTGGTTGTCACAGTTCATAAGGATGGCCGGTAATGGTTTCTCAACCACCGGCAAGTCCATCAAGAGCTCACGCAGCCATTCTGCCTCAACAGAAGCTGTATCTAAAGCAGCAAGTTCTGCTTCCATGGTTGACCTCGTCAAAATGGTCTGTTTGCAAGACCTCCATGACACTGCGCCACCTCCAAGAATAAATGCATATCCACTTGTGGCGTAGAGCTCATCAACATCTGAGATCCAGTTCGCATCACAGTATCCCTCAAGCACCGCAGGGTGCCCTGAATAGTGAATCCCATAACTCATTGTACCGTTCAGATAGCGCATGACCCTTTCAAGTGCATGCCAATGATCAATACCCGGGTTAGACATGAACCTGCTCAACTTGCTCACAGCAAAAGAGATATCAGGTCTCGTCGCGCTCGCAAGGTACATGAGTGAACCGATCACTTGAGAATATCTTAATTGATCTCTCGTTTCCTTTTTGTTCTTTCTGAGTGTCACACTGGGATCATAGGGTGTTGGAGAAGGCTTGCTGTCTATATAACCAAAGCGGCTCAAGACCTTCTCAACATAGTGTGATTGCGTTAACGTAATCCCACTCTCATCCCTAATCAATTAATGTTCAGGATCACATCAGCTTGTCCCAGATCTTTCATATCAAAGCTCTTTGACAGAAAAGACTTGACCTCATTTATCACTATCATGCTTGTACCGAAAATAAGTATGTCATCAACATACAAGCATAATATAACACTATCGCCCCCACCATGGCGATAATACACACACCTGTCAGCCTCATTAATGGCAAAGCCTGCAGACGTAAGAGTGTGTCAAACTTCTCATGCCATTGCTTAGGTGCTTGCTTCAGCCCATACAAAGATTTTAACAATTTGCACACCTTTCTCTCTTCACCTTTTACACAAACCCATCAGGCTGATCCATATAGATTTCCTCTTCCAACTCTCCGTTAAGGAAAGCTGTCTTTACGTCCATTTGATGAACGATAAGACCATAGGAGGCAGCCAGGGAAAGTAGTACACGAATGGTGGTAGTCGAGCAACAGGTGAATAGGTGTCAAAGTAATCTTCGCCTTCACGCTGGGTGTAGCCCTTGGCCACAAGCCGTGCCTTGTACTTCTCAATAGTACCATCAGGCCTTAGCTTCTTCTTGAACACCCACTTACAACCCACAGGTTTGCAGCCGTAGGGTCGTTCAGATAATTCCCAAGTTCCATTAGAAAGAATCGAGTCCATCTCATTATGGACAGCTTCTTTCCAGTCATCAGCATCAGGAGATGCAAATGCCTCTGCAATGGACGTGGGAGTATTGTCCACAAGGTACACAATGAAATCATCACCAAAGGATTTTTCAGTCCTCTGTCTCTTGCTCCTCTTGGGAGCTGATTCATTGTCATCCTTCTCAAGGACTTCCTCAACATGTGGTTGTTCAGAATGATCAACAGATGTACTAGGTTCAGCAAATATCTCAGAAGAAATTCTAGCAATGCTATGCATATCCTTCATAGGAAACGTGTTCTCAAAAAATGTTGCATCACGAGATTCCAAAATAGTATCAACATGCATATCAGGTATCTCAGATTTAACCACTAAAAATCTATAGCAAATGCTCCGCTGAGCATAACCTAGAAAGACACAATCCACTGTCTTCGGTCCAAGTTTTCGTTTCTTAGGAATTGGAACATTGACTTTCGCCAAACATCCCCAAGTACGAAAATAAGAAAGTGATGGTTTTCTCCCAGACCACTCCTCGTAAGGTGTCTTCTCTTTATCCTTGTTAGGAACTCTATTCAGGACATGACACGAAGTCAACAAAGCCTCCCCCCACCATGCCTTAGATAAACCAGCAGTGTCCAACATGGCGTTCACCAAGTCGGTCAGCGTGCGGTTTTTCCTCTCGGCAACCCCGTTTGATTGGGGCGAATAGGGAGGCGTCCTCTCATGAATAATACCATGTTCCTCACAGAATTCATCAAATACATTGGAGAAATACTCGCCACCACGATCTGACCTAAGACGTTTGATCTTTCTCTCTAATTGATTTTCTACTTTTTATAGATTTTAAAGTAGTCTAAAGCTTCATCTTTAGTGTGCAACAAATATACATAACAGAACCTAGTAGCATCATCAATTAAAGTCATGAAATATCTCTTATCACCTTTTGTCAACACACCATTCATCTCACATAGATCCGAATGTACGAGTTCAAGTGGTGCCATGTTTCTCTCCTCGGCTGCCTTGTGAGGCATTCGAGATAGCTTAGATTGCACACAACTATGGCACTTAGAACCTTTGGCAATGGTGAAAGTAGGAATTAAACTCAAGCTGGAAAGTCTACTCATTAAACCAAAATTAACATGACATAAACGAGAGTGCCAAACTGTCGCAGCAGTGGAACACGGGTTCCCCTAGTGCTACCAAAGTGGGTCCACCCCATGCGGGCCCAAGATGAAGATGGACAAGACCAAGACTCAAGTCAAGCTGGCGGGTTCACCGTCAGGACACGCAAGGCCTACGTCGACAAAGGGCTCCGGTCCTGGGGGCCTGCCGGGTCCCCGAATCAAGCAAGAAGGCAAGGAAGGACCCGAGAGCCCGAGTTCCCGGCAGGAGGCCAGGCTCCCTCTCGGGTACTTCACCATGTCACTGTGGATAATCTCTCCACCTCACGCTGGAAGACCTCAGAAGACTTGGGAAGCAAGGCGAAGGCAGCGCGGGCGGGAAGCACAGCCCGTGGTGGTGTCAGCTCCTGTCCACCCCAAGGCGGACGCTCCCACCTAACCCAAAGGAGACACTAGGCTGAGGAGAGGCCACGTCTCCCCCTAAACTAGATGAGGAGGGTCCTTCACCCCGAAGGTCCCTCGTGCCCCTCACGTGACCCTGTGGCAACCCCTTAGCCTATAAAAGGAGGACCAAGGCACGGAGAGGGGGAAAAGAAAAGCAAGGGGGGAAGAAAGGCACAAGTCCAACCAGAGCAAGACTAGACTAGGGCTGCGAAGGTAAAGGGGAAGGTGATCTCCTCCGGGTCAGGATCTGTCCTTATTCTACCTCCAGCCAAAACCCTTCCGGGTACCCCATCCGGGAGGTTCCATTGTAAGCCACACTATGAAGAACCCATCAATCCAGACATGCAGGAGTAGGGCTTTTAGCCTCCGAGCGGCCTTAGCTCCTTGTGTCCCTTTGGTTGCATGCTTTGATCGTGGAGAGAGAGCTTGATCTAGACTCCGCCCGAGAAGACGATTCTCAGCCTCCTTCGCACCCCGTGCCGAACCTAAAAGGGGGTATCCTATACTCCCGGTGTCCGTGCATCGAGACACGACATCTGGCGCGCCAGGTAGGGGGCGCAAGCGCTGGATTCGCCTACATCAGCCGCGACGGCAAGCTCATCGTCGACAACCTCGGAGTCTACGTCAGGCTCCTCTTCTTCGGAAACAAGCTCGTCGTCAAGTTCTTCTTCTGGCTCGCGATCTACGGCAAGATCGTCAAGAACTGCTTCTAGCTCCTCATCTGCGACCGGATCCGCTCCAGGAACCGCCGTCTCCTCGGGGCAAGGCGAGCAGCTGCCTCAGTCACAAGCAAGAGTCATGTCGGGAACTCGGGAGGTCCTTGGAGAGCAAGCGTGCCAGACATCGCGGAAGGGCTGGGGGCTAGAGGAAGCTCTGGGCGTGGCCCGGGCGCTTCTCTCTTTCCCCCCAGATCAGTGCAAGAATGATCCCCGTGCGAAGGCATGGATCAACAGCTTGGAAAACCTGATGGACTACGCTCTCCAATGCCACGCTCCCACGAGTCCTGCCCCGACCATCGACCACGACGCCACCATCCCTGAGCCTACTTCCAGCAGAGGAACAGCCTGAGGACCCCCATGGCAAACGGCCCATGGAACTTCCTAAAGAAGGTGGCCAGAGCTCCAACCCCAGGCGTCGCTCACGGAGGACATGGAAGGCCAGGCCAGCCAGCACCTCAAGACCTGCTGCACGCCATACCCGGCAACCGTCTCCGACCTCTATCACTTAGAGCAAGAAGCTGAGGAGACGCTGCGTCACTACATCTGGAGGTTCCGGGGCGTCGACCGCATTACCCCGAAGTACCTCTGCGAGGCTTCCGTCATCGCCGCTTCCACGTCAACGTCCGCAACCCCAAGATGCGCGAAAAGATGAGTATCCGCGTTGTGGACACCCTGGAGGACTTGTGGGACATAGCTGACCGATGTGCCATGATGGAAGAAGCTGCTAACCTTCCACCCCGCAAGAGTCGTTGAAGCAAGTCGTGCTTGTACCCGAAAGAGCTGTGTTGCCGCAAGATGTACCCTGAAGTGGCCCGTTGTCGTTCAAGAACTTCCATGATGAATAAAAGATAAGTTACCCTCAAACCTGTTTCTGTCGTACGTGCTATCTACTTCTCGGGTAACAGAACATGTGCGGAACTAGAAAGGCAAGGCTCGACCGTCGTGTGAGCACTCATGGGGTATCGACTCTCCCGGGGGTAAAAAGCGGTGCACAGACCTGATACACCCCGGGGACGTGCGTGCCAGCAGAGTGAGCGGCTTTTTGGGAATCGGTAGGGCTCGCGAGCGCATGCCTGACCAGTCAGGGCCTCGCGGGTAAGCTTACATCCCAGAAGGTCCTCAAGGACGTGGAGAAAAGTAAAGACATGCTAAAGACAAGTAAAATTAACCCGAGAACTAGAGTAGCATAGCAAGTTCTAGCCTATTACAAGCAAGTTTTAATAAGCTGGTACATGAGATCTGACGCAAAGTTTATTTGGGGCACGAAGTGCCCAAACATGGTGCAGGACAACTAGAGAGGCGGAAATTTCCTCATGGCAAGTGCAGTCGCGGGAGCCGACACCGCGTGGAGAGAAGCCCTGGAAGGAGACGAGGTCGAGAAATCTGGCAAGGCAACGCCAGGATTGGCCTCCCTGAAGGACGCCATCACCAAGGCCGCCGTCGCCTTGCTTGTCTCATGCTTGTCATTCACAAGCTGGGTGACCATCTTGTTCTTGAAAGACCGGAGATCAGCGGCCACTTCCTGATGAATCTCGCGACGAGGGCAGACTCTGACGCTGTGATTCCAGCACCGGAGCTTCGGTGGGCAGATTCAGCCGCCTCACTCGCGTCGTCGCCAACTCGCAGGCAGCCTCAACCTCGGCGAAACCTTCCTGGTTAAGACGGCGAAGCTCAGACAGCTCAGTGGATGCCTGGGAGTTGGCCTGGATCAGCTTTTGATTGCCTTCTCTCAGTGCTGCGAGGACTCCTTCAGCTCTGACATCTTCTGGCCGTCACTCTTGGCCTGCTGCTGCAAAGCTTGGGCGGACTCCTGCTCCTGGTGGAGGACGTTCTTGATATCTTCGATGGTTTGGACGGCCTCTTTCTCCTTGGATTTCCAGAGTTGGATGTCCTTATCCCTGGCCTCGAGCTCTTCACGGTGGCGGTCCTCTGCCTCCCTTAGGCGTTTCTCAGTCTGCTGCTCCTGCTGGAGTTTCTGGAGCTCCAAGGTCTTCTCCTTCTCAGCCAGCTCTGCCTCCCGGGATGCCAGCTGCTGCTCTTTCGCCAAGATGGCCTGTCCTTGGCGCGCACTTTCGGCCGTCCGGTCTGCATCTTTCTTCTCAAGAGCCTGGTGCAGGATGGTGATCTGGGTTGCCAAGCGGTTCAGCTTGTTCATCCCCTTCTGGATCAGGTCCTCGACACTCTCGATGGTCCCCACGACGGCGGCCTCCGGTCGCACAGATCTTTGTCCAGTTGAGCTATCCCGCGGAGGATGGCATCCATCGCGTTGTCACCACTAATGGTGAACCCTGGAGTAGCTGCCGGGGGACCTCCCGGGGCAGGCACACTTTTCGTGCGGTTGGCAGCCAGGCTCTCTTTGATCTTCATCAGCGCCGCCATCTCCTCACTGGCGCCGGAGTCAGTGGAAAAGGCGGCAAAAGTTGTTAACACTGCCCCAGTCATCAAGGAGCTTTCCATCAAGTCAGGGCTTGGACCCGGAACAGGGTTCGCGGTTGCGTCGCAGCCCGTGAACTCGGGACGCCCTTGGTCACCTCTTGACCCTCTGAAGGCGAGAGGGAAGGTGGTTTCTCCTGGCTAGCTCCACCGAGAGGGCCACCGGGTGAAAAACATTGGCCACTGAAGCATCTGGAAGCGAAAGGATGTCAGGAAAAGCATTGGTGCGTCAAAAAAGCGATGTTACCTGCAAGCTCTGGGTTACCTGCTTGCTCGGGCGTCAGGACGTCGAGCGCCTTTCCCGGGTGAGCTAGGGAGGTCGCCGTCACGCTCCCCACTCCGCTCCCCCGACGGCCTTCAAGTTCTGCTATGGGAGGAGGAAGCATCCCCCTCCACCGGCTCCAAAGCTAGTGGCGGTGTCGTCCTCCGCCGTGTCACGCCGCTCTTGCCAGTACCCAAGGAAGGAGTACCCCTGCACCAACATTCGGTCATTTTCCTTGGGGAAGGCGGGAAATGCAAAACATAAGAAAGAAGCGAAGAAGAGGCTTACTCCCGGGTGCGTTTGTTGCCCATTGACGGGGGAACATCTACCGACGCAGCGGAAGAAGCTTGGGGGCTCGCCGGCGGCTCTCCCAAGGCAGCAGGCGGCTCCATCACGGGCGACAGGCGGCAGGTGGAAGCTTTCTGGCGGGGGGCTCGGACGAAGTCTGCGGCGCTCGCTCCTCATCCACATGGTCGTCATCATTCCCCACCACCACAACTGGCGGGGAACGGCTGCGGACACTCGGGTCTGGGGCAGCATCGACCCCGCGGGCAGAATGCGGGGGCGGAGCAGCCTTCTCCTCGTCGTCGTCACCGTCGTCATCGTCGTCGTCATCTTCATCGTCGTCATCGCTGGCAACCGGGTCGTCGCCAGCAACTCCATCTCTGTTGGAGGCGTCGGTCTCGTGCCCGTCGCCACCTTCGTCATCATCAGAGCCGGAGAATTCCTCTTCGGATTCCTCCTCGCTCTCGTCGTTGGACTCCCAGAGTTCTCCTTCTTCGGGCTGGAAGGTGCCTTGGCCCTGCGGGTCTTCACCGCAGGAGGTTTGGGCCCGTGGTCAGCCCGGCCTACAATACCAAAGGCGTTGCAGACCGGCATCTGCGCCAGAATCTTGTCCTTCTCCGGGTTCACACAGAGGCAGAAATCCTTTGGGCAGCTGGTACTTGACCCCCGGAGTGAAGGTCCCTCTCACGTTATCCCGGACAAGGATTTCTTCCATATCGGGACACCTCAGGCGAGATGGATCCCTGGGGCCCTGGAAGTTCCAGGCCGGGTGTGGGCTTCTGCAGCGGCGCAAGGCGGTTGCGGAGGAAATGAGCAACGATGGCGGCCCCGGAAACTCCTTTCTCGCGAAGAAGTCCGAAGCGCGCCACGACCGCCGAGAATTGTTCATCCTGCAAGCTGACGCTTCTCCAAGTGTCCAGATCCACTGGGCGCTCCATCGGCTCCTCAAGTTGAACATCGGCTTCCGGCACCCCGACCAGGAACCAGTGATCCCTCCACTCATCCCATTTGGATTTGGTCTCCATAAGGGGGTAGGCCCACTTGATCTTTGGACGGAAGCAGAACGTGACGCTGCCTCCCATCCAGCCTTTGCCCCCAATGCGAGGGTAGAAGAAGTGGCGGAACAGCGCCACGGACGGCATCACCCCGACGAACGCCTCGCAGGCGTAAGCGAAGACCGACAAGTCGAGAATTGCGCCTGGCGTCAGATGCAAGAGCTTCAGCTTGTACGCGCGCAAGATCTCCATGAAGAAATCAGAGAAAGGGGGGACAAGCCCCATCAACATGAAGCTGTCGAAAATGGGGACTGCGTGGGTGTCCTGGTCGCCGACGGCGGGAAGATCTCCGACGCTTTCCTGGCTGGGACACCATCGGCGCCGACAGACTCCATCACCCCGAAGTGCCCCGCCTTCCGCATCATCTCCGCATCGCCGGCGAAGCAGCTGGGGAACAAGGCCGTCTGCTTCTTGAGTTCAGCCCACTTGGCGTTGCGCGCCGATCTCCGTCGCCATCGTCTTGGTTTTTGGGGACAGCGGCTTCTCGGTGGGCGAGGCCCCCGCTCTTCTTCCTCTGGGCGAGGGCTTCAGTCGAGCCATTGGAGTAGAAGGGAGGTTGGTGCAATGGCAGCAGAGGAGGTAGCGGAGCAGAGTCAGGAGGACGAAGGCGGAGGCGGCGATTTGGGGATTTCGGCGAATCTGGAGAGGTAACGGCTACAGTGGAAGCCAGTCGTGGCTTATAAGGCATCCCACACGTCACGTCGTGGCCTCATTACTCCGACGGACGTGGGGATCGAGGGGGCGTGCCGATTTCTGCGCGTTTCGCCCGTTGGATTCCAAGATAAGCACGGAGTCCGTATGAATCGCAACGTTCGCCGCGATTCAGTCAACAGGACCCGGGGGCTCGTCTCTACCTCGCCTCGGCGGGTCCCCAACGGAGCAGAGCAAGGAAGACCAGGTGCTCGGGGACCCACTTTGACCTATCTTTAGGCCATAGCCCCGGCAGCTGGAGCAAGAGCCGCCGGGACCATGCCCGGGGGCTACTGTCACAGCAGTGGAACACGGGGTTCCCCTAGAGCTACCAAAGTGGGTCCACCCCATGTGGGCCCAAGATGAAGATGGACAAGACCAAGACTCAAGTCAAGCTGGCGGGTTCACCGTCAGGACACGCAAGGCCTACGTCGACAAAGGGCTCCGGTCCTGGGGCCTGTCGGGTCCCCGAATCAAGCAAGAAGGCAAGGAAGGACCCGAGAGCCCGAGTTCCCGGCAGGAGGCCAGGCTCCCTCTCGGGTACTTCCCCACGTCACTGTGGATAAGCTCTCCACCTCACGCTGGAAGACATCAGAAGACTTGGGAAGCAAGGCGAAGGCAGCGCGGGCGGGAAGCACAACCCGTGGTGGTGTCAGCTCCTGTCCACCCCAAGGCGGACGCTCCCACCTAACCCAAAGGAGATGCTAGGCTGAGGAGAGGCCACGTCTCCCCTAAACTAGATGAGGAGGGTCCTTCACCCCGAAGGTCCCTCGTGCCCCTCACGTGACCCTGTGGCAACCCCTTAGCCTATAAAAGGAGGACCAAGGCACGGATGAAGGGGGAAAAGAAAAGGCAAGGGGTGAAGAAAGGCACAAGTCCAACCAGACCAAGACTATACTAGGGTTGCGAAGGTAAAGGGGAAGGTGATCTCCTCCGGGTCAGGATCTGTCCTTCTTCTACCTCCAGCCAAAACCCTTCCGGGTACCCCATCCGGGAGGTTCCATTGTAAGCCGCACTATGAAGAACCCATCAATCCAGACATGCAGGAGTAGGGCTTTTAGCCTCCGGGCGGCCTGAACCTGGGTAGCTCCTTGTGTCCATTTGGTTGCAAGCTTTGATCGTGGAGAGGAGAGCTAGATCTAGACTCCGCCCGAGAAGACGGTTCTCAGCCTCCTTCGCGCCCCGTGCCGAACCTAAAAGGGGGTATCCTATACTCCCGGTGTCCGTGCATCGAGACATGACACAAACATTAGCATCTGAATCCACACCGCCACAAATATGGTTTACTGACTTATTACAAAAATCCGGTAATGAAAAGCGGAACAAGCCTCCGCACTCATACCCTTTACCAATAAATTGTCCAAACTTTGACACAACTACTTTATTGGACTCTCCAAGACTAATTTAAACCCATCTCTGCATAGAAGGGAGCCGCTAACGAGATTCTTGTTCATAGTAGGGACATGCTGCATGTTCCTCAGCTGCATGATCTTCCCCGAAGTAAACTTCAGATCCACCGTGCCAACACCATGAACAGACGCATGTGATCCATTCCCATTAAGACGCTTGAATCTGCGACCTGATAAGAAGTGAACATAGAGATGTCAGCACATACATGAAGATTAGCACCCGTATCAATCCACCAACATGGAGATTGAAATACTGAAAGCACAATCGGTAAATTACCGTACCCATCAGCATTGCTAGCGGTCACGACATTGACATGCTTTGGCGTCTCCCCTTTCTTGTCTGCACGATCTGGGTAGTCCACAGAGAAGTGTCCGGGCTCTCCACAAGTGTAGCACTTTAGCTCAGATTTGTTCTGCATCTTCTTCTTCTTCTTGAAAGAAGTAGTCTTGGTAGGCATGTTGAAGGAATGTTTGCTCTTTGCCTTGCTCTTGCCATGGTGAAAGTTCTTCTGCACCATGTTGGCGCTAGACTGACCTTCGCCACCTCTCTCAGCAGTGTCCTTAGCCCGAGCCTTCTCCTCAACATCAAGAGACGCTATCAGGTTTTCAACCGATATCTCCTGTCTCTTGTGTTTGAGAGTTGTGCCGAAGTTCCTCCATGAAGAGGGCAACTTTGCAATAATGTATCTAGCCACAAACTTGTCAGGTAAGGCACACTTAGCGTGCTCAATCTTCTTAGCAATGCACTGTATCTCATGAGCCTGTTCGACTACAGAACGGTTGTTAGCCATCCTGAAGTCATGGAAGCTCTCCATGATGTACAGTTCACTGCCAGCATCTGCTACACCGAACTTAGCGTTCAGTGCCTCCCGGAGCTCTTTGACATCTGTAATGTGCATGTACACATCAAACAACTTGTTGCTAAGAGCACTCAGAATGAGTCCCACAAAGGCAGTATTGGTTTCCTTGAACTTGTTCTGATCCTCGTCAGATATAGTTCCTTCCGGTAAACCCTCACTAGTCTCGAACACTTTCAGAGATCGCAACCACAGTGTGGTCTTGTACTGCCATCTCTTAAAGTCCAAAATTCTGCCATGCACATGGGCCAATTCGAGATTTTCAGGAATTTCTTATTGGGCTGCCCAAATGGGCCCAAAATCTAACACCTTGACGATCTTGATCTGCTGGGAACCTCGGGTGCAGAGTATCAGACGTCAACCAGCTCGGTCTACTACAGAGTATCAGAGTCGCTGGATGGGCGGGGCGGCGCAGGGAGCTGCAGATGGCGGCGACGACCTCTTTCCTCGATAGAGCGGCGGAGGGATCTGCCTTCCTCGTGGAGTGGCGCAGCCGTAGGAGGGAGCGCGGATAGTAGGCCGGCCCCCGGGAGCCCGGCGAGCGGAGCGTAAGAGTACGGCGAGTCGCCGTCCGCGAACTAGGTGGGAGCCCGGCGAGGTCGAGCTGTGATGCGGGCGCGCTCCAAGATCAATCCCCTGTGCGCCCGCGAGATCGGACGGAAAAGCGCCGTCCGCGAGCTCGGATGAAGACGGAGGGCGGCCGGACGGGGAGGGCCGGGACGGGCGGACGGGGACGGGAAGGACGACCCTTGACGGGGACGGGAAGGAGATGATTTTCAAATAAGGAGGACTTATGTGCAAAACGTACCATAGTTCAAAATTTTGTGCCCTCGCGACAGTTATTTCTGGACAGAGGGAGTACATTAACTTAACACATTCATGAGTTATGACACTTGAGGTAGTATTCCATGATGGAAAATGATATTTTATTGCCCACAAGGAAAAATCACAAGATTCTTTCAAGGACGGAACACGTTGGAGTGGATGGGAAGATTCATTTGAAATCTTGTGGAGATGAATCCAGGAATAAATTCTTGCAACTTGGAAATCACAAATCAAACAACCCACATAGAAAAGTTTTTAAGAATTAATATTGGAAAACACTTTTTTTTGCTCCCGAGCTCGAGTGCTCCCTCTGGTTATTTTTTTTTAAAAAAATCGTGTTTTTAAAAAATCTGAAAACATTCATGCATGTTGCTAATGAGGTATCCCACAAACGTGCAAATTTTTGATTTGAAATACTTTATATTCCGGCTACATAAAAATAACAAATCTTGTATATTTTGGAGATTTGAAAGTATTTACATTTAGATCCACACATTTTTTATTTTTTGTATAGAACAGAATATAAATATTTCAAACCGAGATTTTGCAACACATGATCTTTTTCAGAATTTTTAAAACTTATAAATATGAAATTTTTTAAACTAGAGAGATCACTGGAGCCCGGGAGCAAGAAATATCTACTCGATTAATATCCTTTGAAAACCTTTTTTTAGTCAATATCCCATTGATGTCATGGAAGTTGTACTCCGCTGTGGAAGGCCACTACGACCCCGTCCAAAGTTGTCTGGTCATGTTTTTCATGGTCTTTGTTTACACAAGGAAAACTTGGTTTGGACTACATGTGACATGTCGGCATCATAGTTTTCTTACAAATCGACGCTCTGCTGTGTCAATCACATCCTCGCAATGCCACAGAATTTGCCTCGAAACCAACGTGAAAGTACAATATTATTTTTCTCCGGAGCAACAAAAGACAGAATAATTATTTTTTGCACCATTTCCACTTGTATATTTCTTCACGATTTATACAACTGTAAATCGAGATGTGTGCAACTACGTGGGTCTGTCTGTACTCTGCAAATCATAACACGCAACAAACAGAGACTGAAAAACAGAACGCATACTGAACTACCGGAAATTAAAAGGAAAACGCAGGCTAAGCTACTGAGATGGCCTGCGCGCGTGGTGGCATCGGCGGGCATTCCGGCCGTGGCATCATCCCTGGCAGCGGCTGCGGCCAGAGCCCACCGCGGCAGAGCGGGCACGTCCGGCGCTTCCGGAGCCACCTGTCGACGTCGCACCTCGCGTGGAAGAAGTGCCCGCACGCCGGCACCACCCGCACCAGCTCGCCGGACTCGCCGTACTCCGACAGGCAGATGGCGCACCAGTCCTCCGCCTGCTCCTTCTCCTTGCCGGTGGCCGCCTGCTCGTACGTCATGAGCGTGACGTCGCCAAGGGCACTCTCGACATCGGCGGCGTGCACCGCGGCGCGCCCCGTTGTACCGGCCTCGACGTCGCCAGCTCCTTGGCAGGAGCCACCGGATGCCAAGACGGCCATGGTGACGATGAGCAACGCCACGACGACCACCGCGGCGATCTCGAGGTTGAACACGACGTCCGGGTCCATGCTCCTTGGCAAATGACAGCAAGCTAGCCAGCTCCAGCTTTTGTATATGATGAGGTCCGGTCCAAGGCTTCTCGACGAAGTCACGAAGTACTGAGGAAGAAAGACAGGGGTTGGAGTTGAGGTTTCCTGGAATCTTTTAGCTACTTGCCTTTCTTCTTCCAGTGGACAATTCGAATTGGTTTGCCCTGTCGTAGTACTTCTAATCTGAAGTTCTGATCTTAACTGTCTTTATTTCACTTGCAAATTTACATGCAGTTAACCCTGTAATGTGTAACCTTTTGCTTCTCTTACTAAAATGAAAGAGAGACATCTTTGTAATGAAAGACAATAGTCATGTATGCGAACTAACCTCTTTAATTCGGTAAATAAATTGCTCATCCCCAAGGGCGCCCGGCACCAATCTGGGCCGTCGGATTCAGCGATCCGACGGCCAGGACAGGTCAACGGTAAATCCTGGTCAACGGTAAATCCTGGCCGTCGGATCGGTGAATCCGACGGCCCAGATTGGTGCCGGGCGCCCTTAGGGATGAGCAATTCCTCTTTAATTCTAGAATGTACGTCTACTTGTTTGCTTGCTAATTCTGACTTTTGAGTCATGTGCCGTTTCACACGACATCTTCTACCTCATACTTTATTAATCGAGAGTCAAGACCAGAAAACAAAGGAAGGAGTCCATTCTATTCAGACTGAGAGTAGAATTAATTCATGGGACTTGTGTCCATGTATTCTGTGGTTTGCATACAAGTCTTAGCGTCCGTCTAATGACGACGACAACGATAATGATTGAGGGAGAGAGGATCTGACGACATATGCGCAGGTAGTCAAGGTAGAATTTGTGAGGATATATCTGCATGCCGTATGTAGATATGGCAATTAAAGTGCGGAATTGCTGATATCAATAAGCTACCACCCATTGTCATCTCTAGCAATTAATAATCGTGTGAACATTAGGAAAATGATGATTAGAAATACAGGATGAAAGATAACATCAGGTTCAATATTGAAAATTTCCTCCCTTAAAAATAAGGGGAATTCTTTTATCAGAGGAAGGAAAAACACATCTTTCTCATTTCTCACTCTCGAAGCAATTATCCTACAAAGGAAAAGTGGGATAAAAAGAAATATACCATAGATCACTCGAATAATTTTTTTAACATGGGGATGTACTTCATATTAGCATTCCTCTATTATGTGAGGATTTACCATGTACTTGAATATCTACTCAAAACTTGATTATGTGTGGAGATATATTGCAACAACATCATTGCTACCTCAACATCATCATGTAAGTATATTTTTGTAGAATAACAGCAAAATTGAAATAAATGTTGCTAGCCAAATATTAAGGTACCAAAAATCTGTTTCTAAATTAAGATTATCATAATCACCATGCCACACACAATCTCAATATGGTATAAAATTCATCTAAGCAATTCTATGGTTCCGAGGATCATGCACCTCTTGGGAAAGGGTCAATCCTCCCGGCATTCCTTTAGAATTTTGACAATGACACAAGTATATATGATAGTATGTGGTACTATGGCGTCCTTTCTTTCCCTAATTAGTCGAATGTGATGGCCTATTGTCGCGTCTACATCAATGGCAAAGACATCTGACAGGAAGTAGTGAAAATCAAAATATCTACAAAATGAAGAGAATTGTCTCTGATGAGAAACAAAATTAGGTTAGCTACTCCTTTTGTTTCAAAATGTAATGTATATTTTGGCTGTCAAGTTTTAATTCATCATAGCATACAATATCTTGTAAAAAAATTAGAGTCAATGATTACAAGATCAAAATCATACGTAAATGCTTTTCAATACGAATCCAATGCTATGAATTTGTGTCAAAGCACCGATGTCTGATTTTGTAATAAAAATTATATTTTGAAATGAGAGAGAGTATGTAGATTCCCCCTTGTATTGTTTCTTGGGTTTATCTTCGTGCCCGGAGTAATATAAGAATATCTACGACTTGCGCTGGTGCGGGGAGTCGACATAGGAAAATCATAGCTTGATTGGTTGAACGTGTCATGGACTCATGGTCCACGCATAGACTACGATCCTGTCGACACCGTTTTCCTTTCAGAAGTTGACTGATGTTAATGCTTTATGTTTGAATATGTGTTATTTTCTTGTAGCCATCGGATCGATTCTTGTTTACACACACATGAAAAACTCCTGAATGCTCTTTTTTTTGTAATCCGCCTCTAACATGACTAGCCTAACTCTTAAGGTGAAGGGTACTTAACTCGGTGAAGGGATAGATGAATATATGGTGCTCAAAATAAACAGTGTTACGGCCATTCTCACGATGCAACCAAAATCTCAACATGATCGGTTAAGGTTGGCAAATTCTCTGTTATGACCAGAAATTCATCGTATCCAACCCGACAATACAATACGGAGTACTTCCTTCGAAATAGATGGAGTCTGTCTGTAGTCTGTACTCTGTAAATCCTAACATCACTCATCGAAAACGATGGACGAAACACGTGTTGACTAAACAAACTAACGAGCCGTCCTCCGCGGCGGCATCGGCGGGCACTCCGGCCGTGTCATCCTCGGTAGCGCCAGTGGCCTTATGATTCTCGGCGCCGGCGCCGGCCACAGTCCGCCGCGGCAGAGCGGGCAAGTCCGGTGCGCCCGGAGCCACCGGTCGACGCCACACTCGGCGTGGAAGAAGTGCCCGCACGCCGGCACCACCTGCACCAGCTCGCTGGCCTCGCCGTACTCCGACAGGCAGATGGCGCACCGCTCCTCCGCCTCCTCCGTCTTCTCCTTGCCGGTGGCCGCCAGCTCGTACGCCATGAGCGTGACGCCGCCGAGGGCACTCTCGACGTCGCCGGAGGCGTGCACCGCGCCGGCTGCTGCGTCGCCGCTGCCAGCTCGTTCGGAGTCGCCACCTCCGGAGGCGACGAAGGCCACGGCGACGATGAGCAGCGCCATCGCGACCACCGCGGCGATCTCCAGGTGGAACTTGAAGTCCGGGCCCATGCTATCCTTGACCAGTGTCAGCAAGGTAGCTCATGCTTTACTATGTGAGCTGAGGTCCAGAGGCCTCTCGGCTAACATGAGGCAGTGAGAAGAAAAAAAAAACAGGGGTTGAGGTTTCGTAGAATATTTCCGCTAATTTCCTTTCTTCTTCCGGTGGACATTGGACAACTCCGGTGTGTTGTCCGGTTGTACTACTCCTGTTTTGAACTTAACTGTCTTTGTTTCACTTGCAAATCTTCATTTGCACGATCGACATTTCACTAGCCAACCTAGATGCAGTTACCATGTAATTGTCTATGTTTCTAGAACGAGATGCAACATCGCTGTCTTCCAATGCAAAAAAATCGCAACTGTTGATTTCTCGGTTGACTTTGATATTTTCTTAAATCTCAGTCATATGTTCTTATTTTTTATTGAAAAAACCTAACTATTCACATTCAGTTACATATGTAAATACAGTAAAAATGTTACATATGTAAAACTAATCTATGTCAGATAGAATGTAGAAATTGATTAAGCATGACAGAATAGTGAAATAGACAAGTTGCCGAGAGAACTACCCTTCATGGGTCAATGGTCAGCGGGAATAATCTATTCTCGGTGTTGGTAATTCTAGCTTGAATTAGAAAACACACATACGTACGTACTCCGTAGATGTTTGGGCGCAGTGTTTAGTAGTGTGTGTGCATCTTGCTTGTAATAAAAAATATTAGACGAAAACTAACCTTAAGAGAAAAAAATGCTCAACATTGCAAGTAATTGTTGGCACTCTTGCTTCCTAGCACTGTAAAATTCGTGGCCAGTTGCAACCGAGGATCAGCAAATTCATCAACCTTTTAATCGTCACTTTAGGCTTGGCCCACTCGAAGAAATCCTCTTCGATTCTTCTCACTCTGTTCCAAAATATTTGACATAGCTTTGTCTAAATATGGAAAGGGGGGAGTAGAATGTATATGTGCTTGTTTGTTTGGCTGCTTCTCAGTTCTGACATGTGTGAAGTTTCGCCGACATCTTCTCCCTCCTACTGTTTACTCAACACAAGAAAAACAAAGGCAGGATTTTGTTCAGGATCCCAACTTCGTCCCCTTCTTTTGGCGACGAAAGAGTGATGACACTGACGAGGAGGAAGGAAATGAGCACGGTTTGGGCGACACCTTGGGTCAGGATAACCTACACAGTACTCCTTCCTCCAACATGGATGTGGATGGCACTTCTGCTTCAGGGACCTCCTCAGCTAACAAGACCGTAGCTCCCGGAGCTCAAGTCAGGACTGTGATGGCGATAACGCCGTATAATTCAAGTCCGAGTACTCCAAGAGGACGAGACATTGTGGAGATGATCCGCCGCACTTCGCCGACCTTGCTGCGCCTATACTGGAGATGGCGCCGTCGACCGAGTCTACTGGGGGCGTGGCAGCTGATACATCCATTTTGCATCACTATTTTATATCATAATTTGTCATTATCTATCCTTATATTTCATATTAATACATGATACTTATGTTATTTTGCCTTATTTTGCATGTTTGATGATTATTGGGAATTATCCTTCCGGAGTCAGGTTTCTGCTGGAAAAAGCGTCGTCAAGTCAACATATCAGCGGAACTCCAAAAATCACGAAACCAATTCTGGGGTCTTATAATGTCAGATGCCGGAGGCAGCCAAAAGGAGGCAGCCAGGTGGGCCAGGTGGGCCCCACGCCACACCTGGGCGCGGCTGGCCTGTGGCGTGGCCACCTGGGTCCACCCCCCAGGTTGCCTCTTCGCGTATATCTGCCTCCCGAAAACCTAAGCACGGGGGGACGTCCACGAAATATTCCGCCGCCTCCACGGGACGGAAACCACCGAGAGAGAAAGAGCTCTCTGGCAGGGAGATCCTGCCGGGGAAATTCCCTCCCGGAGAGGGGAAATCATCGCCATCGTCATCGTCATCACGCTGGACTTCATCGGGATCATCATCACCACCATCCACTGCGCCATCACCATCATCTCCACCGACTCCACATCCATCTTGCTGTAACATCTAGGGCTGTACCTTGTCTAGTTCATTGGGGAGACTCTCCCGGTGTTGATTACTCCTTGTTATTGATGCTATTGAGTTTGTTTGGTGGATTAGTGTTCATGTCCAGATTGTTATTCATTGCCATATCATCTCTGATCATGATCCATATGATGTCTTGTGAGTAGTTTGTAGTTCTTGAGGACATGGGGAAGTCATGTTGTTAGTAGTGAAATAATGCTGCGTTAATATTTAATGGTTTGATATTTAAGTTGTGGTGTCATTCTTCTAGTGGTGTCATGTGAACGTCGACTACATGACACTTCACCTTTATGGGCCTAGGGGAATGCATCGTGTACCTAGCTTGCTAGTTGAGGGGTTGCCGGAGTGACAGAAACCTGAACCCCCGTTAGTAAGATAGTGCACGAGGGAGCGTAGGGTCTCAGAGTTTAAAGCTGTGGTTAGATTTATCTTAATTACTTTTCTGCATTCGCGGATGCTTGCAGGGGGTATAATCACAAGTGCGTATTAGTCCTAGGAAGGGCGGTGCGTTAGCATAGATTCACCCACACAACACTTATCAAAACAATGAAGATTAACCAGTTGCACGAAGCGAAAGCACTTGACGAAATTCCCATGTGTCCTCAGGAACATTTGTCTCTTATAAGTAACACACTCGGCTTGTCCTTTGCACTCAAAAGGATTGGGCCACTCGCTGCATTTGTTGCCGCGCTCGTTTATTTACTTGCACTGTTTTTACCTGCTGTTTCGAATACTACTGAAAACCTGTCTGCTAGCTTTTACAGTGAATTCTTGATCAAAACTACTTGCCAGCACCTTCTGCTCCTCGTTGGGTTCGACACTCTTATTTATCGAAAGTACTGCGATACACCCCCTATACTTGTGGGTCATCAAGACTATTTTCTGGCGCCGTTGCCGGGGAGTGAAGCGCTATTGGTAAGGAAATTGGTAAGGAAATTATTTACTGTAATGACTGTTATGGAGTCAAATCCATTTGGTTCGCTGTTTGGGAGGACTACTACCACTGCTACGGTAGTAGATGATCCTCCATCTGCTGAGATTGTTCCATTTAAAATACCTACGAAAATTGTTGGACGTATTATGGATAACCGCTATGATGGAACTGTTCATCCTGGTAATCATTTGCTTTATATACATGAACTATGCGGTTTGTTCAAGTGTGCAGGTATTTCGATGGACATTATTAAAAGGAAATTATTTACTCTGTCGCTGGATGGCAGAGCTGCTGAATGGTATAGTCTGCTGAAGAATGGTCCTTCATTGAGCTGGGCTGAAATTGTCCCTCTCTTTTATTACAAGTTTTATCCTCCAAGTGAGATTCATAAGGATCGGAATTCTATATTCACTTTTTGGCCTTATGAGGGAGAAAGTATTGCCCAAGCTTGGGGGAGATTGAAATTATTAATGCTCAAATGCCCTGTTCATGGGATTCCAAGTAATATTGTCATCAATAACTTTTATGCAAGACTTTCCTATCATGATAAAGATTTATTGGACACTTCTTGTTCTTGGTCATTCACTCGTATGAAGGATGAAGATAAATGGGATCTTCTTGATCGTATCCAGGAAAATACTGAAGGATGGGAGAACGACAAAGGTAGGGAGTCAGGTATAAATTATGATTTCGAATGCATTAAATCCTTTATGGAGACTGATAGTTTTCGTAATTTTAATGCTACTTATGGTCTTGATTCTCAAGTTGTTGTTAATTACTTTAAGGCCTTTGCCTCGTATCTCGATATTCCTAGACAAGGTTGGGAAAAGTATCATGAACCTTATGAAGATAATGCTAATTTGCTCTTGCTAAAAATGTTGAAGTTCAAACTGTTGATCGCATTATACCAGAACCCTATATTGAAAAAATACCTTTTCCTGTTAAAGTAAAAGAACACTCTATTTTGGCTAGTGTGGTTAGCAAAAGTGAACGTAAACCTAGGGAACCTGATGAGCAAATTAGTGTAGAACATGAAGTAGCTATGGTTAAGGAACTTGTAACTGAAAATGTAGAAGGAGGTCATATTGTGTTTTGTGAAGAAGCTTCTAACATGGTTACACATCCTAAAAGAGCTCGAAAGCCTAGTGTTCCTGTGCTTTCTGTTAAAATAGGTGAGCATTGTTATTATGGTCTCTGTGATATTGGTGCTAGTTCCAGCGCTATCCCTTATGCTCTCTACAAGGAAATCAGGAAGGAAATTGATCCTTGCGAATTGGAAGATATTGATGTGGTTATTCAGCTTGCTAATAGGGAAACTATCTGTCCAGTTGGCATTGTCAGAGATGTTGAAGTTTTATGTGGTAAGACTAAATACCCTGCTGATTTCTTAGTTCTCGGTTCTGCTGCTAGTGACTCTTGTCCTATTATTTTTGGTAGACCTTTCCTGAATACTTGTGGTGCTATTATTGACTGTCAAAAAGAGAAATTTTTACTAGATTCGATGGAGAGTCTTATGAGTTTAATTTTTCAAAATTTGCTAAGAATCATTATGAACCTGAAATGCCTAATGAGAACTTTCAAGTTGAACAGCTTGCTTCTATTGCTGTTGGTCCTAACAATGCTTTGCAGCAATTTTTGGAAGACCACGAAAGTGAAGTTTTTGCAGAAGAAAGAAGGGAGATTGACGACATCTTTCTGCGTCAACCTCAAATGCTTAGGCATGATTTACCTGTGGAGGACCTGGGAATTGCGCCCCCTCCTAAAGAAGACCCTGTTTTTGATCTTAAGCCTTTACCTGATAATCTTAAGTATGTTCATATTGATGATAAGAAAATATATCCTGTTATTATTAGTTCTAAACTTTCAGGAGATGAAGAAGCAAAATTATTGCAAGTTCTGAAGAAACATAGAGGCGCAATGGGCTATACTCTTGATGATTTAAAAGGGATTTCTCCTGCTATATGTCAGCATGCTATTAATATTGAGCCTGATGCCAAGCCTGTTGTTGAGCATCAACGTCGTTTAATTCCTAAGATGAAGGAAGTGGTAAGAAATGAGGTATTAAAACTTCTTGAAGCAGGTATAATTTATCCTATTGCTGATAGTAGATGGGTTAGTCCTGTTCATTGTGTTCCTAAGAAAGGAGGAATAACTGTTGTGCCTAATGAAAATGATGAGCTTATTCCTCAGAGAGTTGTAGTTGGTTATAGAATGTGCATTGATTTTCGTAAGGTCAATAAGGTTACTAAGAAAGATCATTATCCTTTGCCTTTTATTGATCAGATGTTAGAAAGGTTGTCTAAGAAAACTCATTTTTGTTTCCTTGATGGTTATTCTGGTTTTTCCCAAATAGCTGTTAGAAAGGAAGATCAGGAGAAAACCACTTTTACCTGTCCTTATGGTACTTATGCTTATAGACGTATGCCTTTTGGTTTATGTAATGCTCCTGCTACTTTTCAGAGATGCATGTCTGCTATTTTTCACGGTTTTTGTGAAGAAATTGTGGAAGTCTTCATGGACGATTTCTCCGTCTATGGAACTTCTTTTGATAACTGTTTGCACAATCTTGACAAAGTTTTGCAGAGATGTGAAGAAACCAATCTTGTTCTTAATTGGGAGAAATGCCATTTTATGGTTAATGAAGGCATTGTTCTTGGGCATAAAATTTCTGAAAGAGGTATTGAAGTTGATAGAGCTAAAGTGGAAGCAATTGAGAAAATGCCATGCCCCCGAGATGTGAAAGGTATTCGTAGTGTTCTTGGTCATGCTGGTTTTTATAGAAGGTTTATTAAAGATTTCTCTAAAATTTCAAAGCCACTTACCAATCTTCTTCAAAAGGATGTTCCATTTGTTTTTGATGACGAGTGTAAAGAGGCATTCGAAATTTTGAAGAAGGCTTTAATAACTGCTCCTATTGTTCAACCACCAGACTGGACTTTACCATTTGAAATTATGTGTGATGCTAGTGATTTTGCTGTAGGTGCTGTTTTAGGACAGCGAGTAGATAAAAAGTTAAATGTTATTCATTATGCTAGTAAGACTCTTGATGCAGCTCAAAAGAATTATGCTACTACTGAGAAGGAATTTTTAGCAGTAGTGTTTGCTTGTGATAAGTTTAGACCTTATATTGTTGATTCTAAGGTAACTATTCATACTGATCATGCTGCTATTAAATACCTTATGGATAAGAAGGATGCTAAGCCTAGACTTATTAGATGGGTTCTCCTGTTACAAGAGTTCGATTTGCATATTGTTGATAGAAAAGGTGCTGAAAATCCTGTTGCTGATAATCTGTCTAGATTAGAAAATATAATGCATGATCCTATTCCTGTTGATGACAATTTTCGAAATGAGCAGTTGGCTTCTATAAAGGTAAATTCGAATGATTGTCCCTGGTATGCTGATTATGCTAACTTTATTGTTGCCAAGTATTTGCCTCCAACTTTTACTTATCAGCAAAGGAGGAAATTCTTCTGTGACTTGAGGCATTATTTTTGGGATGACCCACATTTATATAGAGAAGGAGTTGATGGTATTATGAGAAGATGTGTTCCAGAGCATGAGCAGAAGGAAATATTGGATAAATGCCATGGTAGTGCTTATGGAGGACATCACGCCGGAGACAGAACTGCACAAAAGGTTCTACAATCAGGTTTTTATTGGCCTACTCTTTTTAAAGATGCAAGAAAATTTGTTTTGACCTGTGATCAATGTCAGAGAGTTGGGAATATTAGTAGACGTAATGAGATGCCTATGAATTATTCTCTTGTTATTGAACCTTTTGATTGTTGGGGATTTGACTTTATGGGTCCTTTTCCCGCTTCAGATGGTTATACTCATATTCTAGTTGCTGTTGATTATGTTACTAAGTGGGTAGAGGCTATACCAACCTCTAGTGCTGATGGTAAGACTTCCTTAAAAATGCTTAAGGATGTTATTTTCTCGAGGTTTGGTGTGCCTAGATATCTCATGACTGATGGTGGTTCACACTTTATTCATGGTGGTTTTAGAAAAACTCTTGCTAAATATGGTGTCAATCACAGAATTGCTTCACCGTATCATCCTCAAACTAGTGGTCAAGTAGAGTTATCAAATAGAGAAATTAAGTTGATTTTGCAAAAGACTGTCAATAGGTCTAGAAAGAATTGGGCTAGAAAGCTTAATGATGCTTTGTGGGCTTATAGAACAGCATATAAAAATCCTATGGGCATGTCTCCTTATAAAATGGTTTATGGAAAAGCTTGTCATTTACCTCTAGAATTAGAACACAAGGCCTATTGGGCAATCAAAGAGCTTAATAGAGATTTCAAATTAGCTGGTGAGAAAAGGTTGCTAGAGTTAAGCTCTCTAGATGAATGGAGAAGTGAAGCATATGAAAATGCTAAACTTTTCAAAGAGAAAGTTAAGAGATGGCATGACAAGAGAATTTTAAAAAGAGAATTTTGCATAGGTGATAAAGTTTTATTGTATAGGTCTCGTCTCAGATTTTTTGCAGGAAAATTACTCTCAAAATGGGAAGGACCTTACATTGTGGAAGAAGTTTATCGTTCTGGTGCAATAAAAATTAATTCACTTGACGGTGACAAACCTCAAGTTGTTAATGGGCAGAGACTTAAACATTATATTTCTGGAGAATCTTATAATGAAAATGTTGATATTATTCAAATGGTATCTCCGGAGGAATTTATTAAAACTCAGAAACAGGAAACTGCAGAGTCTGATTTGAAGTAGGTATGATTTCGGTAAGAAAAAGTCCGCGTTTTACTTCGAAACTTTTATATTAGTTATATTTATACAATTTTGGAAATATCAAGACGAATAAGTGCCGGAGGAGGTGCCCGAGGGCACCACGCCACAGCAGGGCGCGGGCCCCACCTGGGCCGCGCCCAGCTATGGCGTGGTCGCCTCGGAGACCCCCTCCGACTCCGCTTCGCCCTGTGCTTTCCTTTTCACGCGTTATTTTCTGCTATATATTTACCCGGATCTCCCGAGGTCCGTATCTCGTGTTTTCGTCGCGTTTGTTTTCGAGCTGTTTCTGCCAGGGTTGTAGAAGTCTAGAGCACCATGGTCGCCTCCAACAACCCTGACAAGGAGGGCCTGAAGAAAGATCTGAAAGACCAAGATGCTGAGGAGGAGAAGGAGAAGACTGAAGCTGTCGGTGAAGAAGAGGAAGATCCAAGTCCTATTCCCACCGCTACCGTTGCAAGCATCGGAGTGGTGCAGAACAAGCCCAGGGCCAGGCAGGGCGCGAGGATGAGCACTGGTGGGAGAGTTCCTCGTCGCTTCCTAGCTCCAAGAACACTTCCTTCAGATACCAAAAGGCCTTTTCACACTCTCATCCATAAGTATCCCTTTGAAAAAGTTCCAGAATCAGAATTGCCCAGTAGCTGGGATATGGATCGTTCTGACCATGCAGGAAAAGGGAGCTCCAAAGCTGAAGAGAAGTGGGGTAACAACTCCAAAAGCTGGGATTCACCCTCTGACAGGATGATGAACCGCATTGAGCAGAATTCAGAGCTTGTCCGCACCCTCATTGGTAGAGTTGATGAGTTAATGGAGCTTGCCGAGAAGCTCATTAGAGGGGCGCCACCACCATCACCGCCAAGGGAGTAATTCACCATGGGTAACAACACACTCCCAGCTTGTTTCAAGCTTGGGGGGGGGTGTTTTCAGTATCACCATCTTTATCTTTATCTTTATCTTTATATTTTTGCTTAGTACCATGAGTAGAGAAGTTATCATATGAGATAGTTTGCAATGTGGAGTATCACTCCTTAGTTGGTTATCGTTGTATCCGTTGGTGTGAGGTTTATTGTGATGGAATATTAATGAGAAGCTTTATCTTTACTTTCTGCACACTTTATTTTAGCCAGCAAGTCCTTTGTCATATGCTGATCTTGTTACATTAGTATTGGCATCACTTTGGGTGCAGCAAGTAAATTTAGTTGGTTGTGGCAAACTTAGACTGGTCAGTAGTATCAATACTTTTTACACTTAAGTAGAAAAGAGGGAACTGGTTGCAATAACATTATCCCTATTGTTTTCCTCTTTGTTGGCCAATGAGTTTATTATTCTTGAATTAAAGTGTTTTGTGCCCACAAAGTAGATAGCATGGTTGTTCTATTAGATCTATAAGTGTTTGTCTCTCTCAATTCTTGTGCTTGCTACTAAACCTTGCTAGCCTAAAACCTTGTACTGAGAGGAGATACTTCTCGTGCATCCAAAACCCTGAACCAAAGCACTCCATTCGTGTCCACCATAACTACCTATCATGTAGTGTTCGCACTACTCCAAGTACATTTTCTCGTGTGCTACCTTTAACTATTCAAAACTATTATTATATCCCTTTTTGTGTCACTGTTCACCAAGCTCATAAGGACGTGGTAGCAGATGTGTCATCTTCCATGCTAACTGATTTACAAGGATTGGCAGCTTCATCTGCTTCTCCACCTTTTATTTTGCATTAAAAGAGCTGGTTAGTCCACCCTATAAATAAATAAATAGACACTCCTCCACGGTGATTGTTGGTCGGCAACCGAGGATTCGGTCAAGCCATGGTTTGTGGAAAGAAATGGTTGGGAGGAGTGTCATCAATAAGTGCTTGTTACAAGTGCAGTTCTATAAACTCTCGGAACCGCTCTAAAAGTTAATTAGTATGGAAGATGACAAGGATTCTACCACTGATTTGTTGACCAATAGCATACACCTCTCAAAGCAATATTTTTACACTCTCTATGCCTTCGGGAACTAAAAAGCTCTAGCACACGTTTTAATCCCTGCTTCCCTCTGCGAAGGGCCTATCATTTATTTATTGTTGAGTCAGTAAACCTATTCCCTCTATCCCGAGCAAGCACTCGAATTGTTATAGATACAATCATTTATAGTTCATAATATTTCCTATCATGTTTTGTCTACTTTGCTTGAGCACATGAAGTTTTATCTTTGAGAATATGACTTTGACAGTTTTCTTTGGAATGTGAAAGGAACAGTGATGATTGAGCAACTCTATTTCTGCAATATAGCTCTAGTATAAAGACTCTTCTTGAAAGATAAGTTAGAATGTTGATTGTTCTCTGACCAAGAACACAGTTTGCCACATCCAATTGGTTTGCTTAATGTACCTTTATTTGTGGTTGTTCCATTACTTGTTCCAAGTTAAGTAGAATGTGTAGAGACTGCTGTTTAAAATGACTTGTTTAGCTGAGTAAATACTGATGCTTCTTGTCCGTATTCTTTATTATCGACACTTCACTCCATAAACATGTGGACTTGTTTACTGAGCTCAGTTTTCGCTTGGGGACAAGCGAGTCTAAGCTTGGGGGGAGTTGATACGTCCATTTTGCATCACTATTTTATATCATAATTTGTCATTATCTATCCTTATATTTCATATTAATACATGATACTTATGTTATTTTGCCTTATTTTGCATGTTTGATGATTATTGGGAATTATCCTTCCGGAGTCAGGTTTCTGCTGGAAAAAGCGTCGTCAAGTCAACATATCAGCGGAACTCCAAAAATCACGAAACCAATTCTGGGGTCTTATAATGTCAGATGCCGGAGGCAGCCAAAAGGAGGCAGCCAGGTGGGCCAGGTGGGCCCCACGCCACACCTGGGCGCGGCTGGCCTGTGGGCCGCGCCCAGCTATGGCGTGGCCACCTGGGTCCACCCCCCAGGTTGCCTCTTCGCGTATATCTGCCTCCCGAAAACCTAAGCACGGGGGGTACGTCCACGAAATATTCCGCCGCCTCCACGGGACGGAAACCACCGAGAGAGAAAGAGCTCTCTGGCAGGGAGATCCTGCCGGGGAAATTCCCTCCCGGAGAGGGGAAATCATCGCCATCGTCATCGTCATCACGCTGGACTTCATCGGGATCATCATCACCACCATCCACTGCGCCATCACCATCATCTCCACCGACTCCACATCCATCTTGCTGTAACATCTAGGGCTGTACCTTGTCTAGTTCATTGGGGAGACTCTCCCGGTGTTGATTACTCCTTGTTATTGATGCTATTGAGTTTGTTTGGTGGATTAGTGTTCATGTCCAGATTGTTATTCATTGCCATATCATCTCTGATCATGATCCATATGATGTCTTGTGAGTAGTTTGTAGTTCTTGAGGACATGGGGAAGTCATGTTGTTAGTAGTGAAATAATGCTGCGTTAATATTTAATGGTTTGATATTTAAGTTGTGGTGTCATTCTTCTAGTGGTGTCATGTGAACGTCGACTACATGACACTTCACCTTTATGGGCCTAGGGGAATGCATCGTGTACCTAGCTTGCTAGTTGAGGGGTTGCCGGAGTGACAGAAACCTGAACCCCCGTTAGTAAGATAGTGCACGAGGGAGCGTAGGGTCTCAGAGTTTAAAGCTGTGGTTAGATTTATCTTAATTACTTTTCTGCATTCGCGGATGCTTGCAGGGGGTATAATCACAAGTGCGTATTAGTCCTAGGAAGGGCGGTGCGTTAGCATAGATTCACCCACACAACACTTATCAAAACAATGAAGATTAACCAGTTGCACGAAGCGAAAGCACTTGACGAAATTCCCATGTGTCCTCAGGAACATTTGTCTCTTATAAGTAACACACTCGGCTTGTCCTTTGCACTCAAAAGGATTGGGCCACTCGCTGCATTTGTTGCCGCGCTCGTTTATTTACTTGCACTGTTTTTACCTGCTGTTTCGAATACTACTGAAAACCTGTCTGCTAGCTTTTACAGTGAATTCTTGATCAAAACTACTTGCCAGCACCTTCTGCTCCTCGTTGGGTTCGACACTCTTATTTATCGAAAGTACTGCGATACACCCCCTATACTTGTGGGTCATCAGCAGCCAGTGGGCCTTTTCCTCCTAGCGCTGCGGTTCTGGGTGCTGCGACCGGGGCTACAGCAGGCTATGTTGGCCTTTCGCCGGCCAACTGCGGGCCGCCAACTGCAGCGGCCGCTGCTGGGCTGGGCCGTGGTGCGCCTGGGAGCAGCCCGGGTGGGCCAACTCTGGCTCCTGGGCTGGGCCGTTCGTCTACCTTGGACGATCATCTCGGGCCGCGATCGCCAGGGAGGGTGGCGCATGGAGCTGCTCAAGGCAGGGCTGCGGCAGCCGCTGCTGCGACTGCGCCTCCGGTGCTGGGCGCGGCGTTGGACAGCACTGCTGGGCTGATCTCCGGGGGGGGGGCTTCTTCTTCACCACAGCCTTCCCAGGATGGATTGGCCCACGACGATGTTGAGTTGGGTGTGGTCTCGACTCCGACACGGACACACCCGCCTCACGATGCTCCACTTGATGCTGCTATGATGGCGGGGTTGGCTGCTACTTCGACCATGCCGACCCCCGCCATTGCTTCCACGACGGCTTCTCTCGCTGTGGGAGGCGTCATCACGCCATCCACACCTCCGTCTCGCCGCAGCGAGAGGTTCGGGGTGGAGGTAGATGGGGCTTCTGTGACTGACGAAGACTCCATGATGAAGGCCATGCGTCGCAAAGCGGTGCGCAACTTGGACTATTCTGGTATGGAGATGTCGTCGAAATCTTTTCTTTCTTTTTCTCCTCAGTCAATTCATTCAAAGCTTAGTAGTGTAGGAGTTAATCTTGGTAGTAGTAAAAATCAAATTCATGTTTCAACTAATGTCTTGAGACATATGGAATTTGACCGGTGCACGGTTATTCCTAAAGTCTCGACTGAGTTGTCAGCCACCTATATTGATGAAGAAGAAGTGATTGCCACATCAGATGGTCAGCTTTTTCTCATCTCATTGGTGAAGTGCTGGAGGGAGGTTTGGATGACGACGGATTGAGCTCATTGTATGAGTTAAAAGCATCTGGTCGGAAATCTAAATCTATCTCCAACAAGTCCCGGAAACGGAACAAGCTATCGAAACCCCCCACGGTTTCCCAATGAATGGCATGTTTGCAATAGAAGATGTCTTGGTGACTTGGCTAAACATTTGCACTTTGCTGGTTGTATTCGGGACCATAATTTGGATTTTTTAGCTATTTCTGAGACGGGTAGACGTGAGTTCTCGCAATCTCTTTTGAACCGCCTTTCAGACGGTATAGAGTTTGAGTGGTTCTCACGTCCCCCTCATGGCCGCTCCGGAGGCATTTTACTTGGCATCAGGACTGATTCCATGGAAGTATTGGACGTTACGGATGGTGATTTTCATATTAAAATACACATCCGTAATAAATCCGACAATTTCATTTGGAGTCTTGTTGCCGTGTATGGGCCGGCCCACGATGTGGCTAAGACCTCCTTTCTCTGTGAAATGGTAAACTTGGCAAAAGATAATCCACACCCTCTTATCATTGGAGTGGACTTCAATTTGCTACGGTTTCCATTTGAGAAAAGTCGAGGGCGGGTTGACAACCGTTGGCCTCTTTTGTTCAATGCAGTCATTGACATCCTGAACTTAAGAAAGATAACAATGGTAGGGAGACAGTTCACTTGGGCTAATTTTCTCCCTGAACCGACATACGAGAAACTGGACCGTGTACTGATGGATACTGAGTGGGAAGATAGGTTCCCATTGGTGTCGGTACGGGCTCTAGAACGTATTGAGGGTCTGTCAGACCATGCTCCCATTCTAATGACCACTGGTACCCCTAGACCACAGTGTAAACCAAGATTCAAGTTTGAGCTTGGATGGTTGCACCGAGAGGTTTCCATGAGATGGTTACTAGAATATGGGAAAGACCAGTTGCGGGTGATACGCCTATCCAGCGGTGGAACAACAAGATACGTGCTTTAAGGACACACCTCGTTGGATGGGCTCGTCATACTTCTGGTTTACTTAAGAAAGAGAAGGAACGACTTTCCTCCTTAATTGATGCTCTGGAAGCACTAGCAGAAGTTCGTTTACTATCCGCGCAAGAGATTGAGTTAAAGAGCCAATCCAATGCACAGATAGCAAAGCTACTGCGAGAGGAAGAGTAAAAATGGTATCAACGTTCCAAAGCCCAATTCATCCTAGATGGGATTCGAATACTCGATATTTCCATGGCATTGCCAATGTCAGACACCGGAAAAAGCGTATTCATTCGCTTGTCCAGGATGAGGGGACGATTGAGGGCCACGAACAACTAAAGTCGTATATTACAAATTACTATAAAGGCCTGTTCGGGGCCCCAGAGGAAGGAAACTTCACTTTGGATGAGTCTCGGACAGAAGATATACCCAGGTTTCAGACGTGGAAAATGGCCTACTCACTAAACCCTACTCGGAGGAAGAAGTGAGAAAGGCGGTTTTCCAAATGAAACATAATTCAGCACCTGGACCTGATGGTTTCCCAGCCGAGTTCTACCAGAACTTCTGGGATGTTATCAAGTATGATCTAATGCAACTGTTCGCTTGTCTTCATATGGGACAACTTGAGTTGTTTCGGCTTAATTTTGGTGAGATAATTTTATTACCTAAGGTTAACGAGGCAGAAAGGATTCAACAATTTAGACCTATATGCCTCCTTAATGTTAGTTTTAAAATATTTACCGAAGTGGCTACGATTCGACTAAACAGTGTGGTAGATCATGTGGTTCGTCCGTCTCAGATGGCTTTTATGCAAGGTCGCAACATTCTTGATGGAGTTGCGATCCTACATGAAACAGTTCACGAACTACATAGGAAAAAGTTGAATGGGGTAATTCTCAAAATTGACTTTGAAAAAGCCTATGATAAAGTCAAATGGTCTTTCCTTCAGTAGACCCTCAGAATGAAAGGTTTCTCTGAGGAGTGGTGCGTGTTAATAGATTCCTTTGTTTCGGGAGGAAGTGTAGCCATCAAGGTCAATGATGACACTGGCAAATACTTTCAAACGAAAAAAGGTCTTAGACAGGGTGACCCGTTATCGCCAATACTATTTAATATAGTGGCTGATATGTTGGCCATTTTGATCGAACGCGCAAAAACCGAGGGCCAAATTGAAGGAGTGATTCCACATCTAGTCGATGGTGGTTTATGGATCCTTCAATATGCCGATGACACAATTCTTTTTATGGAACATGATATCGAAAAAGCTCGTAACTTAAAGCTGATCTTGTCAGCTTTCGAGCAACTTTCGGGTCTTAAGATTAATTTCCATAAAAGTGAATTGTTTTGCTTTGGGAGGCTCAAGAAAATGCCACCTTGTATGCTGAACTTTTCGGATGTGAGCAAGGACAATTTCCCATCAACTATTTGGGTATTCCGATTCATTATCGGAGACTTACAAATGCTGAATGGAAAAGGGTAGAGGAAAGACTTCAATTACGTTTAAATAGCTGGAAAGGCAAACTCTTATCTCTTGGTGGAAGATTGGTTCTCATAAATTCGGTACTATCGAACATGGTACTGTATATGATTTCCTTCTTCCAGTTGCCCAAAGGAGTCTTAAAACGATTGGATTATTTCCGGTCTAGATTCTTTTGGCAAGGGGATAGTGAGAAGAAAAAATATCGGCTGACTAAGTGGAGTGTGGTTTGCTGCCCTAAAGATCAAGGAGGGCTCGGAGTTCATGACCTTGAGGTCAAGAACAGAGCTCTGCTAGGTAAATGGCTCTTCAAGCTTCTTTCTGAAGATGGAGTGTGGCAATCCCTCCTTAGGAAAAAGTATGTGGGAAATCAAGCTGTATCTCAGGTTCTTTGGAAACCTGGTGATTCACACTTCTGGGCTGGCCTCATAGCTACCAAAAAGTATTTTTTCCCACAAGGATTTTTTTCAATTAGGGATGGATCGGAAATTCGATTCTGGGAGGATAAATGGCTAGGCCAAACAACTCTTAGAGAACAATATCCGGCTCTATATGCGATAGTACGAAACAAGAGCGACACGGTCGCCAAGGTGTTGGGTTCCTCCCCACCAAATGTTTCGTTCAGGAGAAGTTTACTTGGAATAAGACAAGCATCTTGGAATGCTTTGCTCATCCGATTGGATTCCATACATCTATCGGAAGGTCCAGATAAATTTCAATGGAATCTTACGAAGAATGGTAAATTCTCGGTTGATTCCATGTATAGAGCACTAATCGTACCCGAAATACCAGTCGATATTAGGGACAATAACAAGATTTGGAAGATGAAGATCCTGCTTAAAACCAAGGTGTTTGCGTGGTATCTCCGTCGAGGTGTAATTCTTACAAAAGATAATCTTGCCAAACGCAATTGGCATGGAAGTAAAAAGTGTGTCTTCTGTCAACATGACGAGACTATTAACCACTTATTCTTTCAGTGCGAGTTTGCTAGGTCTATATGGTCAGCCATCCAGATAGGTTCTACCTTACATCCCCCAAGCTCTGTTGCAAACATTTTTGGCAGCTGGTTAAATGGGGTTGATCCTAGGTTTAAACTATTCAGCAGGGTGGGAGCGATTGCCGTTATTTGGTCGATGTGGCTATGTAGAAATGACAAGGTTTTTAACGATAAAAATGCTTCTTTTATGCAGGTTATTTATCGGTGTACAACAACGCTAAGGACTTGGTCGGCCCTGCAGCGTGCAGAGCACCAAGATTTGTTCTTGGAGGTGGCGGCCAGGGAGCTATTCTCCCGGCACGGATGGCAACATAGGCTTCGGATCGACTTACCACCTACTTAAACGGCTTTACAATTTCTCATCATGATATGTAATCCGTCTTGTTTTTATCTTCTGTTTTGGGGACTCGTGAGCTCGTGAACTTGTGGCTGTGTGCATCCTTGTTATGCAGAAGCCGGGTGTAATGCTTAAAACTCTTAAGTAATAAAATCCCTTTATCTAAAAAAAAATTCTGTTCTGACGATGGTAGAATTCATGGGACTTGCGCCCATGTCCTGCGTGGCTTCCAAACAAGTCATGAGGGTGGGCTTCGTAGGCGCTAAGTACATCGTCGATGGTACTTCTCGGTCGACGTCTCCTCCGGTCTGGTTCGGTCCCGCCGCTCACTCGCAGACTCCTAGTCGCTTATGGGCGAACGATGCGTTGGCTTGTGACATCTTGGCCGTTGGCGTCAGCCTACTGGAGTTCCCTTCTTCGGTTGTGACACGGCCTAGAAGCTAAGTGTATCGTCTCCTTGAGACGGTGCACGGCGAGTTCTTATGGTTCGGCTAGTGTGCGTTGTGTTGTCACCATGTGACGTAGTGTTTGTATCGTGTAACCTGCTTGGAAATGTACCAGCCGTTTTGGCCTCTTCTCCTATGAAATTTGATGCACCTTCCAGGATGTATTCTTGAAAAAAAAAAGTCGTGAGAAGAGTGTAGCCTAGATATAACGTCCATGCAACGACAAGTCAAGTACTCTATATTGAATGATGTACTACATCCCTTTCTGAAAACAAGTGGTGTAACTTTTTTCTAAAATCAAATAATGTACAATTTGGCCCATTTTATAGAAATGATATCAATAATTATAATATTCTACTGTTGTACTCGAAAATATATTTAATGATGTATCTAATAAGATTGATTTGACGTTATAGAGCTTAATAGTTTTTCTAAAGTCTGGTTAAACTTCACATGATTTTTGACTCGTTATGATTTAAACGCCATATAAAATTAAACAGAGGGAGTAATGTTGAATACATTTCCGTCATTAATTTAGTGTGGCATTATTCATCATCCTTGGTGGTTTTATTACCATCTGCCTATGGGCGTCACATGCCTACTTAAACGTATACTAGGATCAGAATTAGTATCAATTGACATGTTAGTATCCTGGCGCTCTCAATGTCGGTGGCATGCACCATGAGCCCATCATGTGGCCCGTAGGGCATGTACAATGGTAAGACGAGTCTTCTTTAGCCATCCACATCATTTAAAGAAGTCAAAAGATGTAATTATACAATGCATTATCTCCAATTGCCATTCCTAACAATTACTGATAATTATTTATATTTTAGTAGAAAATTCTGCTTCTACGGAGAAAATAGTATTCTCTTATTTTCTAAGAGACCATATCTTAGCTAAGAGAGACAACATTCTATTTTTTCATTCTCTCTCCTTCAACTAAGCGAAACTCCGACGTGGCAACTCTACGAGAAGGGTGACGTCACCCCATTTTATATACCCTTACTATGGGCAATACCAGGTTTAACTACCGCCAGGACTGAAAGTGTCTAGGTGTTACAAAACCCGTAGGCAACAAAAAGAAAAAAGATTCCCATCTTACCTATGGCTATGGGCCGTGCTGCATGTTCCTCGCTTCCTTCGTCTAAAGCACAGTCAAACCAAACATCAACCCTCTGATCCTGCCCAGTTTTTTCTTTTTTTCGCAATGTACACAACTGAACTTTGGGTCTTTTTGGAGGTTGCATCCTGCGTACCATACTTGGTTTGCCTTTTCTTCTCTTCCTTCCTTGGGAGGGTGCCGGAGTCATAGTTGTATAAATATCTACTAGAAGGGATGGCGCGCTTTGCTGCGCTCAAAGGTACTATCGCGGTGATCGATACATGACATGCTTGTCGGAATAAAATTAGTCGATCATACATACATGATCAGTATAGATTCATAGACATATAATGCAAAAGTAACAACTTCAAATTTCTTAATCTCCAAACGAGGCGAGCCCTGCGCCTTGTGCATGGAGGCAAAGGAGTCATAGGGAGATGGGGTTGGTCAAGGTGCATCCGGAGGCAGAGCTTGCATGCACCGCTCGTGCGTGTGCTTGTAGGGAAGGAGGGGGCACGGTGAGGAGGGGAGGAGAGGAGGGCTTCTCGAGTGGCTCTTCGGCCGAATCTATGAATAACCAAGAAGCGATGGTGGCCGCGTGGGGGGGGGGGGGGAGCAACACAACCCTCAAGGTTGAATCCCTAATGTGCCTTCGGGCAAAGGTGGTGAATTCACGGTGTAATCAATAAGAGTTGTGATGGAGCGGACAGTTCGAGGCCAAACCAATGACAGAGGAGGCAGCGCGTTCACCAGAGAAGAGGCGGGAGGGCAACATGAAACTTTGAATTAGCAGTTGGCGTGCCCATGTTTTACTTTTCCATATAGCAGCAGACCGAGTGTTGTATTTTGCAGCACAAGGTGTTTTTTGTACTGCACTAATTAAATTCGGACAAAATTTATATCAAATACAGCTGTTGGAGTAAGCTTTTTTGGTCTCAAATGTCCTAAAAAGTAGTTAAACCCTGAAATATGGAAGCTATTAGAGATGGTTTAAGAGAAGAGCGGTTCGTAGATTCGTCTGCGATAGTTGCTAAATTTTGTCTAGCTGAACCAACAAATAGTATTATTCAATAAATTTGGACAAAATTTACATCAATTATGGTTGTTGGAGTAAGGTTTTTTGGACTCAAATTTCCTAAAAAGTAGTTAAACCCTAAAATATGTAAGCTATTAGAGATGGTTTAATAGAAGAGCGGTTCGTAGATTTATCTGCGATGGTAAAAAAATTCATCGCTAAATTTATGTCCAGCTAAACCAACAAATATTATTATGCTAACCTTAATGTGATGTACACCAATGTATTTATTAGGAACCAATGAGAGACTGCCACGTGGTTCAACCTCCAAGCTCCAATCCTAGGGAGGTTAGATATTGTAGAGATTAAAGAGTCATGACACAAATGCATGGTTGGCGGCGTAGCAGAGAGCACACACAATTACATAAGGGCATGCCTTCCAAAGCTACATAAGGATGTATGGTCAAGTATTCATTTTCACACTTTGCTAGGCTTGTCCACTGGTTACCGCAGAATACAATTATAAGTATGATACCGCATGTTGGTTGTATAGGAATGAGATGTATCAGGATGTTTAGACTCAGCGCAAAATTAAAACATCGGACAACGTTGTCTTCAAGCCCGGGACAACAGATCACTGGAAAAACACTTGGTGCACCAATTATTATCCAAGAAAATACTACAATTTCAATCTAACCATGATAGTCTCCAAAACCCTTGAATTGTATCGGGAAGAGCAAGTTGACAGTGAAAATTATATGTTTACAGGGCTCGTGTTGCCAGATCAACTAAACAACTGACATGCTATACAAAGTCATTTTGACAAAATATGAAGTTATGACTGATATCTATGTGAGCTCAAATCTCAACTCTTGAAAATATAATAATTAATGGCACGCTATTTTTTTCAAAGACCACTATTCTTCGAGGTGCCTTTGTCGCCTCGGCTTGGAACAGTTAGAGCAAATGAACATTCTGATTTTCAAAGGTATACAGCCCTCTGGAGATTCATGGATACATAGAACAAAATATGATCTGTACCTACTAAGATTTGTGGTCAAGTAAGACCTGAAACCTTTTGTTCAATTTATTTTAATCTTCTTTTCAAAGGCGCAGGGTTTCCCCGAAATATTTTTGCTTTCTTCCGTACCGGTTCTTCGGAATCCAGTGCCAAGCTTTCTGATCTCTCTTCGTTAGGAGAAAAATCCTAGGATTGTTTCCTGTGTTTCCGCCAATTGGATGCCACAGTCAGTGGGTGAAGTTGTTTCGTGCTAGCAGTGCCAAGGCACATGGTGTCTTTGAGCCGGCTTTGCATGCGTGAAAATTGTTAAAGTCTCCAACTGTTTGCTGGAAGAAAATTAGCCTCAGCTGATCCTAAAAAAAAAAGATGCCTAAGGCGATCCATGGCTTGTTGGTTCCTTTCGTCCACAATGTGGATTTAGTTGAGTTTCTAGGGTTCCACAGAGCGAGGTGGTGATCGTTGCGGGTCACTGCAGCGAGCGCTGCTGCTCGGACGACCGTTGCCGCTTTGATGACGCATCCTTCATTTCTCTCAGCACTACAGTTTTTTTTTCTCATGTGGTTTGATGTGATATGTTTTGTTTCGCTTTGGGGGAGATTCAAACAGCTGGATTCGCTGCTTTTTTGTTCAATGCTTGTGCTTTATCAGATTCCCGTTGTTTGATTGTTTCTGCATTCATTTGATGCGTTGTAGTGTTAAGTTCAACGGGGATTTTGGATAGGAATCTGATACGTTGTTGTTAGATTTGCCTTCGATTATTCCTGTGGTTGAGGTTGATTTCTTGTTCTATGTGATTGTTTTATCGCTTTTCTTGGGATTATTCCGAAGTCGTCAAAATACTGTTGTGTAATAGCATAATCAACATTTTCCTTATTTGTGCATAAGCTGATTTAGATATTTTCTTTCATGTGCTTCCTGAAGATCAAATGCACAATATGTTGAACGATATGTGTTTAATTAGGCTTGTATTAGATCACTAGGTTTATAATAAAATGAATGATTTGCTTTCTTTATGGAATTAAGCTGATGAAAATTGTTCTTTGTTTAAGAAAACATTAATTCAGACACCCTGGGATGCTATTTTTAATATAAAAAAAGGAAAAACCAATATTTCCTCTTTGAATACTCCCAATTAGAATCTACCTACTAAAATGGGGAGAAGAATCCAAGTATCTGTCTTCAGACGATTGGTTTTATTCAGTAGTTGCTTTTTATGTTATTTTCTTTGCTTTCATTCTAATCACGAATAAATTGCATAGTTGACATGCTTAACAACAAGTATATTTAAGAGTAAAAACACAGGTTTAGTACACCAAATTGCCGCGAATGTGCGCTTTGGTCACCAAGTTGCGAAACACGAAAAGTGAGTCACCAAGTTGCCATGCGCGAGCATTTTGGTCACTCTGTGATGACGACAATTAGTTTACATATGTGGTCACCTGTTTTTCACAAAGTAATTGGTGTACACACACTTCAACCGAACCTTCACAATGACTCAAACTATGCTCTAATGACTAACTACAAATTTTTCACCATTAATCGGATTATGATAAAATAGCTGGCTTATTTGCTTATTCTTGAACTGATCATTTTTAATACTAACTGGTAAAAGTCAGCTCTACTCCTGTATCATTTTTCTCTTGTTTTCTCGTGATGGCGTGAGTCATAGGCTCATAGCTAGTAAAGAGCCATGCAACAAATGGATGGTTGGTGAAATAGTACATGTCTAGCTACGCAAGGATAGGCCTTCCCAAGGCTACATAAGAATGTGTAGCTCGATATGCATTTTCTTCACCGCTTGCTAGGTTGCTCGATCTATTGGTTACTCGAAATTACAATACAAACATCTTCACATTTAGGTTCACGTAGATTAAACTAGACCACGGGTTGCTTGAGCGCATGCTGCTTAGATAGGAATGAGATGTATCAGGATGCTTAGAGTCAAGGTCATATGCAGAGTTTGCAGATTCACCAGGAGGAAGTGTGTTTCGGAGGTTGATTGTTGCCGATTGCCAATACCATTGAGCTCCGCCATGTTCACTGCCAGCTAGTTTGTCCTGTCTGCGCCACGCGATGAGGTTACTTGTGGTGAAACAGAGTCAGCGGCAGCGGCAACATCGATCCCTTGGCTGGTTTGGAGAGCCGGTAACTGCCCTTAGGGGAGCCAGCGACTGTCCGGTTATGGGCAGGTGGTCGGTAAAGACGGGAAGGCCTACTGTCAAGGTTGTTCTTGGGCTACTCCCCTCTATGCTGTTTGCGGATCGTGACGAGGTGCCGCTCCTGCAGTTTCACTCTCGCCAAATTTAGTATCTGCGTCCGTGCATGGTTTCACAGCATGTCTTGGTGCTTGAGTTTTGTTTTTGCGGATAAGATCCTGGTATTAAAAGAAACACCTAATAGTACAAAACATCTCAACAAAAATAAAAAATACAACGGAATCCTTGAGATGCCCTTCGTCTTCAGACCGCACGTGTCGATGGCGCGCCGCTGCTGCCGCTCCTCCCTGGGCCGGCCTGACGTTGTTGGTCGCAGACTGGAAGTCGCCGAACGAGTCTAGAAGACCACATCCGTCCCGGAGCCGAAAAAGAAGGAAAACCACCGATGAAGCTCCTTGACAATCCGGAGAACGCCACCGCCAGAAGATGTCCTCGAGACCACACCACTCCCATAGGCTTCTCGACGTCGCCGCCGAGATGGGACCGAAGCCGGGGAGACCTTATTGAAACGAGGCGCCGCCGCCATCTGAACGCCTCCCCAACGAACCTTGACCCTAACACCTGAAAACGGAGCCCTCCCGGCAACGAGGATCGATATCCACCGTGCCACCATGGCCCGAAGGCCAGAGACGCAGGGAAGATCGGCGGCGGTGCCGACGAGAGGCGAGGGAACCCTAATTCGCCTGTCCTTCGCTCACCGGAACGCCGCTTGCAGGGACGGAGACAATTGAGGACGAGCAGGGGCTATGCCCCCCCCCCCCCCCCCCCCCCCCCCCCATGCTCATGCTTTTCATTGCAATATTAGCCACTATGGCTGCTTAATTGATTAGTATAATTTAGCTTGATTAGCCCCCCTCATCAAGATCACACACACACACAATTGAGCTAATCTTGCCCCCTTGATCTCAGATTCTGGCTCTGTCCCTGGCCGTTTGCCTATGAAATGCTTTGATCATTGGGTATTCTGCGAAATAGTTCTCTTGTTGGCTTATACTTGAACTGATCATTTGTAATAGCCGGTAAAACTCAGCTCTACTCCTTGATCATTTTTCTCTTGTTTTCTTGTGACGGCGTGAGTCATAGCTCGTAAAGAGGCATGCATCAAATGGATGGTTGGTGAAATAGTACATATCTAGCTACGTAAAAGGATATGCCTTCCCAAGGCTACATAAGGATGTGTAGTTCGATATGCATTTTTTCACAGCTTGCTAGGTTGCTCTATTGGGTTCTGGAAACCACAAATATAAACATCTTGACATTTAGGTTCACCGTGATTAAACTAGACCGCGGGTTTGCTTGAGCGCGGCTGCTCAGATAGGAATGAGATGTATCAGGATGCTTATAGTCAAGGTCGTATACACATCGTGCCGATCAGCAGATGTACCATGCGCTGATACCCGCCGGCCAGCGACTGTCCGATTATGGGCATGTGGTCGGTAAAGACGGGAAGGCCTACTGTCAAGGGTTGTTCTTGGGCTACTTTCCTCCATATGCTGCTTTGCAGATCGTCACAAGGTGCCGCTCCTGCAGATTCACTCGCCAAATTTAATCTCTCGGGTCGTGCATGGTTTCACATCATGTCTTCGTGCCTGAGTTTTTACCAGCCTGCGAAATGCTTTGATCAATGGGTATTATGCTCTTTAATTTCCACGCATGTCCGGAGTCCGAAGATGCTTACAAATTTTGGTGTCTGTGTGATATTCGTGGGCAACTGAAAGTTGATACTGTAGCAAGGTTTTGGTCGCGGTAGAGAAAATTTCCCGAGGAGGATCGGTAACCGGAAAATCCCGACCGGTTGCCGGACAAATTTGAAAAACAAAAATTTAAAAATTCAAAAAATTAGTTCTTGATTTGACCATTTAATTAGGGTTTTTGTTAAAATTTAAATTTTTCAAAATTTCAGGATTTTTTGCTCGGTATGACCATTTCCCAGGGGTGGTCGAGATATCCGGTTACCGGACAGTAACCGGATTTCTCGACCGGTAACCAAAACCTTGTACTGCAGTCATATTAACCGCTTTTGTTTGCACGTGTCACGGGAGCTAAATGCCTATGCATTGGTTTTTGAACAAAGGCTCAAAGAGCCCATCTTTAAATTAATAAAGCCAACATCGGCAATTACAGAGTGCAGATACAACTTAAAGAACACCACTGGACAAGCAAACAAAGATAAGAGTAAAAAGCTCCGCTTGAACATAAGGGATCATCGTCTTCCTCCACGGCGGAGATCAGAAGCGAGGCATGTCGACGAAGAAGGAACCAGCCACATTAGACCTCACCGGCACGCCGTCTCTGTCGTCGAAGAGGGACCCTTTCCCTTTCGTCTAGGCTCGTGGAACGCCGCACCGTCGGCACACAGAGAGGATCACCCGAGAGAGCCTACAGCCGCGCCGGAGCTCCACTCGTCCGCCGCCGTCAGCCACTGCCGCGCCACATCAGAAGACGCAAGTTGTTGAACGAAGGCACCCACCAGGAAGATCGGCAACAAGACATCAGCACCACCTACAACGAAGGTTGGATCGCCGGAAAGCCGAGCGCCCACCGTCACTTGGCAAATGGTGCAGCCATGGAGGGGACCCTTCCCTTCCAGCCTAGGATCGAGGGCGCGACCCACCGGCAAGCAGAGACCAAGCTGAGGGTAGGAACACCGAGAGCTGGGATCCAAACAACTGAGCTGCAGAGCATCGACGTAGAGAGAACGCACTGCCACACGCCGCCACCAGCGAAACAGAGCTAACCAACCACCCCCACACCCCCGGACGAAGCCTCCAGGAAGGTGAGCGGCATCGCAACGTCGCCGCCGTCCACACAGGGGGCAGGATTTTCATCCAAGAAGGGAGGGGTTGGGCAGGGGAGAGGGGACCTCGACGAAGCCTCCGAGGAGGGATCCGGCGCCGAGGCATCGCCAACGTCGTGGCCACCGCCGGCCAGGGGTTTCCCCCGGTCCCGAGCACCCCACCACCGCGAGCTCACCAGGCCGGAATGGCGACCTTCCCAGATCTCACACAGATGGCCAACGGGAGCCCATCTCGCCACGCCACACGCTCGTGGCCACCCCGCTGCCCACACGGTCAGGGTCGCGGGTCCGCACCCACGGCCGCCACTCACCGCCGAGCTGGCGCCGCCTTCTCGCTCCAGAGCCGCCGCCCCGGCTTCCTCCGCCCCGCGCGCCCGCCCAACACCACTGCCCCGCTCGCCGGAGCGTCGACGAGAGCGCCCACCATGCCCTCCGCCTTTGGCGGGCAGGGCGCCAGCTCTAGGGTTTTTTGGCCTAGGGTTTGGGGGCCTCTGGAGTCGCCCGAGGGGGAGCGACCCGGGAGGCAGAGGTCTCTCACATCGCAGAAATCTTGCCCAAAAGATCATGCCTATGCATTGGTTGAGTTGAAAAACAAATCTTTTGAAAAGGAGGTGGAAAAAGATTGAACCTTGTGAATTCTGTGACAAGTTTGAAACACTTAAACATTTGTTTTTTGGCTACTCCTTAGCCAAATATGTCTGGAGTGTTATAGGAGAGTCCCTGAATAACTTTACCTTCTAGCTTTGAAGACTTATGCAATGTTTGGTTTAATGCTTTCGAAGGTAGAGATAGAAATGATGTAATGTTAGGATCTATAGCTGCCTATCTGGAAAACAAGAAATAAATCTCGTTTTCAAAAGGTACCTCCCGGGATCCTACAAATGTTTTTTTTTTGAAAGGGAGTTGCGTACAAGATCAAGCAAGAACAGAGCACAACGCACGCACAAACGCAACCGCAGGCCTCGCCACAGACGGCAAACCTGACACCACCACGCACACCACACACCTAAGGAAGAAGATCAGCCAACCTTGTTGAGAGAGCCGCATGATCCATCCGACGCAGGCGCCGGAATCTCGCCGCTGAACGAGCATCGGCGCTGATCCTCCACCAAACCACCGTCGCCGCCTCGCACCGGAGACGAAGACGAAGGCTTCAACCTTCTTCCGCAAGCCCTCCAGGAACACCGACGAAGAGAAGCGCTGCACCTGCAACCTCCCAGCAAGATTAAGCAAAAGCACTCGCCGAAACCCTAGATCTAGAGCAGGCGCCACCACCATGGCCACCAACTCGGAGGAGAGTACGCCACGGCTCCGGAGAGCAGCGGACGCACCCACGACGGCAGATCTGCCCGAGCCCTCCACCGGAGAAGCAAGAAACAGAGGAGGGAACCACCGCCGCCACACGCCTCTCCGGCCACGCCTCCAACTCCAGAGCGCCGCCGGCAAGCACCCACGCACACCTAGGCTATGTACACGGCGGGATCCGTCGATCCCCCGTCCTCCCGCCGCCTGAGCGGCCGCGGAGGGCGAGGAATCGGCCGGACCGCCGCCGGCGAGCTGGCGCGCACGAGGTCGCCCAAAAAACGCCTCCCGAGCACTGTTCAGGTGGGGAACGGGAGTAGAAAAGGGCTGCGAAGATTGCTACTACAGGGGGCTAGCAGACTGGCTAAGGTGGCGCACAAAATCTTCGGGAAAAATCACGGCTGGGATCCAGTTCGCCAGAAGATAGCTGTGTGACCTCCCTGTTATGCGTGTCGCCATATTTCTTTCGCTGCCCCGTGTTAGCTCGCTTTGTAGTAGATCTTCAGATTTCATTTAGCTCCATCAGTCTGAGTTTCGGCCAGACGGCGGGGGTTTGTCTTGCGTACTGTCTTATTATCTTAGGGCATCACTAACCGATGTACAAAAATCGGTTAGAGGAGTAAAAGAACCGCACCTAACCGAAGTCCAAAACACGTTAGTGGAGTAAATTTTTTACTCATCGGTGCCGCCGACTCCTATATTTACTCATCGGCCGCACCGATGAGTAAAAGATTCCCTCCATCTCCTCGCGTTCACACCCACAATTCCCCATCGGCCTCGACATCTCCTCCGTATCCGGCGACCGCCGCCTGCGATTCCTCCCTCCCGCCGGCACCCAGCTGCCCGCGATGGCCGGATCCTCCCGCCGGCCATCTCCGCCGCCGATCCCGAGCGCTCGCCGGCCCCGTAGCCCCCCGCCACGAGTTGCAGCCTCCTCGACTTCCCGACGCCGTTTCCCTCCATCTCCTCGTCGATTGCCGCCACCAAAACACCGTCGGCAGGCCCGCCGCTCCGCCGGCACCCTCGACCTGCCAGTGCCGCCGACGCCGGTCTACCGCGGCGTGCGGCAGAGGTCCTGGGGGGCGTGGGTGTCGGAGATAACCGACCGCAACACCGGGAAGAAGGTGTGGGTCGGCTCCTTCCAGTCCGCGGAGCAGGCGGCGATGGCGTACGACGTTCAGAACGTCCGCCTCCACGGGAGCGAGTGCGGCGAGCTCAACTTCCCCTTGGAGGTGCCGGGGCCGGTGCCGGAGCTCGAGCCGGAGGGGCTCCGCTATGTCTCTGCCCGCGAGCGGCGGGAGGACAGGGAGGCGCGCGAGCGCCTCGAGGCAGAGCGCCGCGACGCGGCGATGGCGGCCATGCTCGCCGGCTACAACCCAGAGCTCGTCGAGGAGGAGCGGAAGGCGCTGGAGGCGTTCGCTGAGGCCAAGCGGAAGGCCGACGCCGCGGCGGGGAAGAAAGTGAAGAAGGAGGAGGAGGCGGGGCCGTCGGCAGCTCCGGCGCCGGCCACGGTGAAGGAGGAGGAGGCCACGATGCCGGCGGTGATCGAGCTCGACTCCGACTCCTTCGATTGGGACGATGATTAGGGTTAGGTGGTCGAATTTGGCCGAATTTTCTCAAATTCGGCCGACTTTTGGTTGTAATATGTATAAACTTTGTTAAATATATGTGTTAGTTTTAAATTCGGTTGATTTTCGTTGAATTTGGTGGTTTTTGTTTGATTTACTCCTCTAACTATTGGGGTTCGGTTAGGAATGGCAATCGGTTAGCTGTGTACTTTTACTCCTCTAACGAATTTTCGGCAGTTTACTCCTCTAACCGATTGGGGATCGGTTAGAGATGCACTTATAGAGTGCCTGCTGAGGTGCACTGAGAGGGTCCTTGGTTCTGAATGCTGTTTGAACACTTCAATTTCTTCAATGAAATTGGGGGCCCGTTTGGGGTCCTTTATCGAGACAAAAATGCATTGGTTGAGCTATCTTCAAAAACTGGGATGCAGAGATTTTTCCGTGCAATTTTAGGTTACTGTAGGCCGGTGTGCAGCTGCTGATTGCTGAAGATAGTGCCATCCCTTTTGTTTCTCTCTACATCTCTGATCTCTCGTGTAACCAAATGCAATTTGGGCCCAGGAGCGAAGCATATGTGGACGGCGCTAGCATGTTTATCTTTCCATCTGGCCTCAAGAAAACTAGCACTATGGTTTTCGACTAGACCTTTGTACCGGTGCCAAAACTGAAAAGGTATTACCAAGTATATGAAAGCTGGCTGATTTCGCGTCCCCGCAGCGCCAGTGTTGAACAGTGCCGCCGCAACTTTTCAAAAAAGCCCCTCAGTTTTACAGAAATTCGAACACTGTCCTTCTTCTTCGCTGACAGGGACCTAAGCATAATTTCCAAAATCTCCAAGGGCCACCGTGCAAAACAATCACATAGCTTCTCCTTCCTTTCCTCCTTCTCCCGCGCGGCCGGAGGTCGCCGCCTCCGCCGACGCTCGCCGCCTCCGCTCCGCTGCTCCCCATCCAAATCGAAGGTCACGGAAAGGTCCGCCGTCGCGTTCTCTGCGTGCTCGCCCAGTCTCGCGTGCCGGCGCTCCCAAACCACGGCGGAATCGATGCCGCCGCGCTCGGTCCCCGCCGCTGCCTAAATGCTCGCCGCCGGCGGCTCCGGCGGCCATATGGCCCACCCCGCCGCCCATTCGGCTCCCCGCGACGCCCCCGAGCGGATCCGCCCGCTCCAAGCCTTGCGCGCCCACCGCTGCTCGAGCGCGAGCTCAGCGGCGCGGCCGCGTCCCCTCCGGCGCCGGTGTCATTTTTTTTTATGAATTCCAAAATGAAAAACACTTTGACGTGTGGGACCCACTACTAGGAAAACGGCTATCTGTGGCGCACCGTTTTGGGATTCTGTGGCGCACTCGCCCATTTTGCTGGGTGCGCCACAGAATTGTCGCCATTAATTTTTTTTCTGTGGCGCACCCTCACCGTGCCCCACAAAAATACACAGATTTTTGTGGCGCACTGGGTAAGCATGCGCCACAGAATGTCTTCGTCATTTAAAAAAAAAAATACGGCGCTGCACGGGGACACCGTGGTCCATCCGTCGTGCAGGCAGGCAGGAGGTTCCCGGAGCCCGACGTCGACGAGGGGAGGTGGGCGGGATGCGGCGCAGGCAGGTGGTTGGGCGAGGATGGACGACATCGGCGCATGCTGCGGCGGCGCTAGCGTTCGCGGAGGAAAGGGGATCGAGGGCTCGCTGCGGAGGGGAATACGGCGTGCGCGGCGACGGGGCTCGCAGCGCTGGGCTCTGTGACCCAGGGCAGCTCGGGGTGCGGGTCCTCGTCGGGGCTGGAGCTGTGGGAGGCCAGTCGCGGGCTGCAGCACCTCGCCCCGGTGCGGGTCCTCGTCGGAGCCGTCGCACCGGGATACGGCGGGGCAGGGAGCGGGCTTGGGGAGCGCCTGGCGGGAGGCTTCGGCGACCATGTCGACGGAGGCCCAGAGCGCGGCGTCGTCGAGGTTGTCGTCGTCCATGGCGTTGCTGATGTGGAGGGAGGATGGCCGGACGCGGCGCGCTGGGAGGGTGGCCACATGCGGCCCGCTGGGAGGCCGAGGAAGGGTGCGACGCCGGGGCCGCCGCGGAAGGCGTCGAGGAGGGCCGTGAGCGCGCGCCGTGGATCATGAGGGCCGGCGGCGACCGTTGCTGTGTGTGCGCGTGTGCGTGAAGATGCTGTGGTGGGGAATCGAGATAAGGAGAGAGAACGTGCTGTGGATAGTGTGGTGTGTGGATAAGGGAGAGAAAAAAATAGAAGGAGAGGAGAACGTGCGGTGGAGAATTAGGATAAGGAGAGAGAAAGAAGTTAGGTGCGGTGGCTTTCAAATATTCTGTGGCGCATGATACTGGGTGCGCCACAGAAATCTGTATTTATGTATTTCTGTGGCGCACGGGTCTCGGTGCGCCACAGAAAGGCGCACGGGTCTAGATGCGCCACAGAAAGGCAGTTTTCTGTGGCGCACGGGTCTGGGTGCGCCACAAAAATGCAGATTTCTGTGGCGCATGCAACACCATGCGCCACAGACCGATTAGGGGTGCGCCACAGAATCACAACCTACCTATATAGGGTTTCCTACTAGTGACCCACGTACCAGAAAATTAACAAATACAGGAAAAAATGCTAAAATTCAAAAAAAAAACATATCTTTCAAACTACAATTCAAAATAATACAAATTATGCACCAAAATCTTCTAAATTTGCTAGATTTTCAAACTTTCTACACATTAGTTGCACCAAAAGATAGAAAAAAATCATATTTTCCAGACTACAATTTAAAAAAATACAAACAATACATCAAAAACTTCTAAAATTAATAGATTTCCAAACTTCCTACTCATTAGTTAAACCAAAAGATAAATTATGCACAACATAATACAAATAACGTATCAAAAATTTTCAAAATTAACCAAAATTTCAAACTTATCACAAAAAAATGCAAAAAAACAACAACATTGTGTATATTTTACAGTTTATAAACTTCAAAATTCAATAAATGTTCATTTTCGCACGCGTCTCCACCTGTTACATTTTTTAAAATTATTTTCAAAATAGGGAAAAAACTAACATGTGGGACCCACGTACCAGAAAATTAACGATTACACAAAAAAAACTAAAATCCGTAAAATTCATATCTTTAAACCTACAAATCCAAAATAATACAAATAATACATCAAATCTTCTAAATCGAATAGATTTCTAAATTTCCCACACACAAAAAAAATTTGCACCAAAAGATAAATTATTCACACCATAATAACATATCAAAATTTTCTAAATTTTACCCGATTTTTTGGACTTAGAACACAAAAATCGCAAAAAAAAAAAAATTCCTAACTTCTCACTGGGAAAAAAATAAATTCCAAACAGATTTCAAAATTTCCAATCACAACACGCACAATGTGTCACCATACTAAACCAAATAATGTTATCCACTATAAATAAGAAGAAAAAAAATGATCTCCCCTGCAATAGTTTCTATGCAACAATATTTAATCGCATCAGACAACTTAACATGAAGGTTATTCTTATTTAAAACATTTTTCAAAAAATATTGGATTTCTAACAGGTCGAACCAGTTTACTTAAACAATTCCTACAAAATGAAGAACGCTAAAAAAACAATTTTGAATCTATCCATCGAACAATATGAATAATACATCCAAACAGTCAGAAAATAAATGCTAACTATTGACAGCACAAAAAAAAATGCTTGACTATTTCAATTTGATAAATACTTCGAGGAAAAAACCAAATGCACTACCTCCACTTACATGAAGTTAAATTTTATTAAACAATCATATTGTGCGTTCCCTCTAATTACGAACTTAAATTAAACATTCCAAGTTAGTAATTATTTGGATGCAATCTAACTTAATTTACTCAAATTACGTAATTCAATTCAACAAATGTGCATTTCCATCACTATAAACTAAAATTAAATAATAATGTAGAAAATGAATGCTAACATGGAAATACGAACAAACTTTCCCCAAATGTGGAATCAAATTCAAATGGGTTTTTCTAAATTCAATTAAATATTACCGTGGAAATACAAACATGTTTGAATATTTCAAACCACTAAATATTTGAATATTCTACACAATATATTAAAAAAACACAAAAAATACTGCCTATTCACAACAAAATAAAAAAACATGTTTGAACACTCCAATTTAGCCAACATTTTGCCGACAAAAAAAAATATTATACAAAAAAACTCACCAAGTGCGTGGCGTGACGCCACGCCAAATTCAACTAGTTATGTATATACCTATACAAAACCAATGCGAAGAACACCAGACAACACTAAGTAAAGAAGATTCAAAATTTGATAAGTCAAACCAAGCAATTAGAGGGTGGAACTGAAGACACAGATTGCTAAACCCTTCACACATACTAGTACATAACTCGTGATAAAAAAATGCATAAATGAAGTTCCCAAGAGGCGACTAAACACAAGTTTCAGTGCCAAACAGGTCTGATACGATAATTTCTTCACTCTACATAGGGAACATCGAAGAAACTGTCCCCCTCCGTTCCTACGTAAAGCGCTGGGCACAAGTAATTTTTAATATTAAATTATCTTTTCCAGGCCTTTTTTAATTTCCATTTTACCTATTCCAGATAAGATCATTCAGAAGAGTTAATAATGATCTAAACTTGTTAAGCCTCTCCACGGCAGCTTCAAGCTCTTTCACATCATGACCTATCACTAGCATAGTCCTCTGAATAACCTTCTGGTCTTTCTAATCTGCTTTAACTATCTTTACATATCAATGTAAGATTTAACAAAGGTAAGATCAATGTTTGTGATCTGATTCATCAAGACAGAGGAAAAGTTTGAAAGAAAATGGCATGAGTTGGTGTTTGAAATTTGCAACTTACGACAAAGTAAAAATGGAATTCCATAAAACCGAGGAAACTTGGTGGGTTGTCGTCCTTTCCCCCAAAACTAAACAGGACAAAAACCAATATATCAGCAGTCGAGAAAACAGGCGTAATGTGACTTTTTCATGACAATAAGAGTATAGTTTAATAATGTAATTGAAATGCATACATTAATTGATTACCAACAAATCATAGCAGACCAGCCCTACCCGTAACAGGCCAACCCACCTAATCATAACAAACCGGCCCACTAAAATCACGAGTCGGCCCACTTAAAGGTAACAGACCAGCCCACCTAAGTTGACGGACGACCCACTTAAGCCTAGTAGGCCGGCCCACCTAAATTAACGGGCCGGCCCACCTTACCATAACATGCCAGCCCACTTAACGACAGAAGGCCTCACGTGGGTCTGGCATCTACCACGGTTTCTATCTCGTGGCAGAAGAGATAACGGCGTGACGACACGTATCCGTTATATATATTTACCACGGCAGGCTGTCCCGTGGTTGATGACGGAACCATCTACCACCATGACCCGGGAGCGTGGTTAATAAATCTGCCACGCAGCATCCACCACGGTACACTAGTCGTTGTGAAAGCCCTTTAGCCACGAAAAACAGGCTTTCTACCACGAAAGTCGAGCGTGGAAAAAGCCAATATTTCTTCTAGTGTGGATGCTACCGTGGAGGTGACGTGTTCTGCCTCAGGGCGGTGCGGCCACCTCGGGGCCGCGTGAGGCAGACAGGCTCTGCACCCTTCGTAGGGGGCGGTGTGTCAGCAGTGCCGTATTCGCTTCCCGGAGCGAGCCGCGGGGCTCTGGCCACTTTTCCCTTCCCGGGTGGAAGGGTGGGTCCGTGGCCCGCGCCAGGAGGTTCCATGGGACCCCTGGTATCCATGGGGACGACACAAACTCCCACCCGAATTCGATCTTTTACTTTCTTACTAGCCAATTACCAAACAATTAGTAATATTAGCAGGAGGAGAAATATTAAAGGTAAAGGGAACAACTCTTCACACATATTTCACTAAGTGACAATGAATAAAAAGATGATCAATAGATTCGGTGAATCACAAAGTCACATTCCGTGACAAAAAACACATTCTGTGCAACTTGTACAACGTCTTTTGCAAGATTATCTTTTGTAAGCAGAACTTTCCTTTTTTAAAACCACATAAATATCTTTATCTTTAGTAGTACTTTTAACTTCCAAAAGATATATTCATAACTACCTTGCATGTCCATTTATAAAGTCTTCATACATAGACTTAACAGTGAACACACCTCAAGTAGTTAAGTTCCATTTAAAGACATATGGCTTCTTGGCTAATAAAGTCCAATGGGGTCTAAACACAAAAACGGCCCGAACGGTGCGGACATCTCGAAAATACGTCTGTTATCTCTTTATACGCATGTAACTTTCAGGGTCGTCTTGGAGACGTCATAGACGCTCTTCGAGAGGTAAGGCCAAAATATCATTGACACATAGTACCAATTAACTTTGTTAATGGTGCTCACCCACCTCGCCAATTTTTCAGGCGAACACTACTCTCCTCACGAGGCGGTGGTGCAACTTCCCCATGCGTCGCCGCATTCAACATAACTGTGCTACTGGCCTTTATCTGCGCATATGGGCTCGCCGCGTCGACCCTTCCTCTCTCTCGCTCGCTCTCCCTCCCACGTTAGCCACCACACCACCGTACCCTCCCATGGTGCACAAAGACAAGCCAGACGGAATACCCGTACATGTCGCCGCACAATCTCACTGCCGAGGAGGCAAAGGTGTTTCACGCATACGGTCTCCTCGTGCCACCGGATCATAGGTTGCCGAAGGGTGGCATATCGGCCAAGGCAGGCTCGCTGTGCCACCCCTTCAACCGACGTTTTACTCTGGCTGCAAATCTTACAGCGCACCCACGGATAGGGCCCACCGCTTCAACAACTTCGGCAACGAGGGGGTGTTGCATGCCAAGCTTCAAGCGGGAGAAGGCGCCACCATCGCCGCATAAAATGGCTTCCAGCCGATGCGGAAGAATGCTAAGTGACGGAGGGCCTGATGGAGCGTGCCGACTGGCGGTGGAGAGCGCCATCGCGGAAGCATGCAGCCGCACTGCTGGGATGTAGTGCTCATTGTCGCTGCGCAAGCGAAAGCTGGGCCCGCAGTCGCCATGATAGGGGCGGCTTGGTTGTGTTCCACATGCCGAAGCCGGAGCCTGAGGAGAGCAGACAGACCCGGAGGAGGGCACTCCGACGTATTTCCGCATTCGGTCACCATTCCGAGCCGCCGTCGATGGGGACTGTTCTGGCCTCACGTAGGCCATGCTCGAGTCATCGAGCAAGCCACAACCAGAGGTGGCGCCGCCGTCCCATCTCCTTGACCCGTCGGACTGCCTGGGGTTTTATGTAGCCTTGCGCGCATGATCAATACCACAACTGCCATAGTTGCATCATCCAAAGCCGATGTCGCCGCCGCTAGTATCATCTACATCTTTCGCAGCGATGATAGATCTAGAGTTTAGATTAGGGTTCTTACATTTCGTTCAAATATCTGTAAAATTTGACAAATTTAAATGAAATGTGCTAAACTTCGTTTAAATTTGCTTGTTCAAATTTTTATTTTAAAAAACTAGCTGGGAGCCACTCCATTCATCCGAACACGTGTCCTGCACCCCGGAGCGGCCTCTGTTTCGAGTATGACCCTGGTCTCTGCCACTTCCACCTCATCACTCCTCCTTCTTGCAGCCGGCTATGGCTGGATGAGCTCGTCTACGAGAAAACACAGCCCCCTCGCCTCGCGCGTACCACACAATAGGATTCGCCGCTCCACGAGCTTCCAATCGATCCAACTCTCGTCGACATGCATTGAGCCTCGCCCGCATTCTCTGCTCCAGGCTCACTGCTAGCACGCGGCCCTGGGTTGAGGAGAATAGCCGCGCGTCGCCTCTATGAGCGGTGGCGGCGGCGGCTCGGGCGCTGCCTCGTCGGAGCTTCCCTCCGGGGATGGCGGGAGCGGCGATTGGCGGCACATATATGACCGGATCGAGGCGCTCGCGGCCGACCTGGAGGCGCTCAACAGGACCCAGCGCGAGCGCCCCCATGCCCGTCTTCTCCAGGTGATTCTATGCTTTATCTTGTGTTCCGGAGAGATAGATTGGATTTGGATATAAACCACGCACCAGTTCCTTCTAGCTAGGGTTTTGATTTATACATTGTATTGGCCCTCTATGTAGGCGGAGGCGAGCAGAAACAGGTGGAAGACGGCATACATCGAGCTGCCTCTCTTGGCTAATCCCAAGATAATCGGTAAGAATATACGGCCCGCCCTCTTTTCTTCCTGGTCCTAATCTGTAATCTCTGTGCCCCAAAAAATTTATCTAATTTTTAATGATTTTGCTACCTTGCTTGCTTGTGGTGGAAAATATGTTCCGGATTTATGAAGTTTATGTTGCTGCTGATACCATTTCCTGTGTGTGTGTCCACTACAGAACTCCAAGAGAAAGACTTGGAGGATTCCAGGAACTGCCAGGCTCTTTTTGATGTCGATAACTCCGGACCAGAGGTGCTTACATATATAGCTCAAAATTATTCGGTCCAGCTTGTGTATGCCATTGGTTTTCTTAGTCTGTTGTTTTAGGTTCATGCCTGTTAATTTTCAATAATGCTAGATGCAACTAAAGCGAGCTAGGAGACATGTAGATCATAGTGAAAACGGTTTGGATTATGAGGACATTGCACGAGATTTAAGAGCAGAGCTAGCAAATTTAAGGCAGGCTTATGATACCCTTAGCACAAACAAGGATAAGGAAGCTACTGAAGCAGCGCAAAAGTTTCAGCAGAACATAGAGGAGCTGCAAGTGGCAGCCCGGAAGAAGGACAATGAGATTGGCAGACTGAGAGCAGAAGTTGTTGATGCGAAAAACAAGGTACGTGCACTACTGAATTTTTGAGTAAACGGTTTGCCCTTTCCCTGATCAACCTGCCTGTAGCAATCGGAGGGGACTATTTCATGTTGGCTTATTACCAGAGCGCTCGTTGCTAGTACTTTCCTGCTCTCATCATGTTTAGCTCAAGGCGTGTGTTGCTACTTCTGTTCTCTTTCTTGGATTCGACCTGAATTCTTTTTTCTCCCTTTCATCGTGCAAGGCAGCGCCAAGTTGATGTGATGTCGATCTACTGTATTTTACATGGTCTACTGAATCTTCATCTACCACACACTTTAACAGCTCTTTGTTGCATTTTCTGTGAATTGCACTCTCTGATGTTTACTGCATTTTCTTTCAACTGCACATTTATATGTTGACTGCATTCTTTCATCTGCACCTTTATATCTGAAAATCTTCCTGCTTTTTTTATGTGAAGACCCATACTGAACTTGTTTTCTGTGTGTGTTATTTTTCTAGTGAGGACCCTATTTTGTCATCCATACATCTGTCAATGGGCATGTTGTGTGAAGGTCTAGTTGAATTTTTTGGTATTCTAGTGCCATCTTTTCTAGATTTGAGTAAATCCAAGTCTTCATGTCCTGATGTCCCTTTTGTCCTACTTTAGGGTTTCTCTTGCACAACGACCTGATTATATGTTGTTTAACTGCGTGGATATTACGTTGTTGACACGAACATTGATGCATTACCTTTCACCTGATATTTGTGGTAAGCTACTGCAATGCACTCCTTAAAAGAGGAAATGTAATGGAATCCAAAAGCACAAAGATGGGCAACCTGATAGTCTGAAATGAAAATACACTTCTTACCAAAAGTATTACATTTCCAAGAATATGTCCGGCTCATAGTGGACCTTGTTATCCTTCCAGTGTTATTTTTCTAGTGACCTCCTCATGGCGTGGCACATCCACAACTGACATTGTCTTGCTATACATGCATACATAGTTGATGGACGATGTCGTGTTTATAAGTAAAATATTGATAAATGCTATGTTTAACTAAATTTACTGTTTGCAGTCTATTTGATTTGCTCCTGATGTGTGGCCATTGGCTGTTTTACTGATATGCATAACGGAATAGAGTCCATTTTTTTTGGTGCTCAAAAGGTATACACATCTAGATTCTTGATAGACTTCCCACATGAAACATGTGTGACACTGGAAACATGGACCAATAATAAACTGAGGAATCATGTTTCCATTGTATGATATGTGTGATATATGTATAGGACCATCTACTTCTGGGGAGTGATAATGGGCTTTTTTTTTGTAACAGAAGAGTAGTCAAAAGCGCAGGATGGATACGAATGAGATGCGTCTAAAACAGCACACGGTGTGTCTCCTTTTCACTTGCCTTTTCTCACTTCCTACTACATCTTTGCTTGATGCATCGCAGATCCAGCATTCAGTGTTACTAATCTTCTCAAGATCTAGTCAATTATGTTGCTTAGTTTTCTGTTATACGATTTTGCAGTTCCTAGAAATCGAGTAGATCTAACCAATTAACCTTGTACAGAAATTTTTGTTGTTGTGAGCAGATCTGTATGATTATATAACACCTGGAAATCTTCCTGCTCCTGTCACCTCTTAAAATTTCCTCGTACCTGTTTCTGGCCAGTGACTTGTTCATTTTACAGATTGTTGTCACTTCACGGGCCAAAGATGAATTAAAGGGACGATATTCTAAATCAAATTACAGCTGTTGGTCCCAGTATATAGTAGAGTCCACTATGTATCGTGGGTGATCTAGAATATATTTGTTAGGTTGTACTGTATTATTTATCAACTGTGAATTAATTTGGAAGAGTGATGGAGCATATACGGGGACGGTCTCATAGGATTTGCAAGACTGTTGGACTGGTTAGATGGGGAGTATAAATAAAAACTTGGCCATGTTTTGTTTGTATTTAAAAGAAGAATTTAGAATTAATCATTCTCGAGTAGTGTGCCTTTATCACAATATTCATCAAGTTTTTTTTAGACACTTGATTTTCTCAAAAAAAAAAAAAATGTTTACAACTATGAAGGACTCACAGCATAGCTCAAACATAGTCCTGATGTTTATTTTTGTCATTCATTCTTATCCTGTGCAATACCAACTGTCATCACTCATCACCATGGAACCTGTTGATTTCTTTCGGCTAACATGTAGTTTTTATGTTTGGTTCCACTATCAGTTGGAGATGTTACTGTGTTCTTTTCATTTACCTTTTGCTGGCTTCAATGAAAGCACTCATCTAAGGTATTGATGTCTGGTGCACTTGTTCAACAGATGCTGATCTCTGTCAAGATCCGTGCTCGAATGAAAATCTCTCTTGAGGTCATGGATTCAGATACAATCTTTAGCGTCAAGGCTAGGATTCAAGACAAGGAGGGCATCCCTTCAGGCCAGCAGAGGCTCGTGTTTGGTGATAAACTGCTGGTGGGAAGCTGCACCCTGAAGGACCACAACATCCAGCATGGGTCCACCCTCACCCTTCACTTTGCCCTCCAAGGGATGCACATCTTCTTCAGGACGCTGACTCACCAGAGAAGGACTCTTGAGGTTGAGAGAACCGAAACCGTAAACAGTGTGAAGGTGAAGATTTTCTATGAAACAGGCGTTCCCCCGGCTGAGCACCGCGTCATCTTTGCTGGGAATCAGCTGGAGGAAGACCGCACCTTGGCTGACTACGGCATACAAAATGAGTCTACCGTTCATCTTCTTCCTCCGAGCGGCTGTAATAGGAAGATACACATCTCGGTCAGGACGGCGGCTGGCAGGACAATCATCGGATATTATGCTTTCGAATCAGAGGAAGTCTGCAGTATCAAGGCAAAGATTCATGATGCGTTGGGCTTTCCCCCGGACCAGCAGCGCCTCTTCTTGCGCGGACAGCTGCTGGAGGATGGCCGCACCCTGGCGCTCGATGGTAATGAGCGTTACTATTGTTCATGCATCCTCGTTCTGCAGCTCCGCCTTGCTGGTGATCAATGAGATGTATGGATCCTGCTGCATGCAGCAATAGTTCCAGCGAGATCGTTCCTGTGTCTTTCGTTGTGTCTTGGGTCCCGCTCCCGCATGTAGTGTAGAGCTTGGATGTAAGATTTGGACGAACGGCTGCTGTTTCTGAGATGGCAACTGTCAGCAACAGACTTATGTTTGGTGAGAATGCACGTAGCAAATGTGATGATTACGAACAAGTATGCCTCTTGATAAATTTTACAGTAGCAATGTAGAAACTTTATCGAAAATGTGCATCTTTTGAGTGGAAAGCTGCTGGAGTACAAAGAGCATGTTGACCAGTTTGCATGCCTACGGATAATACTCCTTGGCCTTTTTTTCTCTCACTTTCTTGGGGTAGTAAAGACTAAAGAGGCATGTAACAAATGGATGGTTGGTGGAGTAATACATATCACACACACACACACACACATCTAGCTACATAAGGACGAGCCTTCCCAAGCCTACTTGAGGATGAGTAGCTCGATTTACATTTTTGTGTAGCTTGCTAGGTTGTTCTATTGGTTACTCGAACTTACAAATATAAACTTCTTCACATTTATGTTCACAATGATTAAACTAGCATAGGGCTTGCTAGAGTTCATGCTACTCAGATAGGAATGAGATGTATCAGTATGCTTAGAGTCAAGGTCATATATACAATGCGCGGATTTTATTTTAGAAAAGCGTGTTTTGGTGGTTGATTGTTGCCGATGACCAACACCATTGGTCTTGGCCTCGAGGTCTCTAGCAGCTAGTTTGTCCCGTCCTCAACACGTGGCGAGTTTGCTTGTTGGCGAAACATAGTCGCCGATGGTGTCGATCCCTTGGATGGTTTAGAGGTCGATCTGATGCCCGCCTGGAGGCGATTGCGCGGTATGCACCACATCGCTCCATGGGGTCTGATGTTCGAGGACTGTACCACCGTGCGTTGGCTACCCCCGAGACTTGTCTTATATTCGGGACGACTGGGGGAGCAACGGTGTCAATATGTTCTGTGAGAGAGGCGAGTGACTGGGCAGCGGCGCTATGAGTGGCCTAGCAGAGGCAGACGGAACGATGGAAGCTCAAGACATATTGTGTGCTTCATGAGCAAAAAAAAATGTAGGTCAGGTGGTCGAGACTAGGGAAGGCCTAATGTCAATTGGGTTATTATTGGGCCACTGCCTCCATGATACTCGCGAGATTGTAACAAGGTGGTGCTCCTGCCAGTTCCACTCTCGCCAAATTTACTCTCTCAGTCCCTGCGTGTTTTTTTACTGTGAACCGGCAGGAGCTCTGCCATTGCATTATAGATTGAGCGAAGAAATTACAACCCTCGGATGGTTGTCGAGTTCCTCCGTTCAACAAGAACTCACTTAAATAGTCAATATATACACTGCTAGAAAAATGGTCTGTAGTCCCGATTCGGCTGGGCTTTCGGTCCCGGTTGCCGAACCGGGACTGGCCAATCGGGACCAATGCTGGTCCCGGTTGGTCCACGAACCGGGACCAATGCTGGTCCACGTGGCCAGTTCTGGCTGGGCGTGGGGGGAGATTACGAACCGGGACCAATGACTGTTTTTTTTTTGTATTTAGGGTTTAGGGTCTATTTGGGCCACCTCTCCCTTTCGCCGGTGCCCCCTCTCCCTCTCGCCGGTGCCCCTTCTCCCTCTCGCCGGTGCCTCCGTCGTCTCCCCCTTCTTCGCATCGCCAACGTGCTCTCCATCTCTCACTCGCCGGCATATCGAGGCCAAGCTTCGATATATCTGTGCAGGTACTTCTCGTAAAGTAGTATCGTAAACTCGTAAAGCTCGGAACTAGTATCGTAAACTCGTAAAATCGTATCGGACCACATGAACTAGTATCGTAAACTCGTATAGGTCGGAACTAGTATCGTAAACTAGTATCGTAAACTCGTAAACTCGTATCGGACCACATGAACTAGTATCGTAAACTCGTAAAATCGTAAACTAGTATCGTAAACTCGTATCGGACCACAAATTAATGCCAGATGTACACACGAGTTTCATGCATATATACATCTCTTTTACACTCCCATTTTAACCGGCCCATAGTATTCTCCGTCTGGATCTAGGACCTCTGCATCTAAGAATCCCGCAATTTCCTCTTGAATTGCGCGTACGCGATCTTGTGGTAGAAGACCGTCCCACATCCGTTCGATCTAATTTAAAGAAGGGGTCAATATATATGAATGAAACTAAACACAATTGATGGCAATAAACTAAAATTGTGAATATTGTTTACGTACTTCAAGTTGTTCTAAGAACCGGCTCTTGGATCGCTCTTGGGTCGTCTGGCGAATGAACTCGCAAACGTAGTATCCACATAAATTATTCCCATGTTCCTGCCTCAAGCACTTTACGAGAACATAGTTCAATCAAAATAATAATCAAGCATGATAATGGTATTGAAACTAAAATCAAAGAGATGCGCGGAATAATAATCAAACATGATAACTTACACATATTTGTTCAAATGTAAGCTTCGGCACCCAAATACCCCTAGCCTTGGCGGTGAACCGTTTCCAAGCCCTGTCCAGCAAAGAAAATAAATAAATGAGTTATATTAATTGCTTGCTACCAGGGAATGAACGGAAAGTTGCCGATATAGTGCCATAATGATTGAAATTACCCTTGGAGGCATTCCTGCATGTCCGCCCACTCCTCAAGGGGTTTATGTTTCGAGTCCATGACAAGTACTACTCCTTTGTCAGGTTTAATGATTAGCAGAATAAAGTGGAAGCTGCGCACGCATAAGTCATCAATTATACACTTAACATCGAGTAAGCGAAATAGAATGTGTACAAGACAGTAACACTCACCCGTAGTTGTAAGGAAATAGTATTTCCCTTTTGGTTTCGTTAAACCTTAACGCCCTTACCAAGTTATCCTCTGTGTCGTTGTAATGACGTTTGAGAGATACTTGATGAATGTAGTATGGGTCAATGAACCCAATGTCATAGATTTGTCCTCTTTTGCATAGGAGAATCTTCATTCTGCATAATTAATATAGTGATGAGTAAGATTAGCTGAGCTAGCTAGAGACTTAATTACAGAAATAATACTTACAGACAATAGGCACTGAGGATAGCTTTGTCGATGGCGTCTTGTTGGTATAACTGAAATAATTCAGGAAATTCAATCATTACCACGCCATTTCCATGCCCGTAATGCTCGTTTCTATAGGCCACGTAGATCCAGTTTGCCCCTTCCTCACAGGCTCGCATGTACCACTTATGCAATCTGCGCATTTTTGTTGGTAGACCGTTGACTAGCTAAGGTTTGACGAGACTATTCCCGTACCGGTATTGGTATGCTACTTCCTGGAACTCTTGTAATTGCGCTAAGTAGTCCTAAATAGACATGCCATGAGCAGCGGCCGCTTCTCCGTATATTGCAACAAACTCAGGATCGATAGCGACATCACCTGTGCTCGACCCCTCGGCGGTATTGGAAAACACTTTGAGCGGGGGGCACGACTGGTTTTTCTGTTCTCCGAGCTGGGGAACTGATTTCCCGCTTGCACTACTACTCTTCGACCGCTCCTTATTTGCCTGAATCGACTTGCGAATCTAGCGGTCATAGTCTGGTGTCAGCCTTGGCGGGGGTTGTACAAGGGTCTTCAGCATTTTGAAGACGACGCCTTTTTCTGCTGGGGTGGAGGGGAACTCTGCCGCTTTCGGCTTCTTCAGACTAGCCAACCACTCTTGATGTTGGGCATTTACGACCGCGGCATTTTCCTCCACCGTACGGTCATAAGGTCTCATGGGAAGATTCTTATGAGGTACTTTTGGGAGGGGCGACCTTTTACGTTTCGGTGATCGCTTACCCCTCATAGTACCAGCGGTGGGCGGAGACGGCTGAGGTGGCGGCGGAGACGGCTGACGCGGCGGTGGAGACGGCTGTGCTGGAGACTGGTGAGGCGGTGAAGAGGACTGTTGCGCTGGAGAATGCTGAGGCGGTGAAGAGGACTGTTGCGCTGGAGACTAGTGAGGAGTCGATGGCCTTGGCTGCCAGTTTGGAAGCACGATGAATTCCTTTGGCCATAGAATGGTCGCTTTCTTGGCTTCTCCAAGTTCAAGCACCTCCCCATCTTCACCTGCAGGGTGTTCCAGCTTCAGCTCCTCAAAATCTTTCATCACTTCATCCACCCCGACAACAGCGTAGCCATGTGGAACCGGAGAGAAATGGTAAGTTGGATTAGGTCCAATTGGTACGGCATAGCCGACTGCCACCTTCATGGTTAAGTTAAAAACTTTCACATGTAGCTCACAAGGTGTGCTCTCCGTGATATCATCCACTGGGTAGCGACGAAGATGAGCCACCGTCAGTGCATCATCAGTACCATCTGGAGCTCTGTGGAAGCCACGCTGCTTTTCCGATTCGATGGGCCACCGGTACCATCGCATGCAGCTTCTACCATGTGCCGCTGAGATTGGCCGCTAGTACATTGCTGGCTAAGTGCGGCAATTTGATCCTTCTGCCGCTTTAATTCTTCTTCTATATTACGCAGCCGGTCTGCAGCGCGTGCTTCCATTGCCTCCCTTTCCTTTCTCCTCTGATGGCTTCTATCAGGAAATTTCTTCCTGTGCTCGGGAATCGCATTTGTCTTGAGCTTGGAGCCTGGTACGCCTCCTGTCATCCTCGATATCGGGAATGAACCGCCCCTCTGCAACATCCTTTACTGCATTTCTAATGCCTTCAATGGGTAGTAGGGGCTTATCTTTGTGTCTTCTGTTATATATGCACTTCCCTTCTGCGTCTAATGTGCCCCCATGCCCGTAAAACCAATTTCTTGCCCGTTCGATCCATGCGAGTGGCTCTGGAGTGATCCCTTTAGCCAGCAGGTCCGCCTCAAGTTTCTCCCACTTAGGCATGCTAAAGGCGTAGCCACCAGGCCCCATAGTATGGTGGTAGATCTTTTTAGCAGCATTTGCCTTATTTTTTGCAGACTTTTCCCGAGCTTCCTCTGATTTCTTGTACGCCACAAATTCTTCCCAGTCGTCCCTTATCTTCTCATATCCTTTATCGAAGTCCGGAGTCTTATTTTTCTCGACAAACTCGCTGTTCAATCTTTTCTTCCAGTTCTTGAATAGCTCGGCCATCTTCTTAAGAGCCCAGTCCTTGACTTTTTGCTCCATGTTTTTCCGGACAATCTTTTCTGCCTCATTTGGATCCTCCTCACCTGGATCCACCTCTGGCGCCGGCAGGGTGAAATTAAGCATGAGCTTTCTCCAATGTCTTTCTTTGCCCACCTCACCGACATATCTTACTCCTCCCTCCTTTGGATGATGCCATTCTCGAACGGTGATCGGGATGTAGTCCCTAACAAGAACTCCGCATTGCTTTACCATTTTATTTTTAACATCAGGGGGAGCAGTCGGTGTGCCGTCTTCAGCGACTTTTTCGATCCTGTACCTTTCTTGGTCGCCCAACTTTTTGGATGGGCCTCATTTTGTCCTTACAGAAGATTTGCTCGATCCGGAGGGCTAAAAGAAGAAAGAGCGTTAATATATGTATATAGACAACAGATGCTTAATTAATACAATCTTTAGCTTCGTTAATATATGTATATGTGGCGCCCTGACCCGACTACTATACAGTGATGATGTGTGTCACCGGTTAAGCGATACAAACGGAGGTTACGGGTTTACCAATCCCCGGCCAAAACCTTTGGCAGGCATTGCTGGGTACACCACACACCAACAACGCAACACCCCGAGTGATGCCTTAACACGGGCACAACCCTCAATGCATAATAGAGAGATCAAGACTTGTGGAACAACTGGCACATCACAGACTCTACGACACAAAGCATTATAGTTCAACTCTTATAATAGAGAAAGATAGCAAATATTACAACCAGAGGTCACAGACCCAACAGTACATCATGCGGAAGCGAATTAAGTTGTTCTAAACAACAAGATCCAAATTATGGCCTAAGAGGCCTATAGATAAACATCCAGCGCCAGCTGTTCCGGGATGTCCCAAGCTGCCACCTGGGAACCCCAGACTACTCGTCGACGTCCACAAAGAACCCACCTTCGAGGTCGGTGAAGTCCTCTCCTGAAATAAGCAAACGACGTTGAGTTCGACGAACTCGCAAGATTAAGGGCTAATATATGCTCGATGATTGGCTATCAAGGTTTTATGGCTGTTTTGCATAAAGCTGATTTTATTTATAAAACACAACTCAATGGCATCGACTAATCAGAATATTTTTAAAGAGGTAAGAAGTAAACTCTTTTCTTCTGATCATCTTCAACAGCAACCACCATCAATCACTTCACCTGTCTACAAAGGCACCTCCCCGAATCACCCTCGAGGAAGTCAACCTTGCATTCTTGTTAGTACCTTTAGTACTCAGGTTTTAATCATTCCGTTCAAGTTATTCTATGGTCCCTGAATCCGTCACCAAGTCGTCCTTAACCGTGGACACGGCTTTTCGAAAAGATTTACCCTGCAAGGGTGTACAATGTTTGCCACGCGTACCGTCCGGCCCATTGCCTACTTATTAGCTCTCTTCTATGGAAAGCCGGCTGGGTGGGAGCGGCGTCGACTTCTCCCTCGTTAAGGACTTTCCAGGATCATCAGTGGCGGCAGGACTGCCAGTGCCTCAGCGACACCCGCCCCACGGCCACTTATTTTCCTAATACCACAATCCTCATCTCAGTTCATACCACCATCATCACGCACGCGCAAATGGAAGCCCGAACTAGAGGACCCTGGCTAGCCCCGCCCGAGTTATTTAGCCTATGAGGGTTCCTGCAATTGCATAGGCCTCACGCATGGGTGCACGCTCGGTCTTGGCTCGAAGGGGAGAACTCGCACTTAGGCGGCGAGAACGAGACAACCCACCACATTCCATGTGGCCTCTCATCCCCGCCTTTAAACATGTTATCATATGTCACCACCATTTTCCACCATCATCCGATCATTCCACCACTGTTCCAACAATAACATATCCACCGGACGACTAAGCATTTCACTAAGCATGGCTAAGCATAACATAGCGGATATAATTATCTTAGGCCAACACACCAATCCTATGGATATTAGGAGGAAACAGGTAATGGCATCGGAAAACATAATGCATCTAATAGGATACTCTAATCCAACCAAATTGACATTTGGAATCGCATGCAATATTATAGTGGAGAAAATATCTGCGGAAAACATAGGAGACATGCTCAGAGGGGGGATTACGCTTGCCTTGTTCAGCGGGCTGGTAATTCGGTCGTCAGGGTATTGTGGAGAAACCCCGACTGCTTGATCTATCGATGCATAAGAACACCGGAAAGAACACAATCAATAAGCACTCATGCGTAACAAATGCAATGCGCAAACACATGATGACATGACAGGTTTGATGCACTGAATTTATTATACCCAAAGTATCAATTTAAATGGGGTGCAAAATAATTAAATTGACAAGCGAGAAGAAAGTCCCATATTTGGTTTAAATGCTTTCTTGTGCTATGAATTCAGGTAAACATGCATATAATAGATGCTACTGATTAGGTATTGATTTGCTGAACATTTAGGGCCTTTCAACATCAATTTTGGAATTCTTTTGAATTAAATATGAATTTCGAAAGTGGCATTTCAGTGCTGCCATCTTTAGTATTTTTGACATACAGAAGATTTAAATTGGTCAATTATGTCCAAATAAAATATGGATGTGTAAAGGGTGTCAAGACAAATTTTTAGACACCTTATTTGCTCAATTTGGAGTTTCAGAGCTAAAGTTATGAATTTTCAAAGTTTGCCATTTATTCTGCATTTTCGTAATTCATTTAACGAGGCAAATTATTTTGAGCTAACATGTGTCAAAATGACCGAAACATGTCGAGCACCCTTTCCTGATCATGTGGGAATTTGAATCATCCAAATTGGAGCATTTTTCAATTTGTTATGGATTTTACAAGTTATTCAAATTTCTGCACTGTTTTTAAACGTTTAAAGAAATTCTGCCCGAAACGTTTTCTACTCAGGGCTGTGCTAGCCACTGCCGCTGACCTGCGGGTCCCGGGCCACGCTGGCAGCCACGCGAGCAAGCGCGGGCCCAGCGGCTGGTTTGACCGGAGCGCGGCGTCGCGGACGTGCGTGACGGTGATCGTCGGCGGTGTCGAGCACGGACGCGAGGATCTACGGCACGAGGGGATGCTTAAGAGCTGTTACGGACTCGCACGGGCACGGCGAGCAAAACTACGGCGGCGCCGCTACCTATTGGTCGCCGGAGCGACGGAATCATCCGCGACTTGCGGCGGCCGGCGGCGGTTCAACGGCGAAGCGACGAACGACGGCGAGAGAGTGAGGGAAAAGATGTCCCCGAGGACGGCAGGCTCACCCTAGATGCGTGGGAACCACCGGCGTGGACGGAGGAGGACCACAGCGGCGACGCGAGCTCGACGAGTTGCTTCGGTGGTCGGAGAAGAACCGGATGGCGGCGGCGATTCGTGGATCCTCTCGTCGATTCCTCGGGCGGTGAAGGAGAGGAGAACACGGCGGAGAGACTGGTGGGTTCGATCTATACGGGGTGCTCCCAATCGTCGGCGACGAGCTCGGCGGCGCGCAAAGCTAGGTCACGGCCATGGCCGCGAGGAAAAGGGAGAGGGAGGGCAGAGGAGCGAGGGAGCGGTGCGGTGTCGAGCAGAGGGCAAGGGGGGCCTGGCGGCTCCTTTATTCGCGACGAGGCGCGGGGAGGGGGGGCCTGGCATCGCCGTGTCGCCATGGCGGCTAGGCGGTGCGGCTCGGCCGCGGCGTGCGTCGCTACAGCGTGAAGGAGATGACCACTTTGCGAAAACCCCCTCGCCTGAATTTTCCTATTTACAAAGAAGCCCTTGGCTATTTCTTTTATAAATCCAGTAGCTTTTCCACCATTTAAATGGGGCATTTAAACAATTTATAAAAATTTGGGAAAAATCAGGGTGCCTCCCAACATCATGCAGAAGCACCACAAAATTTGGTTTGGCAAAATAAAAAGTTTTGCCACACTTTTGTTCATAGTGGTTGTTTATGGCATTTTTGGTAAAACCAAAATGAATTTGCTTTTGAATTTTTGAACCAGGGCAAAGTGTTAAATCTTTAACCCTTGGAACTTCCTTGACAAATATGATTTGCATTTGTATTTGGGTTTGCCAAAGCAAGCACATTTGGACTTGCAAGGATTGAATTTAATTTGTGACATTGCTCCCATTTGTTTTAATTTGTTTTCCTCACTTGATTTCAACTTGAGCAATAAAACAAATTATGCCATGATGCAAGTATGAGAAGCAAAAGTGAAAATTTGGTTCAAATTTTACAGTACCAAAAGTGGGGCTGTTACAATTCTACCCTCCTTACAGGAATCTCGTCCCGAGATTCTAAGGTTGCGGAAGGAAGTCGGGATACTCCTCACGAAGACTAGACTCCCTTTCCCAGGTTGCTTCATCTTCGGAATGATGAGACCACTGATTTTGAAACTTGGTGGTCTTGTTTCGAGTCTTCCTTTCTGCTTCATCCAGGATACGGACAGGATGCTCGCGGTAAGTGAGGTCTGCCTGGATATCCAGCTCCTCATGATTGACTCCATGGATAGGATCCTTGAAACAACGGCGAAGTTGGGATACATGAAACACATCATGCACATCGGGGAAGTTAGCTGGTAACTCTAATTGATAAGAAAGATCTCCCCGCTTGGCCAGGACAGTGAAAGGGCCAACGTAGCGAGGGGCCAATTTTCCCTTAATTCCGAAGCGGCGAACGCCTCGGAGGGGAGAGACACGGAGGTAAGCTTTATCACCAATTTCATAGTGAACTTCCTGATGATGCTTGTCATAATAACTCTTCTGCCTAGACTGGCAATCTTCAAATTCTCTCGTATGATTCTAACTTTCTCCTCGCTTCATTGATAATATCCGGACCAAAGAGTGCCCTCTCTCCGGTCTCGGACCAATTCAGAGGAGTGCGGCATTTTCTTCCATACAGAACCTCGAATGGGGCCATACCCAGACTGGCTTGATAGCTGTTGTTATAAGAGAACTCCGCGAAGGGAAGATACTTCTCCCAATCCTTGCCAAAGGAGATTACACATGCCCTGAGCATGTCTTCCAGAACTTGGTTCACCCTTTCAGTCTGACCGTCAGTTTGAGGGTGGAAAGCGGTGCTAAAGTTGACACGGGTTCCCATGGCTTGTTGGAAACTAGTCCAGAACCTGGAGGTGAACAAACTTCCACGATCAGAGATTATCTTCTTGGGAACGCCGTGGAGTACGACGATCCTAGAAGCATACAGATCTGCCAACTTGGCAGCTGTAATGTCAACACGAACGGGGAGGAAGTGAGCCACTTTTGATAGGCGATCAATGATGACCCAGATGGCATCGTTTCCCTTTGGAGACTTCGGCAGGCCAGTGATGAAGTCCATACCAATTTCATCCCATTTCCACTCAGGGACTGCAATAGGGCGAAGAGTGCCGGGGGCTTTGATGTTCAGCTTTACCCGTCGACATGTGTCACATTCAGCAACATACTTGGCAATTTCCCGTTTCATCCGAGTCCACCAGAATGTGGTCGAAGGTCTTGGTACATTTTGGTACTACCGGGATGAATAGAGAGAGGAGATTCATGAGCTTCTTGGAGGATCAACTCCCTCAATTTTCGTTTCTTTGGCACCACCAAGCGGTCACCAAAATAAACAACTCCGGATTCATTGACAGAAAAACATTTGGCCTTCCCGCTAGCAATGTTCTCCTTGATTTTTCGAATACCCTTGTCACGGTTTGAGCTTCCTTAATCTGGTCTACAAGAGTAGATTTGATCTCCAGATTTGCAAGGTAGCCGGAGGGAACAATTTCTAAGTTCAAACGGGAGAACTCTTCATGGAGGGCAGGTTGGGCATTTTCAATCATCAGATTGTTGCAATAGGACTTCCGACTTAGCGCGTCAGCCACGACGTTTGCTTTGCCGGGTTGATAGTTCAGACTCACATTATAGTCCGTGATTAACTCCAACCAACGCCTTTGCCTGAGATTTAAATCTGGCTGGGTGAAAAGGTATTTCAGACTCTTGTGATCCGAGAAGATCTCGCAACGGTTACCAAACAAGTATGGTCTCCATTGCTTCAAAGCATAGACCACCGCGGCAAGTTCTAGATCATGAGTTGGGTAGTTGTGCTCATGCGGCTTCAATTGGCGAGAGCATAGGCCACCACATGGCCATCTTGCATTAGCACACAGCCCAAGCCTTGCAGAGAGGCGTCACAGAAGACGACGAAATCCTTGCTTGTGTCCGGCAGGACAAGCACAGGAGCGGAGGTGAGTTTGGCTTTCAGTGTTTGGAAACTCTCTTCAGCTTCGGCCGACCATACAAACTTTTTATCCTTCTTGAGAAGGTCAGTCAGAGCCTTGGCTATCTTGGAGAATCCTTCGATGAATCGGCGGTAGTAACCCGCTAATCCGAGAAAACTACGGATGTCCTTGACTGACATTGGGGTCAGCCAATCCAGAATAGCTTGAATCTTGTCCGGAACGACAGCCACACCATTAGCGGATATCACATGACCAAGGAAGACAAGGTTATCCAACCAAAACTCACACTTGGAGAACTTGGCATAGAGGCGGTGTTCTCGAAGTCGTGTCAGAACCAAACGAAGATGTTCGGCATGCTCTTCATCGGTTTTGGAATAAACGAGGATGTCATCGATGTAAATGACGACAAACTTGTCAAGATAATCCATGAAGACAGAGTTCATGAGCCTCATGAAAGTAGCTGGAGCATTGTGAGACCAAAGACATGACGGTATACTCATATGAGCCATAACGAGTAACAAATGCCGTCTTTGGATATCCTCCTTTCTGATTTGATCTGATGGTATCCTGACCTCAGATCCATCTTGGAGAATACGGTTGCACCAGCTAACTGATCCAACAGATCATTGATGCGAGGAATAGGATACTTGTTCTTGATTGTCACCGCATTCAACGGTCTATAGTCAGAGACTAGACGAGGCACGGTAGAATCTCTCTTCTTGACAAAGAGTACCGGACAACCCCAAGGTGAACTGCTAGGCTGGATGAAATCCTTCGCTAACAGCTGATCAATTTGCTCTTTCAACAGAGCCAACTCTTCCACCGGCATACGGTAGGGCTTCTTGGAAATTGGAGCGGTACCGGGAAGTAGATCTATGACAAACTCCACACTTCGGTCAGGAGGCATGCCAGGCAATTCTTCCGGGAACACATCCGGGAAGTCACACACCACGTGTATGTCCTGGATTTCAGGAGGAGATTCGCCTTCCATGAAGCAAAGGAGAATCTCAGGTGAGTTGGGTACTATGGCGGACGGAGGTATTGATGTTGCAGGCCAATACTTCACAATGTCACCGGAAGGAGCGGTCACAGTAATGGTCTTGGCGGCACAGTCGAGATTTGCCCGGTATTTAGCTAGCCAGTTCATGCCCAGTATGACATCAATGCCTTTGGACTTCAAAGCTACCAAGGCATAAGGAAAGGACAAGGAACCTATATTAATCTGGACCTCAGAGTAACCCCATCGGTTTGCCATTTGGAACCAGGAGTAGAGATCACCAAGGGATGGCTCATTTTCTCGAACGGTATTTTGTGGTCTTTTGCAAATGCTATAGATATGAATGAATGCGATGCTCCAGAGTCAAACAAAACTGTAGCTGAATTGCCATTGATTCGTAACTCACCCATGAACGCCGGGTCCTCTTCAGCTTCTTCAGCAGAGACGTGGTTCAGGCGACCACGCACATAGGTCCAGCCTTGCCAGCTGGAGTGGCAGGGGCTCGTGCAGGTGTCACCGAAACAGGTGCCTTTGGGGGCACTCCCTGGAGTAGTGACCAGCCTGGCCACAGCTGTAGCAAGTGTTTCCAGGAGGGACAGATAGTTGAGGGCGATATCCACTTCCGTTCGCCCCAGGTGTCGAAGTAGTGGGGCGCGGCGGTGGTGGCCTGTATCCCGCGGCCCTCGGCATGAATGGAGCACGCGGCACAGCGCTGTAGGGAACGAAAACCCTGCGCTTCTTGTTCTCAGAACCCGAGGAACTCTGGCGGTCCCCTTGGGCTGGCCTCTTGGAAGACTCAAATTCCTTCCTTCCTTGCTCAAGAGTAAGAGCCTGGTTGAACAGCTCCTGGTAGTTCTGAAACTTGAAGGGCAGCAACTCATAGCGGAGCCTCGGCGCAAGCCCCTTGCGGAACAACTCTTGCTTGTCAGCATCATTGGTCACGTCCCGTGGGGCGTAACGAGAGAGATGGTTGAATTTGCACCCATAAGCTCGAAGATCCATATTACCCTGGTGCAGATCCAGGAACTCCCTCCTCTTCAAATCCATTATTGACTGAGGTATGTACTCCGCACGAAGGCGGTGCGGAACTCCGCCCAAGTGAAAGCATGGCCTGGCGCGAACAGCGCCACATGACTTCCCACCAACAGCCAGCAGCACCAGTCAGGAGGTAGGTGGCGAAGTTGACTTGCTCGGCCACTGGGACATGCAGCGCGCCGAACTGGCGCTCCAGAGCGCGAAGCCAGTCATCAGCGTCCAGTGGTTCCTTAGCATCAGTGAAGGTGGGTGGCTGCGAGCGCAGGAACTCAGTGAGAGTGTTGCAGCCATTCCTCAGTGCATTCTGCTGCACCAACTGCTCAAGCAAGCGCTCATTGCGCCCACGGTTCTCCTCAATGGCCATCAAGACCTGAGCCATCGAGGGTGGTGGCAGATCATCCTCATCATCGTGGTTACCGCGACCACCACGGCCTCCGCGGCCTCCTCGAGCCATTCTGGAGATTTGACAATGACACAGTTAGTATCTTCTCCGAATGGTCGAACAATAGCATTAGCGTCTACTCAAGTACACAGACTAGGGACGATAATGCATTGTATAACAACTACAAGGAATCAACAAGATAGAACTTGGGTCAAAGATCAGCATCATGTGCTACTAGCGAGAGTGCAATGGTTAAGAACACATGATTCAACACACTCTAGTTGGCACAATCCGGGACCTTATGTTCAAGTCCGTGGGTTAAACCCAAAGAAAGGATCAAATGATTGATTCGGTAGAAACATCTGAGTTGATTTGGGATTGCAACGCAGCGGGAGCAACGGACACATAACACTAAGGTCGAACCCACCCACGTTTCTAATTTTGAAGTAACAGATGAGAAAAAACTTTTAAACTCAAATCGAGGTAAGATTGCTCCGAGATTAGAGGGTAACCAGATAAGGAGTAAAAAGAATCCTAAGATGGTTTTCACAACTCATTTTTAGGTTAAAAATATTTTCACAAACACTAGACTCAACATCGACCAGTAGAAGGGTTTCCTACAGGCAGTACTGCTCTGATACCAACTTGTGGCGCCCTGACCCGACTACTATACAGTGATGCTGTGTGTCACCGGTTAAGCGATACAAACGGAGGTTACGGGTTTACCAATCCCCGGCCAAAACCTTTGGCAGGCGTTGCTGGGTACACCACACACCAACAACGCAACACCCCGAGTGATGCCTTAACACGGCACAACCCTCAATGCATAATAGAGAGATCAAGACTTGTGGAACAACTGGCACATCACAGACTCTACGACACAAAGCATTATAGTTCAACTCTTATAATAGAGAAAGATAGCAAATATTACAACCAGAGGTCACAGACCCAACAGTACATCATGCGGAAGCGAATAAGTTGTTCTAAACAACAAGATCCAAATTATGGCCTAAGAGGCCTAAGATAAACATCCAGCGCCAGCTGTTCCGGGATGTCCCAAGCTGCCACCTGGGAACCCCAGACTACTCGTCGACGTCCACAAAGAACCCACCTTCGAGGTCGGTGAAGTCCTCTCCTGAAATAAGCAAACGACGTTGAGTTCGACGAACTCGCAAGATTAAGAGCTAATATATGCTCGATGATTGGCTTTCAAGGTTTTATGGCTGTTTTGCATAAAGCTGATTTTATTTATAAAACACAACTCAATGGCATCGACTAATCAGAATATTTTTAAAGAGGTAAGAAGTAAACTCTTTTCTTCTGATCATCTTCAACAGCAACCACCATCAATCACTTCACCTGTCTACAAAGGCACCTCCCCGAATCACCCTCGAGGAAGTCAACCTTGCATTCTTGTTAGTACCTTTAGTACTCAGGTTTTAATCATTCCGTTCAAGTTATTCTATGGTCCCTGAATCCGTCACCAAGTCGTCCTTAACCGTGGACACGGCTTTTCGAAAAGATTTACCCTGCAGGGGTGTACAATGTTTGCCACGCGTACCGTCCGGCCCATTGCCTACGTATTAGCTCTCTTCCATGGAAAGCCGGCTGGGTGGGAGCGGCGTCGACTTCTCCCTCGTTAAGGACTTTCCAGGATCATCAGTGGCGGCAGGACTGCCAGTGCCTCAGCGACACCCGCCCCACGGCCACTTATTTTCCTAATACCACAATCCTCATCTCAGTTCATACCACCATCATCACGCACGCGCAAATGGAAGCCCGAACTAGAGGACCCTGGCTAGCCCCGCCCGAGTTATTTAGTCTATGAGGGTTCCTGCAATTGCATAGGCCTCACGCATGGGTGCACGCTCGGTCTTGGCTCGAAGGGGAGAACTCGCACTTAGGCGGCGAGAACGAGACAACCCACCACATTCCATGTGGCCTCTCATCCCCGCCTTTAAACATGTTAACCACCATTTTCCACCATCATCCGAACATTCCACCACAGTTCCAACAATAACATATCCACCGGACGACTAAGCATTTCACTAAGCATGGCTAAGCATAACATAGCGGATATAATTAACTCAGGCCAACACAACAATCCTATGGATATTAGGAGGAAACAGGTAATGGCATCGGAAAACATAATGCATCTAATAGGATACTCTAATCCAACCAAATTGACATTTGGAATCGCATGCAATATTATAGTGGAGAAAATATCTGCGGAAAACATAGGAGACATGCTCAGAGGGGGGATTACGCTTGCCTTGTTCACGGGCTGGTAATACGGGTCGTCAGGGTATTGTGGAGAAACCCCGACTGCTTGATCTATCGATGCATAAGAACACCGGAAAGAACACAATCAATAACACTCATGCGTAACAAATGCAATGCGCAAACACATGATGACATGACAGGTTTGATGCACTGAATTTATTATACCCAAAGTATCAATTTAAATGGGGTGCAAAATAATTGAATTGACAAGCGAGAAGAAAGTCCCACATTTGGTTTAAATGCTTTCTGTGCTATGAATTCAGGTAAACATGCATATAATAGATGCTACTGATTAGGTATTGATTTGCTGAACATTTAGGGCCTTTCAACATCAATTTGGAATTCTTTTGAATTAAATATGAATTTCGAAAGTGGCATTTCAGTGCTGCCATCTTTAGTATTTTTGACATACAGAAGATTTAAATTGATCAATTATGTCCAAATAAAATATGGATGTGTAAAGGGTGTCAAGACAAATTTTTAGACACCTTATTTGCTCAATTTGGAGTTTCAGAGCTAAAGTTATGAATTTTCAAAGTTTGCCATTTATTCTGCATTTTGTGTAATTCATTTAACGAGGCAAATTATTTTGAGCTAACATGTGTCAAAATGACCGAAACATATCGAGCACCCTTTCCTGATCATGTGGGAATTTGAATCATCCAAGTTATTCAAATTTCTGCACTGTTTTTAAACGTTTAAAGAAATTCTGCCCGAAACGTTTTCTACTCAGGGCTGTGCTAGCCACTGCCGCTGACCTGCGGGTCCCGGGCCACGCTGGCAGCCACGCGAGCAAGCGCGGGCCCAGCGGCTGGTTTGACCGGAGCGCGGCGTCGCGGACGTGCGTGACGGTGATCGTCGGCGGTGTCGAGCACGGACGCGAGGATCTACGGCACGAGGGGATGCTTTAAGAGCTGATACGGACTCGCACGGGCACGGCGAGCAAAACTACGGCGGCGCCGCTACCTATTGGTCGCCGGAGCGACGGAATCATCCGCGACTTGCGGCGGCCGGCGGCGGTTCAACGGCGAAGCGACGAACGACGGCGAGAGAGTGAGGGAAAAGATGTCCCCGAGGACGGCAGGCTCACCCTAGATGCGTGGGAACCACCGGCGTGGACGGAGGAGGACCACAGCGGCGGCGCGAGCTCGACGGAGTTGCTTCGGTGGTCGGAGAAGAACCGGATGGCGGCGGCGATTCGTGGATCCTCTCGTCGATTCCTCGGGCGGTGAAGGAGAGGAGAACACGGCGGAGAGACTGGTGGGCTTCGATCTATACGGGGTGCTCCCAATCGTCGGCGACGAGCTCGGCGGCGCGCGAAGCTAGGTCACGGCCATGGCCGCGAGGAAAAGGGAGAGGGAGGGCAGAGGAGCTAGGGAGCGGTGCGGTGTCGAGCAGAGGGCAAGGGGGCCTGGCGGCTCCTTTATTCGCGACGAGGCGCGGGGAGGGGGGGGGCCTGGCATCGCCGTGTCGCCATGGCGGCTAGGCGGTGCGGCTCGGCCGCGGCGTGCGTCGCTACAGCGTGAAGGAGATGACCACTTTGCGAAAACCCCCTCGCCTGAACTTTCCTATTTACAAAGAAGCCCTTGGCTATTTCTTTTATAAATCCAGTAGCTTTTCCACCATTTAAATGGGGCATTTAAACAATTTATAAAAATTTGGGAAAAATCAGGGTGCCTCCCAACATCATGCAGAAGCACCACAAAATTTGGTTTGGCAAAATAAAAAGTTTTGCCAAACTTTTGTTCATAGTGGTTGTTTATGGCATTTTTGGTAAAACCAAAAATGAATTTGCTTTTGAATTTTTGAACCAGGGCAAAGTGTTAAATCTTTAACCCTTGGAACTTCCTTGACAAATATGATTTGCATTCGTATTTGGGTTTGCCAAAGCAAGCACATTTGGACTTGCAAGGATTGAATTTAATTTGTGACATTGCTCCCATTTGTTTTAATTTGTTTTCCTCACTTGATTTCAACTTGAGCAATAAAACAAATTATGCCATGATGCAAGTATGAGAAGCAAAAGTGAAATTTTGGTTCAAATTTTACAGTACCAAAAGTGGGGCTGTTACAGTATATGCACCTCGCCGGAGTTTGCAACATTTAATGTTCCACCGGAGCCTTCGGCTTCTCCCTCGCCGACTTCTCCCTCACCCCAGCCGTCGGTTCTACCTCACCGGAGCCGTCTCTTCGGTTGAGAGACTCATCTCCCTCACCAGAGTTGTTCAGAAACTGCGAGGTGACATCGCCAACATCTTCCGGCCCGCGGATTATATCCTCGAGGATGTTTTGCTGATTTTCGTCTCGTTCCATAGTTTCTGCAAATTAAGAACAGTGCACAAAACTTTAGTTGGGTAACTTTGCATACAAATGTGAATCGGATATGTGAATGCAAATGTGAATACAAAGTTAAATTTGCTAATTTTGCTAACACCTTAATTTGCTAATTTTGCTAACACATAAATTTTGCTAACACTTTAAATATTCTTAAACAAGCTATTTCTTAATTTTTCCTAACACAGTACTAACAATTCCTAACATATTTTTTTCCTAACACAGTAGTAACAATTCCTAACACAATTTTTTTCCTAACACAGTACTAACAATTACTAATACAAATTTTTTTCCTAACACAATTTTTTTCCTAACACAGTACTAACAATACAACGGGGTTGATCTCCGAACCGTGATCTACCAAGGGGAACAAACATCGGAAAAGAACAACAATCAACACATGGCATTGATGCAATGCGCAATATGTATGCATGATCAATTTAATGCATTGACATGGAGCTCTAAATCATGTTTGAAATGTTATTTGAACTCAAATTACAATTATGAGCATTTATTTAATTTAACTCCATAATTAGAGAAAATGCATTTAGGTTATTTCCAAATATTCACCAAAATGAAATGTTCCAAAATGGTCAAAAGTTATTGAATTTACAAGTTTCTATTATTTTCTGGAAATTTATTTAACTGGCTGGGTCCCATTGTCGGAACTTTTATAATTACCGAAATCATTTATCAAAAAGATTAAAAACCTGACGACCGGGTCCCATATATCGGTGACACAGAGAGCCAACGGCGCCTCTGTCGGTCATGCTCTCGACGGAGGAGAGCGAAGGAGCTCGCGCGGACGTGCGCGCTAGGCGCGCACGAGCACGGCCTATCTAAAGGTGGCGGCGCCGCTCGTTTTTGGTTGCCGGAGCGACGCCGGCGACGGGGTTTGGCGGTGGCCGACGACGAGCAACGAGGCGGTGGAGCTACGGAGCGCGAGAAGCAAGGCGAGGGGATGGGGAGAACCAGAGGCTCACCCTGAGCAGGAAGGAGTGGACGACGAGCTCGAGCTCGGCCGGCGGCGGCCGGACTTGGAGAAGACGCGGCGGCTCGAGTTCGCACGATTTAGACCAATGGGCGCGGCGCCGGCGTCGAGGGCGCGGCGGACGTCGACGGCGGTGGCGTGGGGCGTCGAGGGGGCGTCGAGGGCGAGGTCGGGCAGCCTGACAGCGACGATTTTGCTCCGGCGCACCCGCGTGCGAAAGTTGAGGATTTGGGGATGAAATAAGGAAGGAGAAGGGGCAGACAGATATACCAGCACTCATTGGTCCCGGTTCCTGCCAAGAATCGGGACCAATGCCTCTTTGGTCCCAGTTCGTGGGAGGAACCGGGACCAATGAGTTGGTCAGTTAATGCCAAATTCGCGTGGCGCGTCCATGGACTCATTGGTCCCGGTTCTTCGTATAAACCGGGACCAAAGAGTCCCTTTTCAAAATTATTTCGAACTTTTCATTTCTGAAATGTTGTTTCCCGCCTTTTTTCCTCTTATTTAGGTGTTTGAATATGAATTTCAAATGGTTTTGAATCTGAAAAGACTTTCAACATGAAAAGTGTTTAAATTTGAATAAATAATCTAAAACCATTTTCTATGTTTTCAAATTACTTATCTAAATATCGTTTTTTGTTTTTCGTTTGTCAAAAATGACATTTTTTGTGAAGCAAGTACAACAAATATGGTGCAAAATGGCACCCATCCAATTATCACACAAAGTAGATCATATTTTATGGATAATCCACAAATATTGGTAATTTTCTCGGTTTCTAGCTAATTTCGCCTACTTAAACGAATTTATGCCCATTTTTCGAAAGTAATTCAAATTTGAACTACAAGTGTGTGATAGTTTGCTCTGAATTTTTTTCAAAAATGATTTTAAGGTGCACAAGTAGTGGTTATATCACAGAACCGTCGATAGTTTTGGATAATTCGACCCCTTACAATGAATAGTAACGGCGGCCATTTTGACCTTTTTTAAAAAAAGTCAAAGAAAGTGAAAAAATACTTAAAAAAATGAAATCCTTTGGCATGGAGTACTTTCATGTGTACTAGTTGGTAGGATAAATGATAAACTTGAGTTTTGACATAGTTTACTAAAAACTTCTTCATCGACTTGGAAATGCAGAGATAAAGAATACATTTTACACGATCGTCGTCTTAGCTAGACCAGAAGTAGTTAATGACAACATTCTTGGGTACATAGACGAACCATAGGTTAGTCATACTCCTGCCTAGGCCTATAATACTCGTCCTCGTAGTCGTCATAGTCGCCGCCGTCGTTGTCCCTGTCGTCGGGTGGCGCTCGCCTGGACTGGAAGCGAGGGCGGCGCTCGCCTGGACTGGAAGCGAGGGTAGCGCAGGTGGTGGAGTCCGGCTGCTCTACCACAGCCGACGGCCGGTCTCGTTGAAGTTCGAAGGAGGCGGGCTATCCTCCTCGAACCTGGCGAGCGCCCTCTCACGCCGATTGATGAAGAAGGCGTCCCAAGTCGGCCGGTAGTCGGGATGCCAGCAAGGGATCCATCCGCTGCTCCGAGTGAGCTCGAGGTAGTAGTGGTTCGTGATGGCCGCCCGGCGCGCCAAACCTTGAGGGACAGGAGGGACCGGCACGCCTCCGGTGCTCAGCCTCCAGCCGACGGGGACGTCGTAGCCGGGCGGGCAGGGGTAGTTCGAGGCGCAAAGCGCCTCCGCCTCCGAGTAGGTTAGAGTGGGTACGGTGGAAGCCATGGGAGAGTGATGAGGTTGCAGATATGAGTTTAGATGTGCTATGCCAATGGAGGCCATGCATGACTAAATATATAGTGAGAATCCCACCAATAAGGAAGAAGCACACGAATCGTGTGTTTCTTTTGAGCGCTTGTGAGCCGTTGGATCAGGGGTGTGTTTCTTTTGAAGGCTTGTGAGCTGTTGGATATCACTTTGTGAGCCACTACCCGGGACTAAAGGGAATCCCACCAATAAGGAAGAAGCACACGGATCGTGTGTTTCTTTCAAGCGCTTGTGAGACGTTGGATCAGGGGTGTGTTTCTTTTGAGGGATTGTGAGCTGTTGGATCAGCAGTATCACGACCACTTCGTGAGCCACATGACCCGGTTGGTGTTACCAACCGGGACTAAAGAAGTACACGTACCCTATATATAGCCCCCCTCCCGGACATGTTCAGCACTCAGTGTCTTCTCATTGTACTTTATTTTGGCAGTACACGGGTAGGAGAGAGCAAGATTTCTGAGAGACAGGAGTTCCTAGAGCGGAGGCTGAAGGTGAACCCCCCCTCGGTCGGATCCAAGCAGCGGCAAGGCGCTCTGATGATTAGCAACATCCCCAACACTTGTTCGGACGGTTGCAAATCATCAGAGACGTCTTGCCGCTGTTTCGATCGAAGGCCATTTGCCGTCTCACGAGCCACCGGTGGGCTGTATGATGGGGAAACCGTGTATTTTGGGCGTGTTTTACCAAGGTGCTGCCCTCTCCCTAGGTGTTTGATCAAATTCCCCACTCATTTTTTCAGATCTCGGCGACGATGTCCCGGTTGGTGGATGGTTCTTCATAGGAATCCTTCTCACGTGAGTATTGACCATGTGATGGTTCCTGCTCTTTAGGTGCGCAGCGCCGGCCGCTCAGTATCCCGTGGCTTAGGACCTGACAAAAGTTAGTGATATTATTCATGATGTATTATGGTTAAATAAAAATGGACCCGAGCTATGTATTATGGTTTTCACCACATAAAGGTTTAATACATTACTACACATCACATAAAGGTTTAATACATTACATTGATTTACATAAATGCCATGAACCCTTCTTCGCGTATGTCCCTGGCCTATGATCGCTTCGGCCGTAACCATGGAGCATCTTCATTATTTAACGGATGCTTGGGTCAGTTTTCACTGTGAAGGGCGGAATTTCATCAAACTTATCATAATCTGCTGATATGTCTATCTTGTCCTCGACTCCCACGATGTTTCTTTTCCCTGAAAGAACTATGTGACGCTTTGGCTCATCGTCTGATGTATTCGTTTGCTTATTTTTTTCTTTTTTTTTGGTCTGAAGGACATGTCCTTCACATAGAAAACCTGAGCCACATCATTGGCTAGGACAAATGGTTCGTTCCTGTAACAACCAAGATTCTTGAGATCCACTGTTGTCATTCTGTACAGCTGGTCTACCTTTATCCCTTCTCCATTCACGTTGACCCAACTGCACCGAAACAAAGAGACCTTAAAAGTAGGTCCATAGTCAAGTTCCCATATCTCCTCTATGTAACCATAGTATGTGTCCTTTTGCCCATTCTCGTCTGTTGCATCAAAGCGGACACCACTGTTTTGGTTGGTGCTATTTTTATCTTGGCGATCGTGTAAAATGTATTCCCATTTATCTCGTACCCTTAGAAATTCAATACAGTCGAAGATGGTGACGCGACCAACAAGTAGAGCTGATCTCCGACAGTGGTGTCATTCATGAGCTGTAATCGCAACCAACTGTCGAAAGTCTCCATGTGTTTTTCTTTAATCCAGGAGTCAGCCTCCCCCGGGTTCTTGGAGCATACATAATTCTTGTGTTCCTCGATATACGGAGCCACGAAGGTGGAACTTTGTAGAACTGTGTAGTGTGCTTGAGTTAAAGAATGTCCGTCCCTACATATCAGTGCTTTCTTTCCTAGCGTGCCTTTTCCACTCAGTCTCTCCTCATGCCGCGATTCAGGAACACCAATCGGCTTAAGGTCAAGAATAAAGTCAACACAGAACTCAATGACCTCCTCTGTTCCATAGCCCTTTGAGATGCTTCCTTCTGGCCTAGCACGGTTATGAACATATTTCTTCAAGACTCCCATGAACCTCTCGAAGGGGAACATATTGTGTAGAAATACAGGACCGAGAATGGCAATCTCGTCGACTAGGTGAACCAGGAGATGCGTCATAATATTGAAGAATGACGGGGAACACCAACTCGAAGCTGACAAGACATTGGACCACCGCCTTCTATAAACTTGGTAGAGTTACTGGATCGATGACCTTCTGAGATATTGCATTGAGGAATGCACATAGCTTCACAATGGGTACTCGAACATTTTCGGTAGAAGCCCCCTCAATGCAACCGGAAGCAACTGCGTCATAATCACGTGGCAATCATGAGACTTCAGGTTCTTGAATTTTTTCTCTGTCATATTTATTATTCCCTTTATATTTGACGAGAAGCCAGCCGGGACCTTGATACTGCTCAGGCATTCAAAAAAGATTTCCTTCTCTACTTTGGTAAGAGCGTAGCTGCTTAAGTATTGACGCCCTTTATCTGTCTGCTTGTTGTATGGGTTTTTCATACGTTGCTGGTCCTCCCGTGTTTGGTGTATCTTTTGTCTTCCCATACACGCCCAGGAAGCCTAGCAGGTTCACGCAAAGATTCTTCGTAACGTGTATCACGTCGATTGAAGACCGGACCTCTAGGACTTTCTAATAGGGTAGTTCCCAAAATATAGATTTCTTCTTCCATATGGGTACGTGGTTGTCAGCGTCATTCGGAACAGATAGACTGCCAGGACCCTTTCCAAAGATTACTTCTAAATTCTTGACCATGTCATATATAACATCACCATCAGGGAGGTTAGGCTTCTTTCGTCGATCTGCCTCACCGTTGAAATGCTTGCCTTTCTTTCTTACGGCATGACTGTTCGGAAGAAATCGACGATGCCTCAGGTACACGTTCTTGTTTCCCAAATGTATACTTTCAGTCTTATCTAAACAGTGCGTGCATGCATTGTATCCCTTGTTTGACTGTCCTGAAATGTTACTAAGAGCAGGCCAATCATTGATGGTTACGAACAACAACGCTCGTAGGTCAAATTCATGTTGTTTGTGCTCATCCCACACACGTACACCTAGTTCGGACCACAACTGCAAAAGTTCATCAACTAATGGCCTTAGGTACACATCAATGTCGTTGCCGGGTTGCTTCATGCCTTGGATGAGCACTGGCATCATAATGAACTTTTGCTTCATGCACAACCAGGAGGAAGATTGTAGATACATAGAGTCACGGGCCAAGTGCTATGACTGGAGCTCTGCTCCCCAAAAGGATTAAAGCCATCTGTACTTAGACCAAATTTTAAGTTCCTTGCGTCATCTGAAAATGTCAGGAACTCTCTGTCTATTTTTCTCCACTGGGACCCATCGGCGGGGTGTCTCAACTTCCCGTCTCTCTTACGCTCTACTTTGTGCCATCGCAACAACCTGGCATGCTCTTTGTTTCTGAACAGACGTTTCAACCGTGGTATTATAGGAGCATACCACATCACCTTAGCAGGAACCCTCTTCCGGGGGGGGGGGGGGGGGGGGCTCGTCATCGCCCTCAACATCACCAGGGTCATCTTGTCTGATCTTGTACCGCAGTGCATTGCATACCGGGCATTTATCCATATTCTCGTACTCCTCACCGCGGTACAGGATGCAGTCATTAATGCATGCATGTATCTTCTGCACATCTAATCTAGAGGGCAGATAGCCTTCTTTGCTTCGTATGTAGTCTCGGGCAATTCGTTATCCTTTGGAAGCTCCGGCTTCATTATTTTCAGTAACTTCTCAAATCCCTTGTCAGAACAACCAGTCTCTGCCTTCCATTTCAGCAGTTCCAGTGTGGTACCGAGCTTTGTGCTGCCATCTTCGCAATTTGGGTACAACAACTTTTTGTGATCCTCTAGCATGGCCTCCAACTTTAGCTTCTCCTTTTCTGTATCGCATTCTCGCTTTGCATCAGAAATGACCCTACCAAGATCATCAGCGGGCTCATCTGATGCCCGATGTTCACCTCCTTCTTCTTCAACGTCTTCCATTACAGTATCACCGCATTCCTCAGGGAACATAGGATAGTTGTCATCATCCTCCTCTTCTTCATTGTCTTCCATCCAAACCCCTCTTTCTCCGTACTTGGTCCAACAATTATAGCTGGGCATGAAACCTCACCAAAGCACGTGGTCTTGAATGGTTTTCGAGTTAGAGTACTCCCTGACGTTCCGACACTTCTCACATGGACAAGGCATAAAATTATCCACTTTGTTTGACTCAGCCACTTCGAGAAATTTATGCAGGCCTGCAATAAACTCGGAACTGCGTCGTTCGCCGTACATCCATCGCATCCGTGCATCCATCTGCATCATATAATTAAGTTTATCAAATACCATTATAATAACATCTTGAATAGTAAAATGACCACCGTACATCGACACATGCAATATTTCTGTATCAATTACAGATGAAAAGGATAAATTTGCTAACCTCGGTCGAGGATATCGTTTTGTGTGAACTTAAGTGTGGGTCGGGCATTTCATCGAACACATCTTGTGCGTGGCAAAGGAAAAAAAAACTAGCACCCACTTCCCACCAATCCAAGCAAAAAAAACAGAGGAGAGAAGAGGGGGTGGGTTATATATAGGCAGGGGAGGGGTATTAGTCCCGGTTCGAGACACGAACCGGGACCAAAGCTCCGAGGCACACCACGTGTCTGGCTCTGGAGCATTGGTCCCGGTTCGTGCCACGAACCGGGACTAATGTCCCCAACCGAACCGGGACCAATGCTCCACGGGGCCTGGCAGCTCGAACCGGGAGCAGTGCCAGGCACTGGTCCCGGTTTTTCTCTGAACCGGGATTAATGGCTGGGGCGGCTCTGGACCAAAGACCCATTTTCTACTAGTGATAGGCTATGGAGTACAACTTTGTTAGTTACTAGGCTATTCAACATTTAATTTTAGTTGTATGGCTTGACAATGTATTTATGCGCATATCAATCTGATTAATTTTGTTTGCGCTCTGAATCCGTTCCGTTTCAATTCCCAATCCGCGACCACATATATCCGCCTACGAATTCACAAACAGTTATTATCTGATCCGCTCCGAATCCGATGACAAAATGTGGTAAAGGATATGGTAAAGGAAAAATCCGATCTGATCCGATCCGATCCATTTGCATCCCTAATCTCATGAGTGCACTACAAAATTTCCACCATGAATGGGATTATAATAAACTAGCTGCCTTGTTTGCTTATTCTTGAACTGATCATTTATAATAACTGGTAAAGCTTAGCTCTACTCCTGGATCATTTTTCTCTTTCTTTCTTGTAGCGGCATGAGTCATACCTAAATATATTAAGGACGTGCACATCGTCGGCCTCTCCGCGCTCGGGTCGCTCGGGTCACACTGTAGCTTTCGAAAGCTACAGTGACCGGTCACCTCCGCGCCGTCCATCATTGATCTGACGGTCCAGCTGACATAGCTTCTGAAAGCTACAGTAGCCGCCCACCTCCGCGCCGTCCATTTCTGATCCTACGGTTCCCCTGCGATCCCCGTGACTCTTTTGCAAAAAGAGACACGCAAGCCCACAAATTGCGCCGCAGTCCCAACTTTCCCGAAGAGAGGGACCCAACTGTAATTTCTGAAAACTTCACGTACCCCACTGAAAAAATGCCAGCGATTCCCCCTCCCTCTCCTTCTCTCCCGCGCGACGGCGGAAGTCGCCGCTGCCGCCGCTGCGCGTCCCCGCCTCTCTGCCCCTCCCAGTTCGCATCGCTGAGCACGGAGAACTCCGCCGTCGCGTACTCTCTCTCCTCGCCCACTCTAGCGTCCCGGGACAACGGATCCACGCCGGAATCTTCGCCGCCGTCCTCGCAGGACTCCGCCGCGTTTGCAAGCTGCCGGCAATGCTCCGGCGAGCCAGATGACGCGGCACCGCCGCCCCCGGGTACCCTGCCTCCCCGCGCCTCCGCTAAGCCTATGCCTGAACTCACTCCAATTATTATACCAATTTGAAAAGTTCAAATTTACAAATACTATAACTGAACTCACTCCAATTATGCAACTCAAATTAATAAATGTTCAACTTCAACTAAACTCACCCCAAATATGCGAACAAATATAAATAAACTGCAAACATATACCGAAAATATCACAACACAAAACAAAAATGATAACTACTTACGGCATACGATCAAAATTCAAATATCAATATTCCAAAACTTCAAAAATTGCTAACTCTTCGCATTTCAACAGTTCTCAAATCTCCACAATTTTTAAATGTCGACATTTTCAAATTTGCATTTTACCACACGGGTGCGGCGTGCCGCCGCACCAAATTTACCTAGTAGCTAGGAAAGAGGCATGCATGTTTCGACTGGCTGTGTGCATCATTTTGATGCAGAGGCCAGTGATCCGCACCCACTTTTCTAAAAAAAAAGGTAAGAGGCATGCAACAAATGGATGGTTGGTGAAGTAATACATATCTAGCTACGCAAGGATAAGCCTTCCCAAGGCTACATAAGGATGTGTAGCTCGATCGATATGCATTTTTTCACAGCTTGCTAGGTTGCTCTATCGGTTCCTGGGAATTACAAATGTAAACATCTTCACATTTAGATTCACGGTGATTAAACTAGAGCGCGGGTTTGCTTGAGCGCATGCTGCTCAGGTAGGGATGAGATGTATCAGGATGCTTAGTCATGGTCATATGCAGAGTTGCAGATTCACCAGTAGGAAGTGTGTTTCGGAGGTTGATTGTTGCCGATTGCCAATACCATTGAGCGCCGCCGTGTTCTCTGCCAGCTAGTTTGTCGTGTCTGTGCCACGCGCTGAGGTTACTTGTGGTGAAACATAGTTAGCAGCAGCGGCAACATCGTTCCCTTGGCTGGCTTAAAGAGCCGGTAACCGCTCTTAGGTGAGCGCTCAGTTTCTGCGTTGGGTTCGAAGACGTTCGAGGACTGTTCCACCGTCGCTGATACCCGCCGGCCAGCGACTGTTCGAACTCCGATTATGGGCAGGTGGTCCGTAAAGACGGGAAGGCCTACTGTCGAGGTTGTTCTTGGGCTACTCTCCTCCGTGCTGTTTTGCCGATCGTGACAAGGTGCTGCTCCTGCGGTTTCACTCTCGCCAAATTTAGTCTCTGGGTCCGTGCATGGTTTCATAGCATGTCTTGGTGCCTGAGTTTTCGCCAAATTGAAAAGGTATACCTATACAAAACCAATGCGAAGAACACTGGACAACACTAAGTAACGAAGATTTAGAATTTGCAAAGTCAAACCAAGCCATTAGAGGGTTGAACTGAAGACACAGATTCATCAACCCTTCACACATACTAGTACATAACTCGTGATAAAAAAAAAGTGCATAATGAAGTTCCCTAGAGGCGACTAAACACAAGTTTCACTGCCAAACAGGTCTGATACGATAATTTCTTCACTCTACGCAGGGACGTCGAAGAAACTGTCCCCATCCGTTCCTAAGGGAAACTACTGCTGCTTCCTGAACAAAAAATGTATGATGTCAAGCGCTAAACACAAGCAATTTTTTCCCAAAATATTAAATTATCTTTTCCAGGCCTGTTTTTTATTTCCATTTTACTTATTCCAGATAAGATCATTCAGAAGAGGTAATAATGATCTAAACTTGCTAAGACTCTCCACGGCAGCTTCAAGCTTTTTCACATCACGACCTATCACTAGCATAGTCCTCTGAATAACCTTCTGGTCTTTGTAATATGCTTTAACTATCTTTACATAATAATATAAGATTTAACAAAGGTAAAATCAGTGTTTGTGATCTAATTCGTCAAGACAGAGGAAAAGTTTCAAAGAAAATGCCATGAGTTGGGGATTGAAAATTGCAACTTACCACAGAGTAAAAACTGAAACCGAGGAACTTGGTGGGTTGTCGTCCTTTTCCCCAAAACTGAACAGGACAGAAAAACCAATACATCAGCAGTCGAGAAAACAGTCATAATGTGCCTTTTTCGCGGCAATAAGAGTGCAGTTTAATGTAATTGAAATGCATACATTAATTGATTACTGTTAAATAGGTCTAGCGTGTTCTACACGTATTGTACGTATGTAACTTGTATGTGCTGATCGCTATATAAAGGAAGGCGTGGTGAGGCATTGCCCCACGGAAAAACCCTAAAATTGACTTGGTATCAGAGCCTACCCTAGCCGCCGCCGCCGCTTTCCTCTCCGCAGCCGCCGCGCCTCCCGCGCGGCCGCCGCGATGTCGTTCAGCTCCGCCCTGGCCCTCTCCAGTTCCTCATCGGAGCCCCGCGCGATGCCCACTCCAATCATCGCCCCACCTTCTGCAACGGCGGCCGTCCGAACGATTCCGCCCATCGCGATCGCCTTAGATCGCAGCAACTTCATGCTATGGAGGGCTCTCACCCTCCCCATCTTCGCTGGAGTTCGCCTCCACGGTTTCCTTGATGGCTCGGCCAAGGCGCCTGAGCCGACCATGACGCAAGGCACCGGCGACGCCCCTCGGACCGTGTCCAACCCCGAGTACGAGCAGTGGTGGACCCTCGATCAGAAGGTTCTCGGGCATCTCCTCGGATCGATGCACGTGGAGATTTCAGCCCAGTTGATCGGCTGCACAACGGCTGCTGCGGCATAGGCGGCCGTGCATGCCATGTTCGGCGCGCAGAATAGCGCCGGTGTTCATAATCTCCGGCGCCAGATTCAGGCGTTGAGGAAGGGAGACATGGCCGCCGCCGGCTCTCCACTTCGCGATGACGAGGTCATCGACTACATGCTGACCGGGCTCGGTTCGGCGTTTAACCCCATCGCCGCCTCGATGAACTTTGTGAACACCCCGATCACCCTCACCGCGTTCTACTCCAGTGTCCTGCACTACGAGGCGCAGCAGCAGCAGCAGTCTGAGACCGAGGACTGGATCTCCTCGGCCAACGCCGCGTCGCGCCCGGCCTACAGCACCAATCCGGGGCGCGCATATGATGCAGGTCGCCCTAGCGGCGGCCGTCCTGCTGGCGGTCCTGTTCAGCCAGGAAACGGCGGCTACGGCCATGCCGGCTATGGCCAAGGTGGCCAAATCCAGGGTGGTGGCGGTCAAGGCCACACCGGCGGCAATGGAAACAGCCGCAATGGCGGAGGAAACGGTGTCGAAACAGGTCTTGCTTTGCTGGCTCATTCCTCGCTTCCATTGCGTTTTTGGGATGAAGCTTTTCTTGCTGCGTGCTACCTCATAAATCGCATGCCCACACCTGTTATTCAACAGGATACACCTTTGTTCCGTCTTCTCAAGGAGAAGCCCGATTACACATTTCTCCGCACGTTCGGTTGTGCGTGCTGGCCAAGCTTGCGCAAATATAACGCTCATAAGCTTGCTTTTCGTTCCACTATGTGTGTTTTCTTAGGATATAGTCCGATGCACAAGGGATATAAATGCTTGGATCGCTCCACGGGGCGTATATACATATCTCGTGATGTAGTTTTCGACGAGTCTGTGTTTCCATATTCCACTCCCGGCGTCACAGTCGATGTCTCTCTCCTAGCCGATGTGCTTTCATTCCCTTCCGATGAACCGGCTACGGGTGACAATATGCGTAAATATGACCTGTCCTATTTGTCTACTAACCCGCCTGTTCCAGGCAGTTCTTCTCCTGTGCAGGACACTCCGGCCGCATGTGATGATAGGTGCCCACCGGCGTCTGACGTACACTCCGCGCCGGTGATCGACGTGCATGGCGCATGCTTGCCCTCCGCGCCACGCTCGCCTGGCCCGTCATTGGCCCACTCGCCCAGTCCATCTTCGGCCGGCCCATCTTCGGTCGGCTCTCCTGCCACGCCACCAGTCTCCGCTTTGGTGCCAGATGATCAGCCCGCGTCGCCTTCCGTCGAGACGCCCTCGACCGCGACGCCCCCGGCTGTTCCTGCGCACACGATGGTCACACGCACTCGCGATCATACACGGCGTCCGCTCGTGCCTACTGATGGGACAATCCGCTACGACCCTCGCCGTCGCGCGTTTCTGGCGATGCCCGTCTCTCATCACGATGCTCTCCGTGAGACGGCTTGGCGTACAGCGATGCTTGATGAACTTGCGGCTCTCCATCACACCAAGACTTGGGTTCTTGTGCCCCGTCCACCCGGTATCAACATTGTGGGGAGTAAGTGGATTTTCAAGACCAAGCATCTCTCGGATGGTTCTGTTGATAAGTATAAGGCGCGTCTTGTTGCTCGCGGTTTCACACAGCAGCTTGGCATCGACTATGGAGACACTTTCAGTCCGGTTGTCAAGCCGGCCACCGTTCGTCTGGTGCTCTCTCTTGCAGTGTCTCGAGGATGGAGTCTTCGGCAGATTGATGTCAGCAATGCTTTCCTCCATGGTTATCTGTCTGAGGAGGTTTATATGCAGCAGCCGCCGGGTTTTGAGGACGCTAGGTATCCCTCACATGTGTGCAAGCTGCAGCGGGCTCTCTATGGTCTCAAACAGTCTCCTAGGGCGTGGTATGCTCGTCTCAGTGCTCGTCTTCTCGAGCTGGGTTTTGTCTCCTCCAAGGCCGACACGTCTCTGTTCTTCTTCGCCCAGCATGATATTCAGATTTATATGCTCATCTATGTGGATGATATAGTCATTGCTGGATCCTCTCAGGGCGCTTTTGATGGTCTCGTTCGCTCTCTTGCAGCCAGTTTTTCTATCAAGGACCTTGGGCCGTTGGCATATTTTCTCGGCTTGGAAGCGTCCTTCAATTCAGGGGGGCTGACCTTAACTCAACGGAAATATGCTTTGGATCTTTTGCACCGTGTGAGTATGGAAACTTGTAAGCCCACTTCCACGCCGTTATCCACCTCGGATCAGCTTGCTCGCGCGTCTGGACGAACACTGAGTACCGCTGATGCCTTCCGGTATCGCAGTATTGTTGGTGGACTGCAGTATTTAACGCTCACTCGTTCGGACATTTCATTGCAGTAAACAAGGTATGCCAGTTTCTTTCGCAGCCCACTGATACTCATTGGGAAGCAGTCAAGCGTATCTTGCGCTATGTGAAGGGAACAATACATACAGGATTGAAATTCCGGAAGGCTGTCTCCACTAGCATTAGTATCTTTACTGATGCAGATTGGGCAGGGTGCCCTGACGATCGCCGATCCACAGGAGGTTTTGCTATCTTTGTTGGACCAAACCTCATTTCGTGGAGTTCGAAGAAACAGCCGATGGTGTCGAGATCTAGTACCGAGGCCGAGTACAAAGCCTTGGCTAACGGAGCTGCTGAAGCCATCTGGGTAGAGTCACTACTTAAGGAGCTTGGTGTCCCACAGCAGTGAGTTCCCGTTCTATGGTGTGATAATTTAGGAGCCACGTACCTGACTGCTAACCCAGTTTTCCATGCACGCACAAAGCATATTGAGATAGATTTCCACTTTGTACGTGAGCGTGTTGCCTCTGGAGCTCTTGAGGTCAGGTTTATATCTTCCAATAATCAGCTGGCTGATGTGTTCACCAAACCAGCCACTCGACAGATGCTAGACCGTTTTAGTACCAATCTAAACCTTGTACAGAGTAGAAGTTCAGATTGAGGGGGAGTGTTAAATAGGTCTAGCGTGTTCTACACGTATTGTACGTATGTAACTTGTATGTGCTGATCGCTATATAAAGGAAGGCGTGGTGAGGCATTGCCCCACGGAAAAACCCTAAAATTGACTATTACCAACTTGGTTGTATTGAGAATAGTATTTATGTGTATTGAAAACAGTAAACTAAATACCGCCTTAGCTAACAGCCGAACATGATCTTTTTATATATTTGACAGGATATTCTATGCAGCAAAGCACAATCTCTTAATTCATATGTCCGACTATTCTACGTAAATCAATCCCATCTGATGGAAATCAGCAAGATTCCACGAGTCAAAACAAGATGGTTACTTCGACGGGAAATATTTACCTCTGCAGATTGCATTATAAAGGAGATGAGAGTGTCAAAACATCATCTCATACCCGTGTTGAACACAAAAAACATCAAAAAAGGACACTCGATAGAGTTTGATATGCATACGTTCTTATTATTCCGGTATCCTTGCTCTTGGTTCTGAATCCAACCGATACCAAACAATCCATTGTGGTTATTTGAAATAAATATAATTATTAGCCAATTCAAATAATTAATGCATCAATTTTTTAATGCAAAATAAAGATTTAGACAAAAAAAGGGTACGATTCTTTGCATGTGAAGTTGTGAACAGAGAGCCATTCTATAAAGTAAAATTTTAAATACAGTTAGTCTTGATTACAAAATGTGACTCTAGGTTACAACTACACTTACTGAATGATTAATTACGGGGTTCGTTTGTCTTTTTATGTGTTGTCCTATTTCACGAGGTAGACTAATTTATACGATTTCAGCTTAATTATCATACATTGACTGTGCATAATAGCTTGGTTTACAATGTATTTGCTTCTTGCGTAACATTTCCTTCTATATGTGTTTTTCGTTTCGATTTAGGTGCCTTTGTAGTTTGTACGTGGGTTAGCTAATGCCATCACTGAATTGTTTGATTTGCAGCCTTATCTATCCTATGCTCCAATGATGACATGTATGCAAGAGTTTTAAGTAAAATATGTAGTATCAACATCGTACAACTTTGCTCAACTATCGTCTGATGTAAATATGGTTACCCTAAATGCCTATATATATAAAAGTTGGTCTGATTCACGCCCTCTCCCGCAGTCCACGTCACCGAAAAATTCTAGCCGTCCGATCGACCGCACGTACGGCCTAGATCGCGCCAAGAATCGTGCTGCTACAGTATTACTGTAGCAGCGGAGTTTCTTCCAGTCACGTGCAGACACGTCACCCCGCACGATTTTTGGCGCAACGATTTTGCAGAAAACCGCCCGCAAAGGATCTAATCGTAAATTCCAGAAAAGCCAGGGACGTTTTTGCAAAAACGCCCGCAGAAATCGCCCTCCCTTCCTCTTCCTCTCTCTCTCCGCGACGGCTCGAGCCCGCCGCCGCGCCGCCGCGCATCGCCGCCGTTACGCCGCTCCCCGGACGAATCCGAGGCCACGGCGAGGTCCGCCGGCGCGCCCTCCACCTCCTCGCCGCGGATCACGTCCCGGGGCGCCGCGGCCGCGCGGGAAAAACCGCCGCCGTGCCGCGGTATCCTCCGCCGCGTCCGTGGTCGCCGGCGGCCGCTCCGGCGACCAAATGACGCGCCGCGCCGCCCATTCGCCTCGCCGCGACGCGCGCCAGCGGATCCGCGCGCTCCCAGCCCTGCGCGCGTGCTCCACCGCGCGAGCGCGAGCTCGGCAGCCGCGTCCGTCGCCGGTGGGTGACGTCACACGATGACGTCATCATGGGCCCACCTGTCAGCTTCCCCAGATTTTTTAAATAATTACAGAAAATGCTGGAAATTGGAAAAATCATATCTTTTAATCCGTAATTCAGAAAAATACAAGTAGTATACCAAAATTTGCAGAAAAACGAAGCCTTTACAACTAACACATTTTCATGCATAATTAAACAACTGTAAATAATTTTACATATAACAATTAACTAAACCTTTTTATATTCATTATGAACATTCTGAAAAAGCATTTTTAAAAATAGCCATTTCAAATACATTGTGAACTTTCCAAAATTATTTCAAAACTTAAATTTTACACAATATTTGTATTTTACAACTTTCTTCCTAACCGAAATAAAAACCACAAAAAATAATATCAACAATTCCATGCAAAATATAGCAGAATGGTCACAAAAAAAAACCGCAAAATTAAACACCGCCTATTTATGTCATATGACCAAAATTAAAATTCCATATCTTCAAATTGCTGACAAACTTACCAACACACAATATTTTTAAATTCCAATAGATTCGAATCTGAAAAACTTTCCAATGTGACCATTTCGAAATTAAAATTCTTGACACCGTGTTATTTCCAAATACGGGAAAAAAATTACTACAAGAATAAACAGCGCCTATTGATGCCATATGACCAAAATTAAAATACGACAATTTAATTTTCGAACGCCTTTCAAAACCAAGCATTCAGTAAACATAAGAAATAGTTTCAAAAAAACAAACCAGTTTTAACAAATTCTAAAATTTAAACAACTCATAACTGCAAACTTTTCCCAAAAAAAAGCACATTTAAATATAGACATCATTCAAATGCAGCCGTTTTTAAATTCAAATTTCACCACACGGGCCGCGGCATCTGCCGCGCCAACATCCCTAGTTACAATATAAACATCTTCACATTTAGGTTCACGGTGATTAAACTAGACCACGAGTTGCTTGAGCCATGCTGCCCAGATAGGAATGGGATGTATTAGGATGCCTAGAGTCAAGGTCATATGCAGAGTTTGCGGATTTACTATTATGATGTGTGTTTTGGTGATTGATTGTTACCGATGACCAATACCACATTGGTCTCCGCCGAGTTGTCTAACAGCTAGTTTGTCCTGTCTGTCCCACGCACTGAGTTTCCATGTGTATCGCTGTTGTAAAAGATAGCATAGAAACGACGAAGAGCGGAACGATCAAACCAAAGGGGACACGAGATTTAACGTGGAAAACCTCTCCAAACAAAGGAGAGGAAAAAACCACGGGCGCCAGCCAGCAATACTTCACTATATCGGGTGAGGTTACAAACGCCGTGGGTTTACAATGTGTGGCTTACCCCAAAACGGCGGCTTACAAGAGGAATAAATAGAAGCATCAAACCCTAGGTCGGCTGCAGTCCAACCCGGAATCAATCCCACCTCGGCGGTAGTACCGCTTAACCCAGCGGTACTACTACCGCTGGGTGGGCTGGTTCGTCTCTTCCCACCTCAGCGGTACCGGCGGCGGTACCGCCAGCGGTACCAGTCGGTACCGGACAAGCGTCAGACGGCCATTCTGGCGGTAGCGGCGGCGGTAGCGGTGGCGGTAGCTCTCAGCGGTAGTACCGCTTAACCCAGCGGTACTACCGCTGGAATTTGGAACACCAAAAATAACACTCCACCTTGAGACAAATTCCATCTTGTAGCATGAAAGAGAACTTCATCCTGAAAACAACAAAGAAACACACCTTCGGCGCCAAATAGCCTCTTGGGCTAGACAGTGATACCAACTAAGCCCGAGCAAAGCTCGAACTTAGTAACAGGAACTGGCTTTGTCATCATATCAGCAGGATTATCATGAGTACTTATCTTGCATACCTTCAGTTTACCTTTTGCAACAACATCACGCACATAATGGTATTTGACGTCAATGTGCTTTGTTCTCTCATGGAACATCTGATCCTTGGTAAGGTAAATAGCACTCTGACTATCACAAAACAGGTTAATGCAAGTATCATCTCCACAAAGCTCAGCAAACAAACCTTTCAGCCAAACCGATTCTTTACATGCTTCAGCAATAGCCATGTACTCTGCTTCAGTGGTAGACTGGGCAACAACGATTGCAACGTTGCCCTCCAACTCACGGCACAACCACCAAGCGTGAACACATAACCTGTGAGGGATCTCCTCTTATCCAAATCGGCAGCAAAATCTGAATCCACATAGCCTACGAGTCCCTCATCAGTCTTGCCGAACTTGAGGCAAGCATTGGATGTGCCACGAAGGTACCTGAAAATCCACTGAACAGCCTTCCAATGTTCTTTACCAGGATTAGCCATATATCTACTAACCAAACTCATAGCATATGATAAATCTGGACGTGAGCAAACCATGGCATACATTAAAGAACCAACAGCACTAGAATATGGAACTCTAGACATGTACTCAAAATCCTCATCCGTACTAGGACATTGTTCAGCTGACAATTTAAAGTGAGGAGCAATAGGAGTACTAACAGACTTTGCATCATGCATGTTAAAACGATGAAGAACTTTCTTAATGTAATTTTGCTGACTAAGAAACAACAAACCAGAATTTCTGTCACGGGTAATCTCCATACCTAGAATTTTCTTAGCAGCACCAAGATCCTTCATCTCAAACTCGCTACTCAACTGTGACTTGAGAGCAGCGATATCTTTCTTGCTCTTGGCAGCAATCAACATATCATCAACATATAATAACAGGTATATAGGTGATCCATTAACAAACTTAATGTACACACAGCTATCAAATTCAGACCTCTTAAAGCCATGTGACAACATAAAAGAATCAAACCTTTTATACCACTGACGAGGAGATTGTTTCAAACCGTATAAGGACCTTTTCAACTTACACACAAGATCCTCCTTACCCGGCACTATGAACCCTTCTGGCTGGTCCATGTATATCTCCTCCTCCAACTCTCCATGCAGAAACGCAGTCTTTACATCTAACTGCTCAAGCTCAAGATCACGCATAGCAACAATACCAAAGAATGTACGAATTGAACTATGCTTAACAACTGGAGAGAAAACATCATTATAATCAACACCTGGAATTTGACTGAAGCCTTTTGCAACTAACCTTGCCTTAAACCTCGGAGGCTCGCTAGGAGATAAACCCTCCTTTCTCTTGAAGATCCACTTACAGCGGACTGCCTTCTTTTTCTTAGGCAAGCGCACAACTTCCCATGTGCCATTCTTATCGAGTGACTGCATTTCTTCTTGCATAGCAGCAAGCCACTTCTCGCGGTCACCGGAACCAATAGCTTCAGTATAGGTGGACGGCTCATGTCCGTGCTCCACCTGTTCTGCACAACTCAGAGCATAATCAACAATGTTACACTCTTCAATTAAACGTGGTCGAGGACCACAATTCCTCCTGTTCCTACGAGCAGCAATAGACTGTTGTGGCTGCAAAACAGGGGGTGAGTTCTGAACATTATTATTATCAGAATCAGAAGAATCAGAATCATCAGAACCAGCAGAATCAGGATCAGAATCATCTGAAGTAGCAGCACCATCATTGTCAACAGTGACATTTTCATTTTCAACAGAGTGCTCCACCTCGACACGAACCTGCTCCTCAGAAAAATCTGGCAAAACATCTGAGGACAACTTATCAAAGTACATAACAGATTCATTGAAAACAACACTCCTGCTCATAAAAGCCTTTAGTTTCGGGATTCCACAACTTGTATCCTTTTACACCCGAACCATAACCAATGAACACACACTTAATAGCTCTCGGCTCTAACTTTCCATTATCAACATGAGCATAAGCAGTGCAGCCGAAAACTTTAAGTTGTGAATAATCAGCAGGAGTCTGACCATACCTCAATGGGAGTTTTCTTGTCGAGGGGAATAGATGGTGACCTGTTTATCAAGTAGCAGGCGGTGGCAGCCGCCTCAGCCCAAAAACGCTTACTCATGCGAGCGTTGGAGATCATGCAGCGAGCCTTGGAGATGATGGTCCTGTTCATCCGCTCCGCTACACCATTCTGCTGAGGCGTGTACGGGATGGTGAGGTGCCTGACAATGCCTTCTTTCCTGCAATAATCATTAAAGGCATTCGAACAAAATTCGCCACCATTGTCAGTACGAAGTAATTTCACCTTCCTTTCTGTTTGCCTTTCAATCATAGCTTTCCACTCTTTAAAAGCAGCAAACGCATCATCCTTATTTTTCATGAAATAAGGCCAAACTCTTCTAGAGTAATCATCAATAATGGTAAGCATATAACGAGCACCACCATAAGAGGGCTTACGAGATGGCCCCCAAACATCAGCATGTACATAATCAAGTGTACCTTTGGTGGTGTGAACAGAAGCATTAAACTTAACTCTTGTGTGCTTACCGAAAATGCAGTGTTCACAGAACTGCATCTTACCCAAACTGCATCCTTGCAGCAAGTCTCTCTTGATCAATTCTGCCATACCAAGTTCACTCATATGTCCAAGACGCTTATGCCAAAGGTTAGTTTTACTAGCGTCATCATGAGAAACAGCAGCAACAGTACCAGATAACGTGCTACCTCTAAGAACATATAACTTAGCAGAATTCATATCACCAACCATAACTATGAGAGAACCTTTTGATACCTTTAGGAGTTTATTTCCTCCTTTGTACTTGTACCCGTCACAGTCAAGGGTACTGAGCGAGATCAAATTTCTTGCCATGGTTGGTATGTGTTTCACTCCCGTCAACGTGCGTGTCATACCGTCATGTGTCTTGACCTGAACGGAACCAACGCCAACAATGTTGCATTGCTGGTCGTTCCCCACACGCACGAAATCTCCAGTCTGCACTAACTCATAAGAACTGAACCAATCTTTGTTACAGCAAATATGAAAAGAACATGCAGTATCTAGAATCCATTCATCCTGACGAGAAACACATGCAGCTAAAACAGCTAGGCATTCGCCATCAGAACTACCATCAACAACAGCCTCACCGGTATTATTACCTTCATTATTTTTCGGTTGGTAAGTACCTTTTCTTTTCTCCTTGTTCTGCAACTTCCAACAATCATCAATGACATGATTAGATTTCTTACAATACCTGCAGAACTTGTCTCGTCCTTTGACTTTGAGCGACTCTGTCACCCTTGCTCTTGTCTCTGTTGTTGTTGTGGTAGTGGTTATCTCGCTGCTCAGGCCTCCCTCGGACCTGCAAAGCATCGCCCTTGGAGGACGACGACTCCTCTTTCTGTACCATACCTTTCATCTTTTCCCTGGCAAGCAGGGCCTCATATACTTCCGCGGTGGTTAGTTCATCACGGCTTAACAGTATGGTATCACGAAAATTTGCAAAGGAATTTGGCAGCGAGCATAGAAGTAAAAGTGCTAGATCTTCATCATCGTACTTTACCTCCATCGACACTAGGTCAGAAACGATCTCCTTAAAGATCGATAAGTGATTCATTACCGAACCACCTTCTTGCAACTTGTGCGTGAACAACTTCATCTTCACATGCATCTTGCTGGTGAGATCTTTGGACATGCAGATCGACTCCAGCTTAGCCCACAGTGCCGCTGCGGTTTTCTCCTGGAGTACTTCTTGCAGAATATCATTAGATAGATGAAGTTGAATAAGCGATAAAGCCTTACGGTCTTTCCGCTTCTCATCGGCGGTCCATGCCGCCGCATCCTTGTCGCCGAATTTCTCCAGCGCCTCGTCAAGATCATTGGACTGTGCGAGGATCGCACGCATCTTGACCTGCCACAGCGAAAATCTCGTCTTGTAGTCCAGCGCCGGTAGATCGAACTTCATCGATGCCATCCAAAACCCTAATCTGAAAACAGATCTGAAACAGGGCTCTGATACCACTTGTTGTAAAAGATAGCAAAGAAACGACGAAGAGCGGAACGATCAAACCAAAGGGGACACGAGATTTAACGTGGAAAACCTCTCCAAACAAAGGAGAGGAAAAAACCACGGGCGCCAGCCAGCAATACTTCACTATATCGGGTGAGGTTACAAACGCCGTGGGTTTACAATGTGTGGCTTACCCCAAAACGGCGGCTTACAAGAGGAATAAATAGAAGCATCAAACCCTAGGTCGGCTGCAGTCCAACCCGGAATCAATCCCACCTCGGCGGTAGTACCGCTTAACCCAGCGGTACTACCGCTGGGGTGGGCTGGTTCGTCTCTTCCCACCTCAGCGGTACCGGCGGCGGTACCGCCAGCGGTACCAGTTGGTACCGGACAAGCGCTTCAGACGTCAATTCTGGCGGTAGCGGTGGCGGTAGCTCTCTAGCGGTAGTACCGCTTAACCCAGCGGTACTACCGCTGGAATTTGGAACATCAGAAAATAACAACCGCTCTTGCTGATCGTGACAAGGTGCCGCTCCTGCAGTTTCACTATCGCCAAATTTAGTCTCTCGGTTCGTGCATGGTTTCACAGCATATCTTAGTGCCTGAGTTTTCTCTAGCCTGCGAAATGCTTTGATCAATGGGTATTCTGCTCTTTAATTTCCACGCATGTCCAGAGTCCGAAGTTGCTTACAAATTTTGGTGTCTGTGAGCCCTGTGACGGCACAGATAATCGTGCGCAGCTGCATGTTAATACTGCAGTCTTATGTTTGCGCGTGCCACGAGGACCTAAATGCCTACGCATTGGCTGAGCGTGAGTAAATATCTCTAAACTTAGGATGCAGAGATTTTTCCGTGCGATTATTTATTTTTGAGAGAAAGGCCGAGATTCATTAGGGCATACGGTCCGGCACAAGACCAGCAATAGGCGCTGGTACTTCATACTCCGAGAGTAGCACTTTGTTTACATCATAGGACCACCTGATGAATCTTCTATGAAGAAATTCAGACCTATCAGCCTTCTCAATTGCGTTTTCAGAATCTTCATGAAAGTAGTGACTACCAGGTTGGGAGCAGTCATGGATGCCATAATTGCACCAAACCAAACTGCTTTTGTTAAAGGGAGATATATCCTCGAAATTATAGTCACAACACATGAAGTTCTCCATTCGGCTTTTCATAGCAAGGAGAAATGTGAAGTTTTGAAATTCGACTACAAGAAAGATTTCGATAGAGTTGATTTAGATTTCCTAGACGACCTCCTATTGAAGAGAGGATTTGGACCAACTCTGAGGAGATGGATCCGAATGGCTACTAGGGAAGGGTCTGTAGCAGTCAAGATTAACAACACGCAAGGTGGCTTTTTCGTCACGACTAGAGGGTTAAGACAAGGGGATCCCATGTCCCCCATTATTATCAATCCAGTGGTCGACGTGTTCACCAAGATGCTTATCAAAGCTGCGGCCAGTAACCTCATTAAAGGGCTATGCCCTAGTTTGTACCGTGGTGGTGTTGTCAGTTTGCAATACGCTTACGACACCATACTCTTCCAAGAAAACAATGTAGATACAGCCAAGAACCCAAGGGGGGTGCTGACCTATTTTGAACAGGTATCAGGCATGTCAATCAACTATGATAAGATTGAGCTTGTACCTATTAATCTTGAAGGGAAGGAAATTGATTCCGTAAAAAAAATCTAGGGTGTGCTTTTTTAGAAAAGGGAATTTTATTAATCCCAGCCTCTGCATATTCTAGGGTGTGCTGTAGGGACCTTCCCCATTAAATACTTGGGTGTTCCCCTACACCACGACAAGCTTAATAGAGAGGTTTGCAACCGATTATCGACAAAATCCTAAAAAGAATCACAAGCTGGAGAGGGAAAATCCTCTCTTATGCTGCCAGGGTTGCTTTGATCGGATGATGCCTTGCAAGCATCCCTGTTTACCTCCTTTCTTTTTTTCAAATTTCCTAAATGGGCATTGGACCTCATTAATACCCATATATCGCACTGCCTTTGGAATGACACAAAGGATAAAAAACTCCACCTAGCAAATTGGAATTTAGTGTGCATGCCTAAGGGTGTTGGAGGCCTAGGCATTCCATACCTTAGGGATGGAAATCTTTATCTCTTAGCTTTGTGGATCAAGAAGTACTTGCAGGGTGAAAATTAATTATGGAAAACGATCATAGATGCTAAGTACAAAACTTGTAATCCAAATATCTTCTCCAGCCGAGACACAAACTCTTCCAGATTCTGGAAAGGGTTTATGTGGGCGGTAAGAGCTGTCAAATTTGGTAACAGATGGGTAGTGGGGGATGGAACCAAAATTAGGTTCAGGGAGTACATGTGGTTCAATTCCTCCCGCCTATATGTGCAAATTTGGGAGATCTACAGCATTTGTAATGAAAGTTTAGCCACTATCAATGGCATGAACTCGAGCAGATTGCCTCCAGCATCAATCTTTCTGATGACTGTGATGCAGTGGTCTGTGAGCACACGACCAACGGAGTTTATTCATATAGCTCGCCCTATAATATTGTTAGCTTCAGAGGCATCACGCGGATTTATATCCCTGCAGTTTGGGATCTGATTGTTCCTCCTAGGTTCAGATTTTCCACTGGTTACTGTCTAATAATAAGTTATAACAAGGGATAATCTCCTTAAAAGGAAAATGCATAAACCTGTTGATTTTGTGTTTTGCAGCGAGCTGGAATCTAGGGGGGTATCTCTACCTTTCTTTTCGAATGCGTTGTCTCTACTAAAATCTAGGGGGCTATCTCTACCTTTCTTGACAACGACATTGGCTCTGATTACATGTCAATTGCTAAGTTTTGGGTTGCAAATAAAAGACATTCATCTCTGAATATAATATGTGTCGTGGTACTTTGGTGTATTTGGAAAAATCGTAATGCCTTGATATTTGATAACCAAACTTGGCTTTCCATGAAGCATATTTTGTGGCTGGTGCTCAGACCAATCAAGAAGTGGAGGTTGCTCTTCAAGCAGTCGATGCTGGAGGAGATCGACAAGTTCTCCCTGTTTGTAACACAAAATCTCCAATAGAAGCCGGCACTTCCGTGGGGGTGAACTCAGGGAATGAAAAGATGTCGCTGTTCTCGCTGGTTGCCTCGCTCCCACTGCCGAAGAACCTGGCCCCTGCCCCAATGACACCTCCAAGCTTCGCGCAAACTGTGGTTAACACTCCATTGAAACCAGTATGGCCTGAGCGCTTGGGGAAAGCTTTGCTGCCATCTGACGTGCTGCCGGCTCAGGAAACGAAGGCCAAGCAGATGGAGATCGTGGAGAAGCACACATGCATGCAATGATTTGGCTTCTCTCATCCCTGTAACTGGTTTTCGTTGCTCGTTTATCAGTTATTCTCGCTTATAAACTTGCTGTCGCAACTGCTGAGGCGCTGTACCTCTTTCCGCCTATGTCTGTAACCTTTCAGACTCTTGAAGTTGTTAGTTTTCCCAGAACTATTAGTCTTCCAGTTTGCTGTAGAAACTCTATATAAAACCTCTCTGGTTTTGTTGATGAAATGGAACCGGGGCTCCCCTACAGGGGCCATCTTGATCTAAAAACCTCACGCTTACATGCATGGTTTTCAAATTCAGTGAAATTTCATCGAAATTCGCTGAATTTCAGTGATTTCAGCAGGCACCGAAATAATTACCTTTCGGTCAAAATATTTGAGCAATTTCAATACTACACAGGAATTTAAAATTATTTGAAATTATTTTAATTTTTTCAAATGGCTAAATAAATTTTAAGAGAAAATTTTGGTCATTTGGCCGAAACGAAAACCGAAATCACTGAAATTTACCGAATTTCTGTGATTTCAGTAGTGGCCAAATTTTTTCCGAAACTGAAATATAAAACCATGCTTACATGCAATCACATCACAAGAGGAAAACGTGGTTCTAACATAAACAAATCTCGATTTTACTAACATGTAACCACCAATAATGGACCTACCATCTTCGTCAAATGGGGATCGCCAGCCATGAATAAGAATTGTACAAGCTTGCCAACGCCAGAAAAGGCCATCCCAGCCACATTGTCCTCAGAACATCGTCTTCCCAAACTCGTATCCATAATGAATATCTGTTTGTTAGATACATGTGGTTGAGAGTAGGGGATGTTGGGGAAGTAGGTACTCTGGAGGTAGATGTATATTGGGATATATAGTGTATATTGGAGCCAATGATTCATTGGGACAGAGAGAGAGGAAGGGAGCTTGGGGGAGAGATGGACAGAGAGAGAGGGCATGAGAGGAAAAAAGTAGGAACAAGTCATTTTTCCCTTTGTGAGACGACATACCAATTTTCTTCCACCGATGAGCCAGTGGATTAGAATTATACTCTTATCCAAATCAAAGGGAGAAGGCTCTAACATTGGCAAGTGGATCTGTCATGAAATTCAGTGTAGATTTCAAAATAAATAGCTATGTGTTGTAGTTATGGTTTTGTGCTACATATTTGCCTTAGGATATGCCTACCTTATGCGCTGATATCCACTGGAATTGTAGATTTTCTTCTAAACAAGTCCTTAAATGTGTGTTTCCCTGCAATAATTTTCTTATACACACATTTGAAGCCATGTTTCCTGCAATTCACAGTTCACACCCCAATTGATTTCCAATTGACAAGAAGATTTTTCTTAGTTCGATTCACTGCCGAAACAATAGTTATATTGTAATTCATACATAAACTACTTGACAATTGACAAAAGAAAATTACTTAATTTGATTCTCGTTCTCTCAATTTTTTTCTTGCGGTGGATCTTGCCGTCATTGAATGTGCACACCAACCATACGACAAGTATGTTTTGTTCGAGCATCTCCACCGGCGCTCCCAATAGGGGTATTGGGCGTGCCGACACCAAAACCTCCCCCACCGGGCCTCCCAATAGCGGCAAAATTATCGGAGGAGCCCAATAGAGCGTACGGCAACCCCGCTTTTTGCCCTGTCTGTTGGGAGGCAACCGGGAGAGCCATCAACCGTGGAAACGTGTGCCATGTCGGATAATGACGGGCAGGACCGGCCTTTCAGTGACACAACGGCCGGTCAGTGTAATTTATTACGATGACCGGGGACGGTGGAACTTGAGTTAAGGTCACAACGGTTTCTCTGACGTGGAGACGCGTCGCGCCTCGCCTTCCTGACGCGTGTACCAGTGTAACTGCGTCTCGGGAACCGGCTTCGGCGCTAATGGCCGCCCTCGCATTCCCGCTCTTTGCCTCCATGACCCACCGTCTTCAAAAACACGCGCGTCGACCCGCGTGGCCTCCACCGGCGCTTCTTTATCTCCTCTCTCCTCTCCCGTCTCTCCAATCCACCATCACCACCAGTGAGCAACGCTGGCGCACAATGACATAGCCGGAGGAAGTGGCAGCGGCGGACTTCACGCGACGTATAAGAGCTGCCTCAGGGTCGACGAGGAAGCGTTCATCACAAAGCACCACTTCCGTATACCGTCGGGGGTGCGCCTCCCCAGCCACTGAGCGATAAGCGCCAAGGGATACAGCGTGTCGCCTCTGCCGAAGGGGAGGACAGGCTCCCTGCGCTCATCGTGAGCGCCGGCGACAGACGCTGGAGCAGCAGGAAGGCCGACCCCAACTTCACCGAGAACAACCCCAACTAGCCGGCAATCCTCGCCGCGCAACGCCAAGGGGCAATCGACGATGATGAGGGTCCGGTCAGCCCCTCACAATGGAACCGGCTGGGGCGCCGCCGTTGTTGGTGTGACCCGCCCTCTCTGCGACATCTTGGTCGGCGAGTACGGGTTCGTCCCGCCGCCCGAGCAGAACGTGCCCTGGGTGTGACGCCGACGCCGATGGCCACGTCACACTCATCCTCATGTGGATCCTCCTCGCGCTCGACGATGTCGATGTCGACGCCACACCTACTCGTCCCGAAGGAGGAGTCCGTCTCCCCGTGCGCAGATCAAGAAGAAGGCTCCATGTTCTGCGCCGCCACGGAGGACATGCGGCGTCACCATCCGGGATTCTGGCCTGGCAAGGGTCAAGGACGAGACGACCTCGCCTGTGTGCCCCAAGAAGATGCCTGCTCTGCCGATGGAGCCCTGGCACATGACGGAGTAGGAGGCTGAGGCGCTCTTCCAGCTCCAGCTCGCCAAGGCCAAGTAGTAATCCTTTGAGAGTGCCCAACCGGCCTCGAAGGAGTTCGCGGAGGAGTGGTCCGTGTGGGATGAAGACATCGTCATCATCAACGACGACGACGACCAGCCGCCGGCCGGAGGCGACGATGGGGAGGCCAAGGTTAAGAAGGAGGCGCCGGAGGAGGCCCAGTTCAACGTGGAAGCCGCGGTCAAGGCGTTCGACTTGGACCGATTCTACCGGGGTCGTTAGGTTTAGGTTTAGGTTAGATTAGTTAAATTTCATCGAATTTTGTAAAAATCAATCAAGTTTGAATGAATATGCCAAGTTTGCATGAAATACTGGCATTTCATTTTTCAAAATAAGTATATTGGGAGCGCCGGTGGGGAAGGCGCTCCAAATAGGCGGGCAACGTGTGCCGGCGCTTCCAATAACACTTGCCCTACACACTTGCCAGACGCTCTCGGTAGAGCGCCGGTGGAGATGCTCTTATGAATGGTAGCAATGTAGAAAATTTATCTCGGGTAAATTTGCATCTTGAGTGGTAGCACCTTCATTATAAAGAGAAGGTGGACGAGTACATGCCTACAGATAATACACCTTTATCATTTTTCTCTTGCTTTCTTGTGATTGTGCGTGAGTCCTAGCCAGTAAAGAGGCATGTAACAAATGAATGGTTGGTGAAGTTGTACATATCACACATATCTAGCCACACAAGGATAAGACAGCCTTCCCAAGGCTACATAAGGATGTGTAGCTCGATATATATTTTGTTCCAGAGATTGCTAGGTTGCTCTATTGGTTACTTTTTTTGAAATGGGATAAAGCCCATTGGTTACTGGAAACTACAAATATAAACATCATCACCTTTAGGTTCACGGTGATTAAATTAGACCACGGGTTTGCTTGAGCGCATGCTGCTCAGTTAGGAATGGGATGTATCAGGATGCTTAGAGTCAAGGTCATTTGCAGAGTCTGCGGATCTAATTGTAGGAAGTGTGTTTCGGAGGTTGATTGTTGCCGATTACCAACACCATTGGTCTCCGTCCCGAATTTCCTAACAGCTAGCTTGACGCCTATTCTTGGCAACGCAGTGAGTTTGCTGGTTGGCGAAACAGCGGCAGCGGCAGCGGCTCCGTCTATCCCTCGTCTAGTTTAGAGAGCTGGTGCCTGCACTTCGGCGAGCGTCGGTGATGCTCTGCGCCATGTGGCTGTGCAGAGTGCGAAGACGTTCGAGGACTGTGCCACTGTTCGCTGACTCCCGCCGGCTAGCGACTGTTCGATTATGCCAAGCGATGGATTTCTCCTATGAGAACGACGGGGAGGCCTACTGTCAAGGTTGTTACTGCCATGATGTTCGCGAGACCGTGACAAGGTGTAGGCCAGTTTTAACTCACCAAATTTACTCCGTCAGTTCCTGCGCGAGTGTTCACCAGCCAGCAAAATGCTTTGATTGTGTGGATTTTGCTGCTTAAACAGTCCGACGATGGCTACCAATGCCTAGGTATAGGCTGAGCATCTCTATCTCTAGAATTGGGGCGCAGAGACTTTTTCCTTTGCGTTTTGGTTTACTGTACATGGTTCAACGAGCTGCTGATTGCTCAAGGGAGGGACAAAGTGATGTACGCTATCTTCAGCAATCAGCAGTGCATATGTAAGCCGGGTCAGGATACTTATCTTTCAATCTTCCCTAAAAAGGACACAACCCATTGCTTACCCTGCTGCACTCTGTTTCTAGTAGACTTTTTGTACCGGTGCCAAAATAGAAAGGTAGACCTCTACAAAACCAGGGAGAAAAACACTACAGCACAAAGTAACAAACTAAGAATTTGCCAACTCAAACCAAGCCATTAGAGGGTGGCACTGAACACACAGATTCTTCAACCCTTCAAAAGTAATAAAAAGGCCACAAATGGAGTTCCCAAGAGACGACCAAACACAAGTTTCAATGCCAAATACGTCAACAGTTCAAAAGTCTGATACGATAATGTCTTCACTCTACGGAGGGAACATGAATTAACTGCTCCTGATTCCATTCTTAGATGGAGCTGCTGCCGCTGCCTGCACAACAAATGCATGATGTCAACCGCTGGACAGAGGCAGAAAATATTCCAAAATTTCAAGATTATCTTTGCCAGGCCTGTTTATTTCCAATTTACCTATTCCAGATCAGAAGGCTTAAGCCTCTCCGCGGCAGCTTCAAGCTCTTTCACATCGCGACCTATCACGAGCATATATAGTCCTCCGAATAACCTTGTGGTCTTTGTAATATGCTTTAACCCTCTTTACATACGAATGCAAGATTTCAAAGGTAAAATCAGTGTTTGTCATCTGATTCATCAACATAGAGGAAAAGTTTTAAAAAGAATGTAATGAGTTGTCGTCAGATAATTGCAACTTACCACGGAGTATAAAGGGTACTTCTGTGGTTCTCGTCCTTTCCCCAAAACTGAACAGGACAGAAAAACCCTATACATCAGCAGTCGAGAAAATGGGCAAAACGTCATATTTTTTTCACAACAATAGCAGTGGGGTTTAATATACTTGAAATGCATACCGAGAATAGTATTCGTGTCTATTCCCAGTAGGGCATTATTTCAGTTAATTTAGTGAATCTAAGGTTTCTCCTTACACTTTTTTTTTGAAAGGATCTGATTCATATATCAGGAAGCCCAGTACAAATAACATACAGGTCCTAAAAGAAAAGAAAATTACAAAGAGGACCCCGAAACTTGCACAGAGCACCCCGAGCTGCCTGGAGAAACCACAAACAGACCCACCACCGCCTCGCCCCAAATTCCTAGGCTCTGCCGGCGGCGCCGTACCGCCGTCCGTCGAGAAGAAGGCGCCACCACCTTGTAGAAGACCGCAGACGCCATCCGCCGTGAGCAGCGGAATCTAACCACGCTGAAAGAGCACGGCCAAAGCGCCGTCTTCCCGCTGCCGCCGAACTTCCAGCCGCCACCGCAGCGCCAAGGACCACCACCACCATCACCCACCTCCGCACGGACGCTCCCCTCGCCACCACGGCCGGCCGGAGCAGAACCCACGAAGAAGACGACCACCTGCAACACCACGACCAACAAAACCGGGAGCCCGACCACCTCCAGCTTCTCCCCTCGCCACCACGGCCGGCCGGAGAAGCAAGGGAGGAGAAGAACACCCGACGAAGCTTCACGACCTCCCCGGCACCGAGGCCGGAACGGAGAAGGAAGGGGAAGCACCATGCCCACCACACCAACGCCACCATCTCCGTCCTCGGCAGCGCCAACCGGGCACTCACACCTACACCTACCCTAACTATACACGCATGGCAGCCTCCGGAGCTCCCCCCTACCTCACAGCGCCTGAACGGCGGCCAGAGGCAGAGGGGAGCGGCGGATTCGCCGGCGAGAGCAAGCACGCGCTCGGTCGCCTCCTTTTCCGCCTCACTGCACTGTAGCGGAGCGGATAAGGTGAGCGTGTGACCCTCGGTTTCTCCTTACACGTAATCACAATATGAAGGAAAATAGTTAAACTAAATACCACCTTACATAAAAACCAATCCTGAATTTTGAAAATATCTGGCTGAAAATTCCATGCAGAAAAGCACCATCTCCATACTCATAAGTCCATCTATTCGACGTAAATCAATCCATGGAACAAGATGGTTATTTGAACATCATCGCATTCGCGTGTGCAACACAAATGAATCAAAAAGGCACACTCAATACAGTCTGATGTGCCTACTTTCTTTTAGTTCTGCTACGCTTGCTCTTGAGTCTGAATCCAACTAATACCAAACAATCTTTACATAATATAACTATTCCATTTTGGTTATTTAAAATAAATATAATTATTATCCAATTCAAATAATCAATGCATCAAGTTTTAGTATGCAAAAATAATATTTAGACAAAAGAGGGCATGATGCTTCGCATACAAACAGAGAGCCATGCTATAAACTAAAATTTTAAATAAGTTAGTCTTGATAACAAAATAGGACTTTAGGTTACAATTACACTTACAAAAGAGGGCATGATGCTTCGCGTCCTCTCTCACGATTTGTATGATTTTCACCTTATCATACCACTACAGGAATGGCGAACTGTGCCGACGGCCAGAACCTGTGCCGACGGCTATTTATCGGGGCCGTCGGCACAGGGGCGTACGAGGATCAGCCACCCACAAGGTCGTCGGCACAGATGTTCTATCCCGACGGCACCCGTTGGGACACAGGAAGCCGTCGGCACAGAGGTTAAGGTGACGTCGACGGCAATCTGTGCCGACGGCCAAGCCGTCGGCACAGGTCTCTACCATTTTTTAACATTTTTACCCTAATCTTCTTTTTTATGTATCTATTTATTACTCTCAATTAAGTTTAATATGTTTTATTCATATTCTATGTACATAGCTTCGCCGAATAGCGGTTTCCACCCACATAAAATAACGTCGCGAATAATTGTCTATACCGGAGCGTCGGAACCCCACCAAAATCTAGGTTGTTCCATACCATATGTATACAAGTGCTTTTTGTGAAGAATGTTTGTAAAACTTTTGTCGAAAATCAAGTTCATCATTTCACATAGCAACAAGTACACATAAAAATACTCTATGCAAAAAGCAACATAGATCAAATTAATATGCAAAAAGTATGATGGTTACATCTTTATTTAATCTCCGGTTACAGCTGGATCGATCGTCCTCATGCCATTTTTATTTAACTAACTTCTGCCTCGTACTAGGCCGCGGGGTGCATCACGGGGAGCGCTCCTCACCCAAAGAGTAGGAACCATCACAGGGCCAATACTCACATGATAAGGATTCCTTTGCATTGCCTACCATGTATTAGTATACATCGTATCCAACAGATGCATGTAGCGACGGACGTGCGCATCCTCCTCCCTTATACGGCGACGTACCTCCTCCTCGGGGGCCGGCTCCCTCTGGAAGCTCTCTGGCCCACGCGACCTCCACCAAACAAGATCCGGGTCGGCGACTTCGCCCGGATTTCTTACCAAGCTATGCGTTCCGGAAGATAACTCCCAGTGCCAGCCCAGCGGAGCCCAATCCCGCACAGGGCCGTTATTGTCCAACGGGTGTCCGGCCGCGGCCATCTCCGATGTATATGCCCGAGATCTGAAACCAATAGTGGGGAATTTGATTAAACACCTAAGGTACATGCAACCTACGGAGGGGAGGAGGGGATCAGGGAGAAAGGGTACCGTACACTGGCATGGGGACGGACTAGGGGAGGTCCACAGAGGCGTGGAGGGGTGCCGGTGGAGGCCACGGGCGCGGAGAGGTCGTCGAGAGGCGTGGACAAGGCCACTGATAGCAAATCTGGGGTCTGCCCCTGGCCCTTTATATAAGGGGACGATCCGTGTGCTTCTTTCGGATCCAACTAATGATGTTTAGCATCTGAATAAGTAATCTGGTAGAATATATGAGTGAGTAAACTGGGAAACAAAACACACGGTTTCTCCTAGCTATAGCCCGACACTGATTCACGGTCGAATGTCGTTGCATTCAATGTCGGGCATAGCTAGGGAACCCGAATGTTTTGTGTTTGAGCGCCACTTCGATCCAAGCAGCGGTAAGACGTCTCTGATGATCTACAACCGTCCGGCAAAACATTTCTGATGATCTGCAACCGTTTGGAACGGTCGCAGATCATCAGAAACGTCTTGCCGCTGGTTGCCCAAAGATGCCTCTCCGACTGACGCTGGAATGTTTTGTGTGAGTGAGTAACATGTCTGAGGAGTGGCCTATTTATAGGCGTCGTGTGTTTCTTTCTGGCGCTGCTGACCTGTTGGATCAGGAAGAAGCACACGGATCGTGTGTTTCCTTCCAATCCTTGTGAGCCGTTGGATCAGCGGTGTGTTTCTTTCGAGCGCTTGTGAGCCCTTGGATCAGGCAGAAGCACACGGATCGTGTGTTTCCTTCCAGTGCTTGTGAGCCGTTGGATCATCGGTGTGTTTCTTTTGAGCGCTTGTGAGCCCTTGGATCAGGCAGAAGCACACGGATCGTGTGCTTTCTTCCAGTGCTTGTGAGCCGTTGGATCAGCGGTGTGTTTCTTTCGAGCGCTTGTGAGCCCTTGGATCAGGCAGAAGCACACGGATCGTGTGTTTCCTTCCAGTGCTTGTGAGCCGAACTCAAGCTGACCGTGATTCGTACGGTCGTTCCTGTCTCTGGGTAGTAGACAGCGATGATGACGACGATTTCATGCCATCGTCAAAGGAAAGGCCGCAACCGAAAGTTGTATGTTTTCGGCAAGGCCGCAACCGAAAGTTGCATACAAGTGTGTTGTATGTTTTTGGGCGAACCGGATGGTACCGAAAGTTGTGCCATACCATATGTAAACAAGTGTGTTATGTATTGTAAATGTGCAATATCCTACTCCGGGGTGCGACCGGCTTCACCGACTTCAGTTTCTCTCTAGTGAGTTTCTGAGCTTAGAGGTGAAAACTCCCCTTTCGGCGAACCGGGTGGAATCTTGTGTTGATTTGTGATAAAAGTTGGTTTCCCATGTGCCTATGGCCTAACCTAACACAACCAGGCAAAAAAGTCCACTGGCCTACCCCCTTTCGACGCACGTCTATGGGGGTAGACGAAAACGTTAGGGTTTTTCCAGCGGATTCAGGGTTTCGCCGAAGCGGGGCCACGGAGCGTCGGAACCCCACCAAAACCTAGGTTATGCCATACCATATGTATACAAGTGTGTTGTGTGTTGTAAATATGCAATATCCTACTCCGGGGTATGACCGGCTTCACCGACTTCAGTTTCTCTCTACCAAGTGTGTGGACTTAGAGGTGAAAACTCCCACTTCGGACGAAACGGGGGCAATCTTGTAAAAACTTGTGATAAAAGTTTGTTTCCCTTGTGCCTATGTCCCAACCAAACACAACCAGGCAAAAAAGTCCACTGGCCAACCCCCTTTCGACGCACGTCTATGGGGGTAGACGAAAACGTTAGGGTTTTCCAGCGGATTCAGGGTTTCGCCGAAGCGGGGCCCTGGAGCGTCGGAACCCCACCAAAACCTAGGTTGTGCCATACCTGATGTAAACAAGTGTGTTGTGTGTTGTAAATGTGCAATATCCTACTCCGGGGTGTGACCGGCTTCACCGACTTCAGTTTCTCTCTAGTGAGTTTCTGCGCTTAGAGGTGAAAACTCCCCTTTCGGGCGAACCGGGTGGAATCTTGTGGTGATTTGTGATAAAAGTTGGTTTCCCATGTGCCTATGGCCTAACCTAACACAACCAGGCAAAAAAGTCCACTGGCCTACCCCCTTTCGACGCACGTCTATGGGGGTAGACGAAAACGTTAGGGTTTTTCCAGCGGATTCAGGGTTTCGCCGAAGCGGGGCCACGGAGCGTCGGAACCCCACCAAAACCTAGGTTATGCCATACCATATGTATACAAGTGTGTTGTGTATTGTAAATGTGCAATATCCTACTCCGGGGTATGACCGGCTTCACCGACTTCAGTTTCTCTCTACCAAGTGTGTGGACTTAGAGGTGAAAACTCCCACTTCGGACGAAACGGGGGCAATCTTGTAAAAACTTGTGATAAAAGTTGGTTTCCATGTGCCTATGTCCCAACCAAACACAACCAGGCAAAAAAGTCCACTGGCCTACCCCCTTTCGACGCACGTCTATGGAGGTAGACGAAAACGTTAGGGTTTTTCCAGCGGATTCAGGGTTTCGCCGAAGCGGGGCCACGGAGCGTCGGAACCCCACCAAAACCTAGGTTATGCATACCATATGTATACAAGTATGGTGTGTGTTGTAAATGTGCAATATCCTACTCCGGGGTATGACCGGCTTCACCGACTTAGTTTCTCTCTACCAAGTGTGTGGACTTAGAGGTGAAAACTCCCACTTCGGACAAAACGGGGGCAATCTTGTAAAAACTTGTGATAAAAGTTGGTTTCCCATGTGCCTATGTCCCAGCCAAACACAACCAGGAAAAAAAGTCTACTGGCCTACCCCCTTTCGACGCACTTCTATGGGGGTAGACGAAAACGTTAGGGTTTTTCTAGCGGATTCAGGGTTTCACCGAAGCGGGGCCCCGGAGCGTCGGAACCCCACCAAAACCTAGGTTGTGCCATACCATATGTAAACAAGTGTGTTGTGTGTTGTAAATGTGCAATATCCTACTCCGGGGTGTGACCGGCTTCACCGACTTCAGTTTCTCTCTAGTGAGTTTCTGCGCTTAGAGGTGAAAACTCCCCTTTCGGGCGGACCGGGTGGAATCTTGTGTTGATTTGTGATAAAAGTTGGTTTCCCATGTGCCTATGGCCTAACCTAACACAACCAGGCAAAAAAGTCCACTGGCCTACCCCATTTCGATGCACGTCTATGGGGGTAGACGAAAACGTTAGGGTTTTTCCAGCGGATTCAGGGTTTCGCCGAAGCGGGGCCACAGAGCGTCGGAACCCCACCAAAACCTAGGTTATGCCATACCATATGTATACAAGTGTGTTGTGTGTTGTAAATGTGCAATATCCTACTCCGGGGTATGACCGGCTTCACCGACTTCGGTTTCTCTCTACCAAGTGTGTGGACTTAGAGGTGAAAACTCCCACTTCGGACAAAACGGGGGCAATCTTGTAAAAACTTGTGATAAAAGTTGGTTTCCCATGTGCCTATGTCCCAACCAAACACAACCAGGTAAAAAAGTCCACTGGCCTACCCCTTTCGACGAACGTCTATGGGGGTAGACGAAAACGTTAGGGTTTTTCCAGCGGATTCAGGGTTTCGCCGAAGAAGGGCCACGGAGTGTCGGAACCCCACCAAAACCTAGGTTATGCCATACCATATTTATACAAGTGTGTTGTGTGTTGTAAATGTGCAATATCCTACTCCGGGGTATGACCGGCTTCACCGACTTCAGTTTCTCTCTACCATGTGTGTGGACTTAGAGGTGAAAACTCCCACTTCGGACGAAACGGGGGCAATCTTGTAAAAACTTGTGATAAAAGTTGGTTTCCCATGTGCCTATGTCCCAACCAAACACAACCAGGCAAAAAAGTCCACTGCCTACCCCCTTTCGACGCACGTCTATGGGGGTAGACGAAAACGTTAGGGTTTTTCCAGCGGATTCAGGGTTTCGCCGAAGCGGGGCCCCGGAGCGTCGGAACCCCACCAAAACCTAGGTTGTGCCATACCATATGTAAACAAGTGTGTTGTGTGTTGTAAATGTGCAATATCCTACTCCGGGGTGTGACCGGCTTCACCGACTTCAGTTTCTCTCTAGTGAGTTTCTGCGCTTAGAGGTGAAAACTCCCCTTTCGGGCGAACCGGGTGGAATCTTGTGTTGATTTGTGATAAAAGTTGGTTTCCCATGTGCCTATGGCCTAACCTAACACAACTAGGCAAAAAAGTCCCCTGGCCTACCCCCTTTCGACGCACGTCTATGGGGGTAGACGAAAACGTTAGGGTTTTGCAGCGGATTCAGGGTTTCGCCGAAGCGGGGCCACGGAGCGTCGGAACCCCACCAAAACCTTGGTTATGACATACCATATGTATACAGGTGTGTTGTGTGTTGTAAATGTGCAATATCCTACTCCGGGGTATGACCGGCTTCACCGAGTTCAGTTTCTCTCTACCAAGTGTGTGGACTTAGAGGTGAAAACTCCCACTTCGGACGAAACGGGGGCAATCTTGTAAAAACTTGTGATAAAAGTTGGTTTCCATGTGCCTATGTCCCAACCAAACACAACCAGGCAAAAAAGTCCACTGGCCTACCCCCTTTCGACGCACGTCTATGGAGGTAGACGAAAACGTTAGGGTTTTTCCAGCGGATTCAGGGTTTCGCCGAAGCGGGGCCACGGAGCGTCGGAACCCCACCAAAACCTAGGTTATGCATACCATATGTATACAAGTATGGTGTGTGTTGTAAATGTGCAATATCCTACTCCGGGGTATGACCGGCTTCACCGACTTAGTTTCTCTCTACCAAGTGTGTGGACTTAGAGGTGAAAACTCCCACTTCGGACAAAACGGGGGCAATCTTGTAAAAACTTGTGATAAAAGTTGGTTTCCCATGTGCCTATGTCCCAGCCAAACACAACCAGGAAAAAAAGTCTACTGGCCTACCCCCTTTCGACGCACTTCTATGGGGGTAGACGAAAACGTTAGGGTTTTTCTAGCGGATTCAGGGTTTCACCGAAGCGGGGCCCCGGAGCGTCGGAACCCCACCAAAACCTAGGTTGTGCCATACCATATGTAAACAAGTGTGTTGTGTGTTGTAAATGTGCAATATCCTACTCCGGGGTGTGACCGGCTTCACCGACTTCAGTTTCTCTCTAGTGAGTTTCTGCGATTAGAGGTGAAAACTCCCCTTTCGGGCGAACCGGGTGGAATCTTGTAAAAACTTGTGATAAAAGTTGGTTTCCCATGTGCCTATGGCCTAACCTAACACAACCAGGCAAAAAAGTCCACTGGCCTACCCCTTTCGACGCACGTCTATGGGGGTAGACGAAAACGTTAGGGTTTTCCAGCGGATTCAGGGTTTCGCCGAAGCGGGGCCACGGAGCGTCGGAACCCCACCAAAACCTAGGTTATGCCATACCATATGTATACAAGTGTGTTGTGTGTTGTAAATGTGCAATATCCTACTCCGGGGTATGACCGGCTTCACCGACTTCGGTTTCTCTCTACCAAGTGTGTGGACTTAGAGGTGAAAACTCCCACTTCGGACAAAACGGGGGCAATCTTGTAAAAACTTGTGATAAAAGTTGGTTTCCCATGTGCCTATGTCCCAACCAAACACAACCAGGCAAAAAAGTCCACTGGCCTACCCCCTTTCGACGCACGTCTATGGGGGTAGACGAAAACGTTAGGGTTTTTCCAGCGGATTCAGGGTTTCGCCGAAGAGGGGCCACGGAGTGTCGGAACCCCACCAAAACCTAGGTTATGCCATACCATATTTATACAAGTGTGTTGTGTGTTGTAAATGTGCAATATCCTACTCCGGGGTATGACCGGCTTCACCGACTTCAGTTTCTCTCTACCATGTGTGTGGACTTAGAGGTGAAAACTCCCACTTCGGACGAAACGGGGGCAATCTTGTAAAAACTTGTGATAAAAGTTGGTTTCCCATGTGCCTATGTCCCAACCAAACACAACCAGGCAAAAAAGTCCACTGCCTACCCCCTTTCGACGCACGTCTATGGGGGTAGACGAAAACGTTAGGGTTTTTCCAGCGGATTCAGGGTTTCGCCGAAGCGGGGCCCCGGAGCGTCGGAACCCCACCAAAACCTAGGTTGTGCCATACCATATGTAAACAAGTGTGTTGTGTGTTGTAAATGTGCAATATCCTACTCCGGGGTGTGACCGGCTTCACCGACTTCAGTTTCTCTCTAGTGAGTTTCTGCGCTTAGAGGTCAAAACTCCCCTTTCGGGCGAACCGGGTGGAATCTTGTGTTGATTTGTGATAAAAGTTGGTTTCCCATGTGCCTATGGCCTAACCTAACACAACCAGGCAAAAAAGTCCCTGGCATACCCCCTTTCGACGCACGTCTATGGGGGTAGACGAAAACGTTAGGGTTTTGCAGCAGATTCAGGGTTTCGCCGAAGCGGGGCCACAGAGCGTCGGAACCCCACCAAAACCTTGGTTATGACATACCATATGTATACAGGTGTGTTGTGTGTTGTAAATGTGCAATATCCTACTCCGGGGTATGACCGGCTTCACCGAGTTTAGTTTCTCTCTACCAAGTGTGTGGACTTAGAGGTGAAAACTCCCACTTCGGACGAAATGGGGCAATCTTGTAAAAACTTGTGATAAAAGTTGGTTTCCCATGTGCCTATGTCCCAACCAAACACAACCAGGCAAAAAAGTCCACTGACCTACCCCCTTTCGACGCACGTCTATGGGGGTAGACGAAAACGTTAGGGTTTTTCAGCGGATTCAGGGTTTCGCCGAAGCGGGGCCACGGAGCGTCGGAACCCCACCAAAACCTAGGTTATGCCATACCATATGTATACAAGTGTGTTGTGTGTTGTAAATGTGCAATATCCTACTCCGGGTATGACCGGCTTCACCGACTTCAGTTTCTCTCTACCAAGTGTGTGGACTTAGAGGTGAAAACTCCCACTTCGGACGAAACGGGGGCAATCTTGTAAAACTTGTGATAAAAGTTGGTTTCCCATGTGCCTATGTCCCAACCAAACACAACCAGGCAAAAAAGTCAACTGGCCTACCCCCTTTCGACGCACGTCTATGGGGGTAGACGAAAACGTTAGGGTTTTTCCAGCGGATTCAGGGTTTCGCCGAAGCGGGGCCCCGGAGCGTCGGAACCCCACCAAAACCTAGGTTGTGCCATACAAATACAGCTGTTTATTTTTTATCTTTACATTTGTACAGATAATAGAATAAAAGAAAAGGATTTAAAAAAAAACTAAGCTGTGCCGACGGCAAAGCCGTCGGCACAGGCCTTGGACCAGTAAAAACCCAAGCGAGCCTCTACCCGTTCGTTTCATTCCTCGCAGCCCGATCGAGAGGATAGGGTTCCTCTCACCCAGACCCAGCGCCGCCACCACGACCCTGCCGCCCCGCCGCCCCCGCTCCCCGCCGCAGACCGGCACACCACCCCGCCGCCCCACCCGCTCCCTGCCGCCAGCTCCGATGTTCCCCTCCTTCCTGGACGCCGTCGACAGCTCCGACGCCCCCGGTCCGCGCCTCCGTGCACCACCCGCCGCCCCACCCGCTCCCTGCCGCCCACCCGCCGCCGCGCCGACGCCCCCGTTCCCCTCCTTCCTGGACGCCGCCGACAGCTCCGACGCCCCGGTCCGCGCCTCCGTGCACCACCCCGCGGCACCACCTCGCCGGCCCCGCCTCCGTCGACCAAGCTCACCACCCCGGGCACCACCTCGCCGGCCCCGCCTCCGTCCATCAAGGTGAGGACGATCCCGGCCGATTCTTCTGTTTTCTATTTTATTTCCTGCTCCGAATTTGTTTATCGGTTTGTAGATGCTTGCTAGATGGATTGGTAAATGGATGTTAGTGGATCTGTAGATGCTTGCTAGATGTCCATCAAAGTGTTGCATCCTATTATATGCTTGCTAGATGGATTGGTAAATGAATTTGTTTCTCGGTTTGTAGATGCTTGCTAGATGTCCATCAAAGTGCTGCATCCTATTATATGCTTGCTAGATGGATCTGTAGATGCTTTCTGGATGTTTGCTAGATGCATTTGGTAGCTGTTATATGGTTTCACTGATTGCTAAAATGTTGTTGTTAGATGCTTGCTGTATCTTGTTTCACCATATTGAATAACTCTGTCACATAGTAATTCTGTCACATGGTTCTTGTTATATTTTTTTATCTATGCTTCCTTGACTAACCCGTGTATCAAATGCTTTTACTTAACTAAGTATCATGTCGGAGCCGGAGCGAAAGTTTCGTGGTGTTCATCGGAGACCCACGAAGATCCCGACTTGGGCAGCTCAGATCACAGTGGATCACAGGAAGATCCAGCTTGGTACTTTCAGGTGCCCGTGGCAGGCGGCCCGCGCCTACGACTGCGCGGCGGTCCAGCACTTTGGGGCGAGAGCGATCCTCAACTTTGAGGATGAGCGGAGCGTGGCGCATATGTTAGCGCCAGATGGCATGAGGATCGCGACGAAGGCCGAGGAGAGGGAGCACCGGCAGGCAGAGAGGCTGCTCAGGGCGCGCCACCAGCGCGAGGAGGATGACCCCTTGGTCAAGGATCTCCTCCTTGATCCCCAGGTGATGGCGGTCCAGTACCAGGTTTTCAGCGAGAGCCGGCAGCAGCGCGGGCAGGGCGAGGCCGGCCCCTCCGGCACGCAGCAGCAGGGCGAGGACTCTAGCAGCAGCCTGTCCTCTTGTTGGGACCGCTTGGACGACGCCACTGACACCGGCGCGAGTCGAGTTTAGGATGTCTATCATCCTACCTGTCGTACTACTAGACTTATCTTGCTACCTGTTGTACTGCTAGACTTATCATACATGCTACCTATGTATTATTGTGCTACTTGTCTATATGTGTTATGTTTAGCTAATATGGTTACATCGTTCTGTGGTTTATTCTGTTTTATGTTTAATTATTAGGTAAAATGGAGGGATATTTGCTTATATATTTCGATTGTTTGTACTTTTTAGATGACGTAGCTTCCCGCCAGCCAGCACCGTCGGTCCCGCGCGTCGTCGCGGCTTCTCCAGCTGAGGAGGGGCCGCCTCGGTGCCCTTTGTTTTGTCGCCCTCTTCCGGAGCACGTCCTCGACCTTCTCCGGCCACCGATCACGCTTCGAGGGTATAAATCTTTCGCCTCTCTTGCTGCATAGGTTTATTTTGGTCTAGATCACCAAGTCAGTCGCGTAACCCGAGTCAGATCCCATCCGGAAGGGTTACAAATTTATAAATATGCAGGATTGTCCATCTTTGCATATTTATAACCGTAACACTTCCGGGTTGTCCTGTTGGACAGTCCGAGTACGTGTAGATCGGGTCGTGTTCCATGTTCTACCCCTTCCTGAGACGTAATTTCGGCAGCACCTCCCTGTTGTTCTTCGGATGCACACCCTCTCGGCTTGACAAGCTCGAGACGTGTATTCTGAAGAACAGCGGGGAGGTGCTGCCGAAATTCCGTCTCGGGTCGGGGTAGAACATGGAACACGGCTCGATCTACACGTACTCGGGCGGGATAGGCCCTCCTATTAGAAGTGTAGGTGAACCCTTGCATGATGTAAAGATTAAAATTTGACCGTAATTAATCTGGTGACACTAAATCATTTTATTATTACTTGGTGCATATTAAAAGACTGCGTGCTTGTTTCGCTCCCAATAAAGCAGAGGATGGCTGATAATGGGTGGATGTACAGTGGCCGTGTCGATAAGATTAAAAGAACAGAGGAGTGGGAGATGAAGACCAATATATTAGTGAAGGAGTTAGGGCGTGGTTCAAAGGCAAAAGGAGTTCGTGGAAGGTGCCCTTGCACTCATTGCAAGAATCGTGACCGTCAAGGAAAGGAAGATATGACTAAACATCTTTGGTTGTATGGGTATACGCCTAACTACGTCACGCATGTCAAATTTGATCAGTACGAACGTCTCAGAGTTGGGGTGATGCGGCAGCGGATCGATGGCAATGAGTACGATGGGTTGAGAAACATGCTAGATGATCACCATGCTGCTTACATGCCGGATTCGCCACCTCCACAGGAGGAACAGGAGGAACCGGGTGAACCGGAGGCACCGGATGAACCGGAGGAACCAGAGCCAACCGCGAAGGCTTTCTATGAGACGATGGCCTCGGCTACGAAGCCTCTATACGAGGGTGCAAACGTTTCTCAGCTCGATGCCGTAGCTCAACTACTAAGTGACAAGTGTCAGTTCTCCACCACCCGTGCAGGCTTTGAAGCTAATCTGACAACATCTGGTAACATGTTGCCCAAAGGGCATTGTCTGCCAAAATCCATGCACGAGACGAAGAAACTATTGGGATCGCTCAGCATGGATTATGAAAAGATTCATTGTTGTCCAAAAGGATGCCTGTTGTTCCGGAAACAATATGCGAATGACAAGTACTGTAGCCTTTGTGGGGCCTCTAGGTATGAGGAGAAAACGCTGCCTGATGGTCGGAAGACGCAGGGAAAAATCCCTGTGAAGGTTCTTCGGTACCTCTCATTCATAAAAAGAATGCAGCGGCTTTTCATGTCCGAGGAGTCTGCCAAACAAATGACTTGGCACAGGAAAGGGAAGAGATACGTCGACGAGTTAGGACGGGAAAAGATGGGACATCCATCTGATGGTGAGGCATGGAAGAACTTCGACTTGAAACACCCCCTTAATTCAGCAGATGCTCGGAATGTCAGAATTGCAATAGCAACAGATGGGTTCAATCCATTTGGGATGTCGACTGCGTCATACAGCTGCTGGCCCGTGTTTGTTATTCCGCTCAATCTCCCTCCTGGGGTACTAATGCAAAGGAAGCACATGTTTCTGTCGCTGATCATTCCAGGGCCCGAATACCCGGGGAAGAATTTGAGTGTCTACATGCAACCGCTTGTGGATGATTTGCACCACTCATGGCACAATGGGACGTGGACATACGACCGAGCATCAAAGAAAAACTTCTCGATGAAAATTTGGTTCCACTATTCCATGCACGACCTACCCGGGTATGCCCTATTCTGCGGATGGTGTACAGCTGGTAAATGGCCATGCCCAGTGTGCAGGAACCAACTTGAGTTCCTTTGGCTAAAGTCAGGTCGCAAGTATGTCGCGTTTGACAAGCATCGACAGTTCCTCGAAGGAAGGCATCCTTATCGAGAAGACCAAAAAAACTTCACGAAGGGCGTAGTTGTGCGTGAAGAAAAAGCGATACCGAAGTTCGATGGTGCAAAAGTTGATGCCGAGCTAAGTGCTCTCGTGCCTGCTGTGGGACCTGGCCCACGATTTGAGGGATATGGTGTAACGCACAACTGGACTCATGTGGCAGGCTTAACGCAGCTAGAGTATTACAAGGACCTCGAACTTCCCCATAACATCGATGTGATGCACACCGAAAAGAATGTTGGAGAGATGATCTTTCACACAGTCCTGAACATTCCTAAGAAGACAAAGGACAATGTGAAGGCTAGAGTTGATGTTCAGAAGCTCTGTGATAGGGAGAGATTACACATGAAGCCTCCTAACCCTCGTCAAAAAAATTGGTTTAAGCCAAATGCCGACTACTGCCTTGATAATATCCAAAAGAAGGAGGCATTCAAGTGGCTCAAAAACATCGCCGTGATGTTCCCTGATGGTTACTGTTCCAATATAAGTAATGGAGTCAATCTTCTTACAGGAAAAGTCACTGGGCTCAAGAGTCACGACTATCACATATGGATTGAGCGGTTGATGCCGGTGATGCTTCGAGGGTATCTCCCCGATAGTATCTGGCGAGTGCTTGCGGAGTTGAGCCATTTCTTCCGCACGCTCTGTGCGAAACAGATATGTCCCCTGATTATTGCGAAGCTGCGTGATCTTGTGCCGGAGTTGCTATGCAAGTTAGAGATGATCTTTCCGCCAGGCTTCTTTGTTCCGATGGCACATCTCGTTGTGCATCTCGCGAACGAGGCACTCTTGGGTGGACCGGTGCAGTTTCGTTGGCAGTTTTGTATTGAGAGAGAGTTTAAGTACATTCGAAACATAACTGGAAACAAAGCTAGGATTGAAGCATGCATAGCTGAGGCAACAATACTCAAGGAGATGGCAGACGCCGTGACAACGTACTTTCCCGATGAAGTTGCCACTATGCATAACCCGGTCACTCGGTACAATGTCGACGAGCCCAAGAATGACCCCAAGCTCCTCCTCTTCCAATGTCCCGGTGGCAAGGCCGGTGCCGGTGAAAAATGTAAATTGACCAAGGAAGAGAAGGATTGCATAATGCTCTATGTGCTTATAAACATGACGGAAGTACTCGATTTCATGAGGTAAATGGTGAACAAATTACTTTGCAACTAGTAACTCAGTTTCGGTCTAATACGTATTTTCTCCTTTTAGACAATTCCAAGATGAATACTGGTTGGGAACGGTGGATCCCGATCCCGCGGAGCTGGACACTCTTCTGAAAGAGGGTGCTCACGGAGGAAAAAAATTTGTGTCTTGGTTCATGGGAAAAGTAATTTCTAACGTGTCCCTCTTACCTTGCAATATGTGACTTGTCCCTCTTATTACACGTAACTAATGCACAAAACAATTTGAACCGTACTTGTAGGGAGCTGATCCCAACGTTGAGATGACAAATGAGCTGAGATGTGTTTCCCAAGGATTTAACCGTACCGTCATTAAGTATGAGAAGTATGATGTGAATGGGTTCCGCTTCCATACAGAGTATCACCAGAATAATCGTCCTGGAGCAAAAACTGTAAATACTGGGGTCTTCACCAAAGGATCCAGAGGAGCCGATGGAGCCAATTACGTAGATTACTACGGAAGGTTACAAAACGTATACGAGCTGACGTTCAATCGTACGAACATAGAACTCAAGCTCGTTGTGTTCAAGTGCCACTGGTTCGACCCATGCACTGGACCACATGGTGGACAGAGAAGTGAGCCTTCCATTGGGTTAGTTGAAGTTAAGCCTTCAACCACCTATACCGGAGCCGATGTCTATATTGTGGCTCACCAAGCCAAGCAAGTTTATTATTTGCCCTACCCATGCCAGAAAGAGAACCTCAAGGGCTGGGAAGTCGTGTTCCGGGTATCCCCACATGGTAAGCTACCCAGGCCCTCCGACGACGATTACAACAACATTGACCCTAAAACATACGAGGGAATTTTCTATCAAGAGCAAGAGGACTTCGGGCACTTTGACTTACAAATAGGTGGTCTCGAGGACCTCGAGAACAATGCACACACTCGTGGTGAGTCAGTGGTGGATCTGAAGGACATAGATGTGCTCTCGAAGTTTCATGCGGAAAATGACGACGATGACGAGCCTGGCGATGAGCTTCCGCCCTACTACTCACGTGATAGTGATAGTGATAGTGATAGTGAGAATGAGAACCAACACCCTGATGAGGAGAGTGATGACGATAGGTGACGGTCTATAATGTCTTTATGCTTTAGTAATTATTTTCCAACATGCTTCTTAATTGCATTACGTCTTTATGCTTGGTATCTACATGTTATTATGTCTTTTATTCTTTAGTATTTATTTTTCGACATGCTTCTTCATTGCATATGTCTTTATGCTTAGTGTCTACATTTTATTATGTCTTGATGCTTACTTGTTTTCTCTTTCTCAATGCAGTTGATTGAACAATATGAGCCAGGGCAAGGAAAGCGCTTCTGGTGGTCCTTCTCCCGGTTCTTCAGCTTCTCCTGGTGCTTCGCCTTCTTCCGGTGCTTCTGCTGCGCCGATCCGACGCTCACCTATTATCAGCCGGGGAGATATGGGGTTCACCCCGTCGCCGTCGGCGCAATAGATGTAGGGCTTTGGACGTCTAGACATCTAGCTATGTATGTATCTACTTGATGATGGTCCTATGTGTGTATCTACTTGATGATATATGGAGCCATTGTGTGATCTTGTTTGTTGTGAATTTGTCGTGATTTTTGATTATTTTTTCTGCTATTTTTGCTGCAAAAAACGAGCCGCTGGAAAAAAAATCTGGGCGTACCTTTGCCGACGGCACTGCCGTCGGCACAGACCCCTTAATGTGACCAAATGGGCGTACCTTTGCCGCACAGGTCCATCCCTGGAGCGCCCAGCTGCCTCCACGTGGCGACGCTGTGCCGACGGCAGGCCGTCGGCACAGACCCCTCCACCTCGCCCGACCAATGTGGGCCCCACCCGCCGCTGTGCCGACAAAGTAGGTGCCGACGGTGCGTCTCTGGCCGTCGGGAAAAGCTGTGCCGACGGTTTTCTTCTGTGCCGACGGCCAGGTGGCCTGTGCCTACGGGGCCCTATGCCGACCACCCTGTGCCGACGGTGGCCGTCGGCATAGGTGTGTGCCGACGGCATTGGTTCCTTTGCCGACGGGCTGCGGCCGTCGGCACAGGTGGCCATTCCTGTAGTGTACATTGACTGTGCTATTCCATTTTGGTTATTTAAAATAAATATAATTATAATCCAATTCAAATAATCAATGCATCAAGTTTTAGTATGCAAAAATAATATTTAGACAAAAGAGGGCATGATGCTTCGCATACAAACAGAGAGCCATGCTATAAACTAAAATTTTAAATAAGTTAGTCTTGATAACAAAATAGGACTTTAGGTTACAATTACACTTACAAAAGAGGGCATGATGCTTCGCGTCCTCTCTCACGATTTGTATGATTTTCACCTTATCATACATTGACTGTGCATAATAATTTGGTGGCGAATAAACAAGGTGACTCTAGAATATATAGCTTTAGTTTTTTTGAGGTTTAAGACGGTCGTATCCGTCATCCGATTAGATAGAATAGAGTGTTATGTACAGAATTACGAGCTAGGGAAAAAATCCCTTCACAAGCAAAAAACAACAAAAACTAGTCTCCAGGATCTTGTGTGTGTGGGCGAAAGCCCGCACCGCCAACTCCTCTCGCACCAAAGCCGCCACCTCCAAAGGCGAGATTGCCACATTGCATAGGGTCCTTTGGCTCCTCTCCTTCCTTATCCGCCAAAACAAGTGGATGATGGTTTCGCCAGTCGCTCTCCTAGCCTCGTGTGAAGAACCCACAAGTGCTTGCCTTGACAACAGACAACCGCGATCAGCAACGCACCGTTCTCCCTGTGCCCCACAGACACAAAAAACACCTCCTCTCAGCATTTGCAAGGAGGAGTGTCCAAGCATCAGAAACTTCATCATCTAGGCCTCTCCCGGCGGCATCTGCCGCACCATCCTGGTCCCTGACATCGTCGTCTTCTTCTTCATGGTCTTGTTCACAGCGAGGATGAGGTAGTCGATGGCCGCCACCTCCTGGTCCGAGAAGGGCCGGTCCGAGACATCTAACAAGGCCAAGAAGTCCTCTCGATGGCGCCCCGAGGGGTGGGCCTCCTCGGTCAGCGAGCCGAGACGGCGCACTACGGTCTCCCTGGCCAGCTGCTCGATGTTGGCGCCTTTCGGGTGCAGCTTGGCGAGTCTCTCGCTCCTCCACACAGACGGCGCCTCCACCTCCCTCTCGTGGACCAACGGCGTGGCCGGTGTGCCCAATACGGTGGCCGCAAGTGGCACCGTGATCCGGGCTAAGAAGCCCGACAAGGGGCACAGAGCTGCACCGACCTCCATGTCCTGCTGCCCAGGTCCTGCCTGCACCGGCGAGATAAAGTCCATCACGAACTGCTGCCCGTCCACCTTCTCAGCAACGATCTCACCCTGAGCGGACAACAGGGTAGAGCCCGCTCCAGGCTCGGCAATGCACTGCTCTTCATCCTCCACCTCCTCGCACAACAGCACCACCTCGCAGGACGCATCACCTGGCGAGACGCAAGAAGGCGGCTCATCGCTCACAACCGGACACGGGGAGCACCCCGAGGCCGGACACGAGTCCCACGCCGAAATCTCGTCGATCAGACCTTGCCACGCCAACATCTCCTCAGACTCCGTCGCGGATATCTTACCAGACACCTCCTGCTCCCTCGCCTCGTGGTCGCCGTCCTCCCCCTGCAAAAGCAAGGGCATCCGACCGTCCCGCACATTCTCCTCCGAGAGAGCACTATCGACGCCCTCCTTGTAGCCCCGCCTGCAGGTCAGCACCACCTCCTTTGCCTCGGAGCAGCACACGTCCAGCTCCAAGCCGCCCGCAAGCTCCGCCGGCGCCAAGAGCACGTCGCGGAAGGAGCGGAGAGGAGAGACGGGCGACGAGGCACTCCTACGCGGCGGCTTGGCAGGTGGAGGAGAAGCGGGAGGTTCCGTGCAAACTCCAGCGAGGTGGCCTGGCTTGTGGCACTTCCAGCACACCTTGGGCTCCCGACAGACAATGGCGAAGTGGCGGTGGCTCAAGCAACGGAAGCAGCGTCCCCGCATCTTCACAAGGAGGAGAGCTCTTCCCGCCCAGCTGGCTCCAACCCGCGCCGCGGGCCGGCTGCCAAGAGCTCCACCCGCCTCCGGTCGCCACCAAAGCGGAGGACGGGCGGGCGACCGGCCGCCTTGCCGCCGTGGTGCATCAGATGCCAGGCCGGCCTCCACCGATGTTGTGAGCCGAGCAGGAGCATGGGCGGCGGCGCCGTCCCGACGCCACCAATGCGCCGGACGCACATCGCACCAACCCTCAGCGTCTTGGATTGGCCTGAGGGAGTCGTCCTGTCGAGCCCGCGCCGAGGGGCCAGGGCGAGGGGAGGAGCGGCGCTGACCAGAGCCCATCCCCGCCGGGGCGAGCAAGTCCCCACCCACCTGACCGATGCGGGAACGGATGCGCCGCGGTTGACCCACCGGCGGCGGCCCACGCGGCGGAGGGGGCAACCTCACGCCCGGGAAGTCCAGCCCCGCAAGGATGGCGGCGTGGAAGCGGGGCTGAAAACGTGGCGATGAACCCAGCGGCGGAAGGGGGTCTGGGCCGGCCGCAGCAGCTCCATGCCCATCCATGGCATCGAAGTATTCGACGGCCAACGGGGCAGGCGTCAGCTCGCCCTCCTCGGCCGGAGATGGCACCATCCTCGCCGGGGCCAGCTCGCCCTCCTCCAGATCCGGCAGGGAAACGGGCGCCTCCAAGACCACCGAGCCCTCCACGTCCGCGCAATCCCCCCCAAGCGAACGGGCAGGGCGACGGGGAGAAGGTGGGCGGGCGCGATGCGCAGCTGGGAGAGGCTATGGTGGCTCCGGCGGCGGCCGGAGTGGTCGTCGCCTGTATAGCTTTAGTTTGCAATGTATTTGCTTCTTGATCGTTCTGTATAGATGCATGTCCTTCTATATGTGTTTTTCCTTTCGATTTAGGTGCCTTTGCAGGTGGGTCGTGGGTTAGCTAATGCCTTCACAGAATTGTTAGATTTGCACCATTATCTATCCTATCCTATGATAAGACATGTATGCAGACTTTTGACTGACTCCAGGAAAGAAGATGCCGAGGCCGGCAGTGGTCATTGGTCGACAAACGTTTTAAGTAAAATATGTAGTATCATACACCTACTTTGCTCAAATATTGTATTATGTAAATTATGTAGTATTATTGCTGCTTTTGCTTCTGTCCGAATTTATGAAATCCCGATCACCCCTCTTATGATGTTAGACTATCTGTGTACACGTAATTGTCTTAGACCCAGCTGTTATATTTATTTCCCGACCAAGTAATACTGTAGTAGTGCTAGAAAGCTGAAAATATAGCTACGTAGACCTTAACCTGGTCTACTAAATCTTTAGGATGTTTTAAACTTGGATTGAGTTGCAGCAATCAAGAATTGGTGGTCAGCACTCAGCACAAGTAATTACAAGCATTTGTGGCTTACGTCAGTAACTGCTCTACTTAGCACACGGAAGGCAAGGCCAGGGCTTTTGGTAGATAGCAGGTCATGATCAAGGAAACACGTACTTGAGAAAATTTTCAATTCCTCCAATTTTTAACCAGAAGTTTTTCGGCAGATCATCATAGCACCAACATTCGACGAAATAGGCCGTAGCCCCGCTTTATAAATAAAGCCACAACGGCCGAACCGATACAACGTGATGAGGGGAAGCTCTTACAAAGCATATTAAAGATAAGAAAGAAAGAACAAGGAACACCAAACTTGCCACCGGAGAACACCAGAACAAGCCCACGAAATACCGAACTCCACGGCGACGCCCCCAAGAGGGTAACGACATGGCACGTTGCCGTCATCGAGACCGACGGTCAAGGGTTTTCACCCGGAGCCTTGGCGCGTCAAAGGGACCCACAACGGCGTCCCCAGGAGGGTAACCATACCCGCAGGCATGGCCGCCATTGGCACCGAGGTGCTGAGCTTTCGCCCGAAAGACCCTTCGCCCCACGCCCGGTACAAAGGACCCGTCCACCGCCTCCGAGCTCGGCCTCCGAAACACGATATGGGAGCTGCCAGAGCCGAAGCGCCGCAACACCAGGGACCCCCGTTGTCTGCTACTCGTCATCCAAACAGCCAAGGAGAGAGACCATCACCACCGCTACGTCGCGCGCCGCAGAGACGCCCGTGCAGTCCACCTTCCAGGGCCGCCACCCCGGCATCCGCGACCTCAACCCGAGGGACCAACAAGTCGTAGGGTCACCGTGATGAACAAGTGGGGCCGGTGAAAGAAACTAGGCCCGCGAGAGCGACAACCGCAACCGATAAGAGGAGATCCCGTCCTCCACCGTCCGAGACGGTCTCGCCGACCGGACATAGCAGCAGGTCCGGTCAGGCCCAGATCACCCCTCACAGGCCCGACCAGTCCCGCCGCCGTGCTGCAGCGCCAAGGTCACAGTTGTCCCTCCTACAGATAGACGGGGCGTTCGCACAGGCTGGGGCCTGTAAAACCCAGATCGGGCCCAGATCTAGGCCGAGGAACCCTAGCCATGGCCAGCACCCGAGCTCCACCTAGCCCTGCCACCGTGCTATCCCCTACTGCCGCCGCCGTTGAGCCACCGCCGCCACGGCCGACGCGAGCGCCCGCCCATGGCCCTTGATGGCCGGCCACCAGGAAGGAGCCGCTGCCCCGCCCGAGCGCGCAGGTCCGCGTAGCCTCCACGCCGCCGCCAGCTGAGCTCGCCGCCACGCCGATGCCCCCCACGCCGAGAGCAACGCCCCCACCCAGCCACCGCGGGCCGCACCGCCGCCGCCGTGTCAGGGAGGAAAAGGGCCCCACCGCCACCGACGCTGCCCGGGCTTTGCCGGCGGCACCCTCCGGCGACGGCGAGAAGGAGGAGAAGGAGAAGAGGGAGGGAGAGGTGGCGGCGCAGGGGAGCCCCCGGTCGCCCACGGCGGTGACGCGGGGGGCTAGGGTTTCGAGCTGGGTTTCCGCTCGGGCGCCCTTCCTGTTAACTCGCCACTGAACTTCTTCTCACGCTGGTATTCAGTTCCGCCCACTTACCACGCTGCTTTCCACCCTCTCCGCTGGTATCTCCGGGTACTCTTTTCTAACCTTTGCAAACTGAAATGGCATCTGCCAACCTATAAGGCCAACAAACAGAATTAAGGATAAATACAGAGCAACCTTGTTTCATGCCGCTGAGCGTAACTGAAATTACTGAACTTGCCTATTGGATAACATACACCCATGCAATGGTATCCTATGGATCACGAATTTTAGAAAAATAAAAGATATGGCATAATTAGACCATCTTTATCCAGATCCAAAGGTCGAAGATTGCAGTCTTACGCATAAGTTGAACATGGAGAAAGCTAAGTGAGTAGTGCCATATGGTGGGAACGTCTATAATGAAGATACATTCATAGCGTTAAAATCCCGGTTTGTGAGAAAGAACGATCTCAATGGTTCGCTTGCTTCTGCGACAATTCCAAGTCACTGTTTCTGCAACCAATGCCACGTGTTCTGTTATGTATATTGGCATGATACATGACATGTTTTAGATTTTTTAAATCAAAACAGAATTACGTTTCCCTAGGAATCGTTGTACGTTAACGCTCCTTATCATCGGACGAGTTGAGTAGAGTTCTTTGTGATTCTGCACAAATTCGATTTGAGTCCAGCTATAAATGATTACATGGTACAATATGCACATAACCTCTGTCTAGACCCAAGACGCGGGTATCTCGAATAGCTAGCAAGCAATCATAGGCACGAGACGGGCACTTACGCCAGCCGAACCAAACAGACTCGTCCGCCCAGAACTCCCTGACGAGCTTCTTATCTGCAAAAGAGAGAGCAGACACATGAGAACAAGTCATTTCATCCGTCAAAACACTAACAGAAGCTTTTCCAAAAGAAGAAAAATGTTACTACGAAAAGCTGAAAGGAGGGAGTAAGGAACGAGGCAATCAGCACCGCACCTTCGACCTTGGAGTGGATACTGACGGTCGCGGAGGACTCGTCGGAGTCGACAACACCCAAGCTACTGGAAACGGATTTGCCTGCAATAACCAAGAAACTGTCTGATTCAAGAACCACGCGAGAAGAGTCGGCAGGAGAGAGCGGCGGTGAGTACATACCTTGTGAGGAGCAGAGGAGGTGAGAGAGAGCTCGGAACGAAGGCGCCGCGGGGGAGGGGAGAAGGAATGGAGGAACAGTCTGGTGTTCGAGCGTGTCGCTGCCATGCCGGCGGAGCTGAGCATTCCTGGCTGATTTTGCGTTGTGGAAGGAAAGCTAGATCGAGTGTGTCTGGCGAGTTGGCGACTAGCGAGTAGCCAGGCCGTTGCTTACCATCTTTTCCCCTCTGATCGTGGCCCTTGTGGGCACGCTGGTGGTCTGTGGCTCTTGCCGTGGGTTTCTGTAACAAACTTTGTCCTCGCTATCTTAAGCAAAAAGACACGCAACTCTCGTGCATGGGTACGTCAAGTTCACCATCACCAGGAATAGTGTTAGATAGCTCCCGCATATTTTGTGTGCTACTCCCTCAAATCGAAACAATTGACACAGATTTATTTAAATATGGATGTATCTAGACGTATTTTAATGTGTAGATATCTCCGTATTTTGACAAATTAATCTGTGTCAACCATTTCGATCCAAGCGAGTACTTTTATGTACGGGTGCTAGATATCCTTGAGGGATCAGCCATCTCCAAAGCCGTTAGGTCTCGCTTAATAAGACAAGTGGTCCGCATTTTCACGTATGGTCATCAGTGGTATGATTGGAGATGGCTGATCCCTCAATTGCAGGTATGGTCATCAGTGGCATGGTTGGAAGGGTAGCCCATGTGTGAAGACCTAATTGTGATGGGCCCCTCTAGAGGAGCAGGCCACAGTGGCTAACGTCCTTAACTGTAAATCTGGATCCTTTCCTTTCATTTATCTTGGTTTCCCAATCGCGGTCCGCCGCCTCACCATGACTGACCGGCAACCATTGGTTGCCCTAGTTGGTCACCGCAACGAACCATGTCAAGGGAGAGGGATGTCCTCGGCAGCGCGCCTAACTCTCAGATGCTCCTCGCTCGTCAGTCTTCCCACTTTTTCATGGGCCTCTTTGGTAAAGGTTTTGAAAAACACATGGCACCTTTCTTTTGAGAAGGGCCAGCAACAAACGAAAATATCACATGGTCCGCTAGGAGGAGATCTATAAACCAAGAGACCAGGGTGGCCTTGGGATTACAAACACAAAAACGCTGAATATTGCCCTCCTGGTCAAATCGATTTGGCGCCTCTTATCTGAAACTGAACCCCTACCTCTTTGGAGCAAGCTCCTTCAAGCCAAATATCAAAACGCTCACAATATCTTTGCCGCAAATGGCTTGGGCGGCTCACAATTCTGGCACAACATTAACAAGGTTAAAAAATACTTCAAGCTCGGCTCCGAATATCAGCTAGGGAATGGCGCCAAGACTTGTGGACAGGGAGTGTCCCCTCTCCATCAGATATCCTAGACTGTTCGAGCTCACCACTAGACCGGAGGCACTTATTTCACTGCTCATATAGGTAGGGCTGGAGTCTTTTCTTCCGACGTACCTTTGGAGCAGAGGAACTGGTTCAGTGGAACCAACTTCAAACTGAAATCAAACACCTCAATCCCTCTTGGAACATGTCAACATGACAAGGTCTCCTGGGCTCTAGAACCCTCGGGCAAATTCACAGTTTCCTCTCTTTATCGCAAAATGAGGCAGGTCTATGATAGACCGGTTCCTAGCTTCTTTTGTACAGCCAAAACTTCCCTCAAGATAAAAATCTTTCTCTGGTAATTGGCAAGGGGTCGTCTGCCGGTAGGAGATCAACTCCTCTTACGCCATGATCAGTCAGATCGAAAATGTGCCCTGTGTGGGCACTGGGAAGACACAAACCACATTATTTTCTCTTGCGTCCTAGCCTCTTTTGTGTAGTGGTTTTCGCCAATGCTTTGTTGTTCAATGCCAGTTCCACACTCGCCAAATTTACCATCTCGTCCCCGCATGTTTTCACAGTCTCTCTATGCGGGAGTGTTCACCAGCCTGCCAATTGCTTGGATCAATGCGTGTTGCTCAATTTCCACACATGTCCGGAGATGACTACGCAATTGGTGATTTGGTGTTTGTGAGTCCTGTGACGGCAAATAATCGGGCGTAGCTGAACGTTGCTTCTGTGGACATATTGCTGACTTTTGTTAGCACGTGCCAAATGAGTAAAAATGCCTACGCTTTGGCTGAGCAACTATCTTCAGTAACTGGGATGCAGAGATTTTTTCGTGCAATTTTGGATAACTGTAGGACGGTCTGCCATCGCTTTGTTTCTCTCTACATCTCTGACCTTCCGTGTAACCAAATGCAATTTGGGCCTAGGAGCGGAGCATATGTGGGCGGCGCTAGCATGTTATCTTTCTATATGGCCTCAGGAAAACGAGCACTCTGGTTTTCTAGTAGACCTTTGTACCGGTGCCAAAAATCGAAAACGTAGACCTACACAAAATCATGGAGAAGAAGGCCGGACAGCACTAAGTAAAGAAGGTTCAGAATTTGCCAAGTCAAACCAAGCTATTAGAGGGTGGCACTGAATTCACAGATTCATCAATCCTTCACACATATACATAAGTCGTGATAAAAAGTGCATAAATGGGAGTTCTCAACAGGCAACTAAACACAAGTTTCAATACCTAATACGTCCATCTCACAAATCTGATATGATAATCTCTTCACTTCACGCAAGGAACATCGAAGTAACTGTCCCCCTCCGTTTCTTAGATGAAAACTACTGCTTCTGCCTGCACCACAATTGCATGCTGTCAAGCGCTGGGAACAAAGCAGAAATTTTCCAAAATGTTATGTTTATATTTGCCAGGTCTGTTTGTATTTCCATTACCTATTCCAGATTAGATCTTTCAGACCAGTTAAATAATAATCTAAACTTGTTAAGCCTCTTCGCGGTAGCTTCAAGCTCATTCACATCACGACCCATTACTAGGATAGTCCTCTTCGTAACCTCCTGGCCTTTCACGTCTGCTTTAACTATCTTTACATATGAATATAAGATTTAACAAACGTAAAATCAGTGTTTATGATCTGATATATCAAGACAGAGGAAAAGTTTAAAAGAAATGTCATGAGTGGTGGTTTGAGAATTGCATTTACCACGGAGTGTACATTGAAACTTGTAGCATGGAGGATCTTGTTGAGTTGTCCTTTCTCCAAAAACTAAACAGGACAGAAAAAACATACACATCAGTAGTTGAGACAACGAGCATAATGTCACTTTTTTAACCACAACGTCAGTGTGGTTTATCGGACTTGAAATGCATACCATGATTACCCACTTGGTTGTATTGAGAATCGTCTTGGTGTGTATTTACAATAGGGCATTATTTCAGTTAACAGAGTGATCTAAACAAACAGTGTAACAGTTTCCCTTTACACATGCTGCAAAACGACCCCGAGCCTCCTCCTTCCCGCTACAGTAGAAGAGAGGGGCGATTTTTCTGGAACCCGCCTGGTCGCCGCACTCTCGCCGCCGTGGATCCGTGGGATCCCTCTCTCCCCGTCCGCTCCGGCGGCGGTGGGGTGGGGGATCCCCGGATCTCGTCGTGTATATAGAGTAGGGGTGAGTGGGTCCCGTCGGCGGCGCTGTGGAGACGGCGGAGCGGCCGGTGTGGTGTTTGGTGTCGGCGACCTTCCTCTCCGGCGGTGGAGCTCCGGTGGCGCTCCGTCGCGAGGTGGCCGACTTGCGGGAGCTCGGCGCCCGGTGCGGTGTTCGAGATCTCCTGCCTGCCGCCGGATCCGAGGCGGCGGATCTGGCCGGTGGGTGGCTGAGCCAGGAGGGCTTCGCCGTGGCGTCGATCTGCGTCGAGCTCGAGGTCTACTGCGGCAAGGAGGTGTTGCTGGTGGAAGAGGGGCTGCGCCGTGCTCGTTCACCGCCCTAAGCTCCGCCGCACGCGGTCGTCGGGCCGTGTCCGTGCGGGAGTCAGGCCTTGCGGCGCGCTTCAACTCTGGAAGCTCCTCGGGCAGTGGATGCTTGGTGGACGGCGAACCTCTTCCTCGACGCCGGCGATGTTGCTGTTGCTTTCCCAGGCTCGGTTTCCTCTACGTATTTCGTTTCTGTACTTTGTATGTGTACTGTGTACGATGTATGTGGTACCTTGGTGATTAATATACGTAGAAAAATTCAAAAAAAAAAAGTTTCCCTTTACACATAATCACAATAGAAAGGAAAACACAAAGCTAAAAACCACCTTAGCTAACAGCCATTCATGAGTAATGATTTTGATTATATATCTGACTGAAAATTTCATGCAGCAAAGCACCATCTTTTAGTTCATGAGTCCGCCTATTCAACGTACTCCTCCGCTTCGGTCCTCCCCCCCTGGCCTCATCGAGTGCTCTGATTGGTCGATAGCCCTTTGCCTAAACTTATAATACATTTAGGGCGAGCCGTACGAGCCAAAGCGGAGCCGTACGAGCGGGTTCTGGCTGGCCCGCCTAGTGCCGAGCCGAGCCTGGATCGCTAGCCTGGTACGATCACAACCATGTCCTGCGCAAAATGAAACAAAATATGTCGCCCAAAATATGTCACCCGGGGGGGGGGTCGAACTTGGGTCTCCTGAGTGCTGCGCAGATGTCAAAGCCACTGGGTTAGCAGTGCCTCGGTGATACAATTCGCATCTGGTTAGACATATCTTAACTCTATGGATCTGAGGGGGGAGAGCTTTTATTCCTTGCGATTCTTCAGGGAGAGGAAAGGAACCGTACATGCATCCTCGAGTGGGCTTTTTTCTTTACTCCCTCCGTCCAGGTTTTCTATAGTTAAATGTCGCAATTTCGTTTCCTGTTATAAATGCCGCAATTAAACTAGCCATGCAAACTCTTTCACACGGGACAAATATTAGGAAATAAATTAATGAGAGAGAGGAAGGTGCGGCTGGGAGAGATTTTAGGAGTAATTAGGCACGGTTTGTTAGGGCAATTACTGATTACGGGCCTTTTTTGGAGAGAGTTTCCGGACAAATAGAAATCCTCTAAGAGACCTATAATCTTGGACGGAGGGAGTAGAGAAGGAAAAATTAGAGAGAGGAAGGTGCGTCTGGGAGATTAATTAGGCACGGTTTGTTAGGCTATTAATTATTTACGGGCCTTATTTGGAGAGAGTTTTGGGACAAATAGATTTTGCTTAGGGGACTAGAAAACCTGGACGGAGGGAGTACTTATTTTGGGCCTTCTGTCTTATTAGTAATTTAATGTGTTTTGACTAGAAAAACTGTTAGAAATCCACTAAAAAACAGTTAGAAAAATAGCCTACGAGGTGATTAAGTTGGTGGGGCCAGTGTGGTAGACAATGGCTAAAGCACCGGTAAAATTGTAGAACATGATCTACACATTTATCAGATCATACTTGTGGAATAACCAATCCTAGTGTGATATGAAGTGGAGACCTCATTGCGCCCAAGGGCCATCGCGGCGACACGGTTTGTTGTTCGAGTTGACGTCATATCCGCAGGCCCCGTTTGGATTGCCGGTATTCAGACCGGAAATGGCCGGCATATTTTTACAGACATGGAAACATCATCTTTCGTCGTTTTCTACCGGGGGAAATTAAAAGGTGATCCAAGAGGGCCCGTAAGAATAATATATGATATAGCATCACAAACAAGTTAGTATATAGGCATGTTACAATATGTTTGTGCAAACAAAGACAAAATATGTATAAATTGTTTGATGCTTATATTATTTTGCTCTTTAATTGACATAATATTTTATATGCACACATATTTACGATTATTACGATTTTGTATGAGGCAAATTCCGAGGTTTTAATCTCAGTTTCAGTGAGGCACTATAAATTGTAGAAAATTCAAACAATTGTAAAACCTTCACGTTCTATCTATGTTTGTTTAGGATATCATGTGTGGAAATTTTGAAATGATTTGGTGAAGGTCGAAAAAATCAACTTTTTAGGAAAAACTGGTTTAAAGTGAGACCAGACGACCTTTCCCTAAAAGTTGAATTTTTTTGACCATCTCCAAATCAGTCCTAATTTATTGTACATTGTGTCTAACATGTAGGAAACATACATAGCAAAGAAAAAACTAAAAATTGGAAGTTTACACTGCCCTTTAAGGTAAATTCCGAGGTTTTAATCTCAGTTTCAGTGAGGCACTATAAATTGTAGAAAATTCAAACACTTGTAAAACCTTCATGTTCTATCTATGTTTGTTTAGAATCTCATGTGTGGAAAATTTTAAATTATTTGGTGAAGATCGAAAAAATCAACTTTTTAGAAAAACTGGTTCAAGTGAAGACCATACGGCCTTTCCCTAAGAAGTTGTTTTTTTCGACCTTCTCTAAATCACTCCAAATTTATTGTACATTGTGTCTAACATGTATGAAACAGAAATAAAAAAGAGTGTTGCATGTCTATTCACCCATAGCCATCTAGGTCTATTCACCCATAGCCATCCAGATTTATTGACCTAGTTACCTAAGGGTGTTGTATGTGGGTCCACATGCCCCTAAAGGTGGTAGGGATAGACCTGTATGGCTGAGAGTGTTGCATGTGAGTCCACATGCCCCGAAGGTGATAGATGTAAAATTAGATGGCCATAAGTACTGCCGCATTTGGGTTCACATGCCCTAAAAGTGGTAGGGGAAGACATAGCTAGCAAGGGTCCACATGCAAGAAAGGTAGACAAGTGTAAATCTAGCTGGTTAGGATAGTTGCATGTGGGTCCACGTGCCCCATCACGGGAGTTGTAAACACCCAGCTCGCTAATTGTTTGCTAGGATAGTACCATTTGGGTACACATCTACCCCATTTGTGACATATGAACCCACATGCAACACTCTTAGCTAGTCAGGTATATTCATCCCTAGCCATCAGGTGTAATCACCCAGCTGGCTAATTGTGTTGTTTGTGGGTCCACATGCCCCAAGGTGTTCCGGGGAGACCTAGATGGCTTAGAATGGTATATGTGGGTCCACATTCCAAAAGGTGGGTCCACATCTACCCCATTTGTGGCATATGAACCCACATGCAACACTCTTAGCTAGTCAGGTATATTCATCCCTAGCCATCAGGTGTAATCACCCAGCTGGCTAATTGTGTTGCTTGTGGGTCCACATGTCCGAAGGTGTTCGGGGGAGACCTAGATGGCTTAGAATGGTATATGTGGGTCCACATTCCTAAAGGTGATGGATGGAAAACTAGATGGCCAAAATAACTGTTACGTGTGGGTTCACATTATGAACATAAGAAAAGTAGAAAGAATAGAAAATGTCCCAAAGGTGAATTACCCTAGCTGATAGGGGTAGACATAGCTGGTAAGGGTCCACATGCCACCAATGTAGGTAGAGGTAAACCTTGCTTGCTAGGATAGTACCATTTGGGTACACATCTACCCCATTTGTGACATATGAACTCACATGCACCACCCTTAGCTAGTCAGGTCTATTCATCCATAGCCATCAGGTGTACTCACCCAGCTGGCTAATTGTGTTTGCTTGTGGGTCTACATGCCCTAAGGTGGTCCCAAATGCAACACTCCTAACCAGAAGTACCGTTGCATGTGGGTCCACGTGTCCCAAAGTTTATATGGCGAGAAAGGCGTCAACTTTGTTCAGGGAAAAAATGGGGAAACTTACAAAAATTATTATATTTCAAACCAAAATTACTTTTTGGTTCTCAGCTAGTTCGCTGCTGCCCGAGATCGAGGGTATTTCTCTATTCTAGGGATGCTTGCTTGAAAAGCATGCGGCGTCAAACAACATGATTCTAACCTCCCAATTACTTGATATGAAGAAGAACAAATCAATATGTTGTCCAAAAGTTCCAAATCTATTATCAACAAGACCGTATTCTTTTGTTCTCCGTCTCACTCGAGATTGCTCCAAATTCAAAATTACATCTGTTAGTGTGAAATTTTACTAAATTTATAGATAAAAACCAATTGTATCATAACATACTAAAACAAATATTACCACAATCATACCTTAACACTATCAATCATAAAATAATAAAATGACACGTACTTCTCTTCTCACCTTGGAGATACCTTATGTCTGTATTAGTTCTTAGCATTGGAATCTGGTGATTATTTTGCCGGCACTAGTTACTAATTTTTGCCAGCATCTTAATCTAGCTTTAACATATGATGTGCCTCGTTGTTCACCTTAGGCTTTGTTATCTAGTTCTATGCAAGAGAAAGCGGTTTGAAGATTTGCTAATTGCTGGTCTGTCGATCTGTTGCCCATTGATTATAGAGTAGTAACAATGCAATTTGGTGCTTGATTTCTACCCGTAGTAAATGATGGCACTTTTAGTTTTGTCAATCTCCTGCGCTAGGATCATTGCACGTATTTCCGTTCCACGTAGATCTCTGTTGGCTTAATTAACGGCAAGGAATCGGCCAAAACGGCCAGGATTTCTTTCCTAGCGCTTGAATCAGCATCGCGCGATTTACTGCCCGCCTCGAGCGGTTAGGGCATGTACACTCGTCGGCGCTTATTGAGGCGCTTGACCGGAAAGGAAACGGAAAAAAAAATCAGTGGTGATTTTTTTACTGCGTGTGTTGTTTTTGGGCAGCTGGCTACCTATTTGGACTGCCATGCTATACAACAAAAGTTTGATTAAAGCTAGTTTTGTTAACAAAATGATCTGTAGGTTACAGCTACACTTACGGATTGATTATTTTTTCTCGAAAAGAATTGATTGATTAATTGTGACGTTCGTTCGTCTTCTTTTGATTGTAATCCTGTCTCATGAGGTAGAAATTAAGTTGTATGATTTTTAGCTTACCATACATTGACTGTGCATGATAATTTGGTGGCGAGTAAACAAGGTGATTTTATAATAGCCTAGTTTGCAATGTATTTGCTTCTTGGTTCTTCTATGTACATGCATATTCTTCTATAAGTATTTTTTTCTCTCGATGTAGGTACCTTCATAGGTTGGTTAACTGATGCCTTGCAACATTATCAATCCTATGCTCCTATGATGACAAGTATGCAGATTTTCACTGTTGGTCCAGGAAGGAACATGCAGAGGCAGTGGTCGATGGTCGACAAACGTACTATGTAAAACATTTGTGTCCTACACATACTTCTGCTCTAATGTTGTCTTACATATATTATTTTGTATCATTGCTGCTTTGGCTTCTGTCTGCCTGCATGAAACCCGGATAAACCCTGTTATGATGTTAGACTATACTAGTTGGCATGTACGTGCAACGCACGTTACACAATTAAAAGGGGCAATTTAGAAGTACGAAATATTTAACTTGTAATGCACGTGTCGACTAATACATATACAAAAATTAGTCTGGTTGTAAAAAAATTGATGTGCAGACATAATTTTCAAAATGTGGTCATCTACTTTTACTCTTGCAGCACAAAAGTTAAATAGCACAAAGGAAAACCTGCTCGATGTAGTGCATGGTAAATTAGTACCCTGGAACACAAAAGATGGCTTAATTATATTGCAGTAACATGAAAAGGTGATCCCTTCTTATACAGCAAGATGAAACTGGACAACTTGAGAAAACTGAGAAATATTTCCTAGCACTCCTACACCAGAAAAAACATACATGACATAAAGAATACACATGCAAAGTGGTGAGATTACATATATGCAACAATTATGTTTCTAGCACGTCATCCTACTTTTGAACAATTAATCTTGTGAACCTAATAATGTAACCTGGCCCTGCACTGATATGTTTACTGAAATCAAGATAGCAGCGTCTCCGCTCATGTCTCTTCAGCTTTTACATTTACTCTGACCACGAGCTTGGGAGAAGGCTCGTGAGCTCCGTCAGGAATCATGAGATTGGGGATATCAGCGCCTCCGCTCATGTCTCTGCAGCTTTTACATTTACTCTGACCACAAGCTTGGGGAGAAGGCTCTTGAGCTCCGTCAGGAATCATGAGCTTGGGGAGAAGGCTCTTGAGGTCGCCCAACAAAACCAGGAACCCTCGCCGTCTGGCCATCCATCACCATCAGGCAGAGCAAGACGGTGAGAGCGTGCGGGCAAATATCATCCGGGTCGTGGCGCCTTCCCATCTGCACTACCGCCGCCCTTCCAGAGTTGATGAGATTACATGAACAAAAAAGAATGTCTTCATGATCTTAGGCCATAAGCATGTTTCGAGCATAAATGGCAAGCTGAAGTGGCAGAAAAAAATATACTCTCGATTGGTAGTAGTTTTAATTCAGCCATATTTTAGGGAGTTTCTTGTACAGTATAGAGCATACAATTATTTATCAGTTCAATGACATCATTACTCGAGTGATTTTAATAGCTAAGAACGTGCTCGATTTACACTTTCCAAATTTACGAAATATGATGCTTACATTGCGCCCCAAGAACAAAATAATGTAGAAAACTGGCCAGTAGAAATAAATAAGTGGTATTTGCATCTATTTATAAAGTCAGTTGTCTAAGGATGCATCTACATCCCCCCAAGAAAACTGTACCAGAATATGGTCTTTGCCTATTTCTTTTGAGCCCTATAGATTCTAGCAGATCCAATGTAAGCATCCTTGTTTAAGAAATCAGCTGATCATTCTATTTCACCTAGGCTCCAGTCTATCATCTCATAGAGTCTGAAGCTTCAGCGCGAAGAATTGCTACCTTCCACACACTTCGCAGAAGGGAAATCTTTTATTTGTTGTTGTGCTCTTTCTCTCTCTGATCCTTGCACCGTAATGTCACCACTTAGCTCGAATCCATCCTGGAATCATGCATGCGAGCAATTGGACTACTAATTCCCCAGTTCGCGAAAGTAATTCAGTTCATCTGCAACAAATATGGCTCTAGCTGCTTTCATCTTGTACGATCAAATTTTCTATATATGCTACAAATAACATTGTTCATATCAGATAATTACTACATGCACGTATCCTGATTTCCTGGCCGGCCAGTTAAAGTGGGCTGAAACGGATCGTGTGCCCGACGACGTCGCGGAGTGGCATGAGGAACTACGTGGTGAGCAACCAAACATCGATCAGGTTCATGTCTTTGAACGTGTAGCACACGATGCCTCGACAGACATGGAGTCGAGAACGCCGATGGTATTGCTTGGTGCGGCCAAAGGAGAACGCTGGTCGCATTGCTTCGTGCGGCCTAAGGCTTCGTCTCGCGGCGGCCGGCCGCCGGCACGTTATTTTGGTCTGTTATCCTCCATGTAGGAACTTCGATCACACGCGTTCGTGTGTGGTTGATGGCCGAGTGGTCGTACCGTCAATCATCTTGGACAGAGCTGATAGCCGAATTTGGAGAACAAATCTGGAGCAATGATAGCACAAATTCATAGCGATAATTCCCAGCTCAGGCGCGCGGGCGATGGTGCACACGCGCGCGCCGGCGAATCATCGCAGACCAGTCGTCGCGCCGGCGGTCATGCACACGTGCCGACGGAACGGCTGCGTCCTTGGCTGAGGGAGTAGGCTACAACGAATAATCAAGACTGCCCTATGCCCCTATGGGTATATTGTCGATTGGTTGCAAGCGATCTGAATAGAAGACGGAGAGAGAGTCCCGGTACGGCACGGATTAGATTAGGCTGCGCGCACCCGTTGGGCACTGCTTAGATCTATGGAATCATCCTAGCCGCTAAATAATCTCAACTTTCGGTAGATAAATCTTCACCGTAACGAAAGGGTACAGTGGTAATTTGGTCGTATTATGTGTTTTGGTGGGAGGGCAAAACGGTCCAAAATGGACATTGTTGAGTTGTCAAATATTGGAGCAATCTGGAGCGTAGATCAGATATTTGAACGGCACAGATTTAAAGTATCCCAACATGTTTGCTCTTTTAATAGTAGTATAGATATAGAATCTACTCGTAATTGTCTTAGACCCAACTGCTGTACTAATTCTTTGATATAAGAATAGTGCTAGAAAGCCAACTAATGTAACTACGTAGACGTTACCTGGGCGACTAACTCTTGAGGCTTTGTTTTAAATTGGGATTGTGTCGAAACAATCAAGAATAAGTGGTCTCAGCACAAGTAGTTACATGCATTTGTGGTTTATCTTAGGAACTTCTTTACTTTACACATGGAAGGAATGTCAACGGATTTTGGTAAATAGCAGATCATGACTAAGGAAACACATACTTGAGCATTTTCTTTCACTCCTGTTGAACATGTATGTACGTATGTAAGTATGAGTTTGTATGTCATACCTGTACTGTCTCTCTCCCTTCTGTATTCTTTTGTTTCTTGGGAGACAAGACACCGGTCGCACCCCTTTGTACCTATATATGTGCTTGATGCACGATCAATGTAATTTATCGATGCACAATCTTTTCTCTCCAAACTAACATGGTATCAGAGCACCGTATCGATCCTTGCCTAAACAAGCTTCCGCAACCCTAGCCGCCGCCCCGGGCCGCCACCGCCGCCGCCATCTGCTGCCGCCGCCCCGCGCCGCCGCCCCAACCTCCCGCCCGCTGCCCCTTCCCCCTCGCAGCCGCGCCACCATGTCCGTCGCCTCGTCCCGCACCAACCCCTTCGCCGGTCCTGATCCCGCCGTCATCCGCGACATCTCCATCCAAGCCCGCGTTCCCGTGACCCTCGACGCCACCACTCCATGTACTACACCTGGAAGACCTACTTCTCGCTTCTCTTCCGCGAGGAGAATCTCGTGGATCACATCGATGGCACCGTCGACTCGCGCGCCATGGTGGACGACCCCGAGTGGACCGCGATCGAAGCTACGCTCATCCGGTGGTTCTTTACCACCATCTCCAAGGACATGTTCCACACGGTCGTGAGCGATGGGGATGATGCACGCGCCATGTGGGTCAAGCTGAACGGCCTCTTCACCGACAACAAGCTTCAGCGCCGAGTTTTCTTGCAGCAGGAATTTTTTGACTGTCATCAGGATGACCAGTCCATCGACGACTACTGTCGCCGCCTCAAGCAGCTGTCGGATGAGCTCCGTGACATCGGCGCCAAGATTGATGACGACCTTCTTCTCAGCACGCTCACCGCCGGCCTCAACGAGGACTTCGGCAACGCCGCCAGCAACCTCACCTTGATGTCGGACCCCTCCTTCCCCAAGTTTGTGGCATACCTGACGTTGGAGGAGCGCCGGATGAAAGGGGTGAAGAAGCGCGTGCAGCACCAGGCCCTCCCCGCCGGCACCTCTCGTGGTGCCACGCCATCACAAGCCCCGCCTGCGCCACGGCAGCAGCCGCCTCCGGGGTTCTACCCCTCCCGTCCGCGGCCCCAGCCCCTCCCGCCGTTCCCCAACAGCAGCCAGGCGGCGGGCGACGCGGCAACCGCCGCGGGGCCGTAAGCCGCAGCAGCCCACGCAGCAGCCGCAGCAGCCTGGGGGCGGTCCGACGTTCGGGGGGACGCCTCGTCCGCACTAGCCCTCCCCGCCATGGACCTACGGCACCAACCCCTGGACGGGCGTCGTCCATGCATACTCGATGCCGGTGCCCCGGGCACCCGTCCCGAGTCTTCTTGGGTCTCATCCGACGAGCCACCAGGCCTATCTCACGGGCCCGGCACGCGCCCCGCGCCGCCCCTACCCGGCTCTCCCTGCATCGCCGGCCACGGGTGGCTACAGCGCCGCGCCATCTCATGGCGGGTTCTACCCGCCCCAGGTGCCGCCTCCGTGGGATCCCGCCCTACTCGCCGCCTTACACTCGGCACCGTCCCCTAGCAGCTACGGTGGCGACGGTGATTGGTTCATGGACTCGGGCGCCACCACTCATATGACACCTCATGCCGGTAACCTCACGTCTTCCTCTCCTGTTCATACCTCAACTCGCATCACCGTTGGTAACGGTTCCTCCTTACCCATTACACATGTCGGTCATATGTCATTTCCATCTACTTCTACTCCTATTAACATGTCTAATGTCCTTGTCTCTCCTGACTTAGTCACAAACCTCGTTTCTGTTCGTCGTCTTACTCGTGAGAATCCTATAACTGTCGAATTTGACGCTGTTGGTTTTTCTGTGAAAGACGCCCGTACCCGGATGGTTCTCCACCGATGTGATAGCCCCGACGAGCTCTACCCGGTGCACCCTTCCACCACCACCGCCACCCGTCCAGCCGCCATCGCCGCTAGCGTTGATCTATGGCACGCTCGTCTCGGTCATCCCAACTCCACGGTTTTACGTCAGATTCTTCAGAGTTTTTCCTTCTCATGTAATAAGGTCGATAACCATACTTGTGAGGCATGCCGTCTCGGCAAACATGTTCGTCTTCCCTTTACCGAGTCTACAAACATTTCCACCTTTCCGTTTCAGTTATTGCATAGTGATATTTGGACGTCCCCGGTTGCAAGCAACACGGGCTATATATACTATTTGGTGATATTGGATGATTTATCTCATTATGTGTGGACATTCCCTCTTCGTCGTAAATCCGACGCCCTCGCCACCCTCACCGCCTTTTATTCCTACGTCACCACACAGTTCGGTCGTCCTATTCTTGCACTACAAACTGACAACGGAAAAGAGTTTGACAACGCCGCCGTTCGCAACCTTCTTGCGTCTCACGGCACAGTTTTTCGTCTCACTTGTCCTTACACGTCCCAGCAAAATGGCCGTGCCGAGCACGTCATTCGTACCCTTAATGACTGTGTCCGCACGTTGCTATTCCACTCCAACGTGCCCCCTCGGTTCTGGCCGGATGCTCTCGCCACCGCCAGCCTCCTCCTTAACATCCGCCCGTGTCGCCCTTGCTGGAACTATGCCCCTCACCAGCTCCTCTTCGGTGCGGCTCCATCTTATGATGGTCTTCGCATCTTCGGGTGTCTCTGTTATCCTAGCACCGCCTCCACCACACCTCATAAACTCGCCCCATGGCCGGTTCCTTGCATCTTTCTTGGTTACCCTCCCAACACCAAAGGTTACTGGTGCTACGATCCGTGTCCCACCGCGTTTACACTTCACGGCACATTTACTTTGATGAGTTGGTGTTTCCATTTCAGCAGGTACCATCACCACCCGCACCACCTTCGGCGCCCTTTGCGGCGTGGCTCGCCCCTGCCTCCACCTTCGGCGGGTCACCCCCTTCGCCGCCGAGCAGCGCCACGGCCCCGGCTGCGCCCGCGCGAGCTGCCCCGGGTCCGGCTGCCCCCTCCCGCGGTACCTCGGGTGCGGTTGTCCCCTCGGAAGCCCCGCTGCCGCAGTCTCGGTGCCCCCTCGGGTGCCCCCGTCACGAGGCCTCTGGATCGGTTCAGCCAGGAGCTGCCACGGACCCATCGGCGCCCTCGGAGCCCGGCTCGACATCCTCTCGCCGGTCTCCCCTTCAGCTCCGCCAGCAGCGGCTGCACCTCTCCTCGGTGTGATCACTCGGGCTTGGACTGGGACTTTTCGTCCTAGCACGTGCTACACCGCCGACGAGTATGCCTGTGCCGCGTCTACCTCGAATTCGTTCCACTGCCCACCTCCGCTCGCATAGCCCTTCGGGATCCGGACGGCTTGCTGCTATGCGTGAGGAGTTCGACGCCCTACAGCGCAACCGCACGTGGCAGCTTGTCCCGCGACCTCCCCATGCCAATGTTATCACCGGCAAGTGGGTTTTTCGCCACAAGACTCGCCCTAACGGTTCTCTCGAGCGCTATAAGGCGCGTTGGGTGGTGCGCGGTTTCCGACAGCATGCCGGCGTGGACTTCACCGACACCTTCGCCCGGTCGTGAAACCGGGCACGATTCGCGCCGTTCTCCAGCTCGCTGCCTCTCGCGCCTGGCCAGTTCACCAGCTCGACGTGTCTAATGCTTTTTTGCATGGCCATCTCACCGAGCAGGTGTTTTGTCAGCAGCCCACTGGTTTCGTCGACACTGCTTATCCGGATCTTGTGTGCCTGCTCTCCCGTTCTCTTTACGGGTTGAAGCAAGCTCCTCGGGCTTGGTACCAGCGGACTGCGGCCTTCCTTCAGCAGCAGGGGTTCCGGTCCACTCGGTCCGATGCCTCCCTGTTTGTGTATCACCAGGGAGTCACTACTGCATACCTTCTCCTGTACGTCGATGACATCATCCTGACTGCGTCCTTGCCCGCGCTCCTGCAGCCGATCACCGCTCGTCTTGGCACGGAGTTCGCCCTCAAGGACTTGGGGGCTCTCCACTACTTCCTCGGCATCGAGGTAGTTCGCCGTGCCACTTGGTTCTTTCTGCATCAGCAGAAGTACGCCTCCGAGCTACTGGAGCGAGCAGGCATGCTTAATTGCAAGCCTGTTTCCACGCCTGTCGATACGAAGGCCGAGGTGTCCGCCGTCGAGGGCTCTCCGGCGTCTGACGCTCCGTTCTACCGCTCCATCGTCGGTGCTCTTCAGTACCTCACACTGACGTGGCCGGATCTTCAGTATGCTGTTCAGCAGGTGTGCCTTCACATGCACGCCCCGCGTGACACCCATTGGGCTCTGGTGAGACGTATTCTCCGGTACATACGTGGCACCATGGCTATGGGTCTCACCCTGACGGCGTCCTCCGACACCAGCCTCGTCGCCTACTCCGACGCCGACTGGGCTGGGTGCCCCGACACCAGACGCTCCACCTCCAGCTACTGTGTCTACTTCGGTCCCTCTCTGATCTCGTGGTCGTCTAAACGACAGCCCACAGTTTCGCGATCGAGCGCTGAGGCTGAATACAGGGCTGTGGCTAACGCCGTCGTGGAGTGTTCCTGGTTACGACAGCTGCTCCAGGAGTTACTATGTGAGGTTCCCAAGGCCACGATTGTCTACTGTGACAACGTCTCCGCGGTGTACCTCTCTGCCAACCCTGTTCATCATCGTCGGACGAAGCACATTGAGCTCGACATCCACTTCGTTCGGGAGCACGTCGCCCTTGGTCGTGTTCGAGTTTTGCATGTGCCACCGATCAGCAGTTCGCCGACGTAATGACGAAGGGACTCCCTCCCTCGACTTTCGAGGGCTTTCGGTCCAGTCTTTGCGTCTCGCACGACGCTTCGACTGCGGGGGGTGTTGAACATGTATGTACGTATGTAGGTCTGGGTTTGTATGTCGTACCTGTACTGTCTCTCTCCCTTCTGTATTGTTTTGTTTCTTGGGGGACAAGACACCGGTCGCACCCCTTTGTACCTATATATGTGCTTGATGCACGATCAATGTAATTTATCGATGCACATCTCTTCTCTCCAAACTAACAACTCCAATCCAAAGAGTGCATTCTAACCTAACTTTTTTAGTTGATTATCATAGCACCTACGTTCAGTGCCGGCTACTTACCATGCCGATGCCCCCCTGCTCCACGGGTATCTTCGGGTATGCTTTCCTTACATGTGCAAACTCAATTGCCAGCCACCAACCTATAAGGCCAAACAAACATATTAACAATGAGTACAGAGCAACCTTGTTTCATGCAGCTGACCATAATCCAAATTACTGAACTTGTCGAGTGGATAAGCATACACTCAAGAAATGGTACCCTATGAATCACGAATTTCATAGGGAAAAAAGAAATGGCATAATCAAACCATGTTTATCAAGATCCAAATGTCCAAGATTGAAGTCTTAGCACAAGTTAAAATCGAGAAAGCTAACTGAGTAGTGTCATACAGCGGGAACGCCTCCCATGAAGAGACGTCGATAGGGTCCGAATCCAAGAAAAAATTCTGACAAAACAACACTAGGTTTGTGACAAAGAACAATCTCAATAGTAGGCTTGCTTGTGTCGGTGATTCCAAGTCACTGTTTCTGCAACCAGTAGCACTATGTATATCGGCATGATACATGATAGGTTTTAGATATTTCAAATCAAAATGGAATACGTTCCCCTCGAAATGACGAAGATTTGTGAAATTTTGTCCATTAAAGCTACTTTTTTTGGACAAATGACGAGAATTCTTTCTGATACGATGTACCATTCGAACCGGGCTCTAAACGGTTATGGTATGTACATAACCTCTGTCTAGACCCAAGACGCAGGCAGTTACTTACTCGAATAGCTCGCAAGTAATCTTACGCATGAGACGGCACTTACGCGGGCCGCGCCAGGTATACTCGTGTAGGCTCTACTCCGTGAGCTTCTTATCTGCAGAAGAGACAGCACCCAGATGAGAACAAGTCATTGCATCCGTAGAACAACTGCCAAAAGCTCATTCGAAAAAAAAACTACGAACAGCTAAAACAATGAGTAAGAAATCAGGCAATCAGCACCGCACCTTCGACCTTGGAATGGACACTGGCGGTAGCGGAGGACTCAGTGAAGCGGGCAGCGGCCGACGATCACCGTGGTGGCACCGGGTTTCAACATGCAAAAAGAGAAACCAGGGAATGATCGGGGACAGAGTGGCGAGAGAGTACGCGCGGAGGAGCAGAAGAGGCGATAGAGAGCGCGGAACGAAGGCGCCGCCATGGAGGAGAGGAAGGAAATGGAGGGACACGCCAGGCAAGGTTTTGCCCGTTGCTGTTATAGCTAGCTTGGGTACGTGAAGCTCGCCATCACCAACAGATAGTGTTAGTTAGCTCATGCATTGCTCGCCATCGAGCTTCTACCTTTTGGCACCGGCCCACCATGAGACGAGTGACGAGGTTATCCTCTGCGGGTACCCCAGTGTAAGGGTACCTGGTGCACGTAATGGTCAAAGAATACCAAGGATTAATCGAAGCCCACAAAGGAAGGACTGAGACGAAGAGTGTTTTCCAAGTTAGATCAAGTTATAGTCGGTTAAAACTTTCCATACATGTAACCTTGATCGGTTATGTTTCACGAGACCCAGCCTCTTATATAAAGGCTGGGAGGGTGATAGATCAAAGCAAGGAATCCATAGCCACCAACCTCGACGAATCAGCAGCTCGCCGAACCCTTGTAACCCTCATATTCATACCATAAATACAGACAAGCAGCAAGTAGGGGTTTTACCTCACTCGAGGGCCCTGAACCTAGGTAAATCTAGTTTGTCAGCCGTCGATTCCACCGATACTACGCGTTCTCTACCACACAATCAACTCTAGTTATAGCAACCATGGGAATTGCCGAGGGCACACCTCGACAATTGGCACCGTCTGTGGGAAGGGTAGTATTGGGCTCACAGTTTCGCCGGCTTCATCATCAAGCGGCCACCCGCCGATCGCATCTGCACAAGTTAACTCGTCTACTACATCATCAAAAAGCAAATCACCGACCACCGTTGCAAACGGAAAAAGCGATCACTCGCCAAAATCTCCAAGGAGGCTCATGCCGCACTCGATGGAAGCTCAACAAGCCTTTGCCGGACTCGAATCAGGTTTGGATATTACAGTTGGAAAATTTAACTTCTTTGTTGATAAAGATGGTGTGCAGGACCTGTTAGATCCACTCGACATGGAGACACTTGACACGGAGACAATCGACAACGCTTCGACTGCAACACCATCCATCTTGGCCGCGACATCGTCACAGATCGTCCCGATCCAATCGCCAAGCTACTCTGCATCCATGAACTCGCAAGAGTTCCGTGACAAGGTGGCAAAAAGATTTGGAAAAAGCGAGATCGAATCTGCGTACCGCCCAAACAACTCAATCGAGTCACTCGACAACGTCGTCGACTGCAACGACGTCGCGGGAAACAAGGAGAACATAGATGACAACATATACCTCGCCGATCTCAACGGCCCAGAAATCCGTGCCAGCCACGAGATATTCACCTGCGATGCAAATTGTCTGGACAAAACACTCGAAGATCAACTCGATTGCGGCAGAAACCCCAGCAAGCAAAGTAACTCCAACATGAGCCTGGATGACGACGCTGAATCCATAATGCGCATTAGCAACACATGGGTTGAAGATCGGGTGGTTCCATATCAGGTATACACCGCGAGTACAGAGAAACGTCAGCAGCTGCAACATGCCGTCGACCTACAGAATACCCTTGCACAGTCACCATGCCTGACGGAACAACCACGCTGACCATCACCGCAGAGATGGCGGAAAAAGTGAGCAAAGTAATCGAAAGGTGCACAATGCTACCAGCAAACGCAACTCCGGAAGAGGCATTGACCTTACAATACTTCCAGTGGCAAGAATCGATACGGTTGAAGAACTACGAGCAGTACTCGAAGAACGCAAAAAGCAAGCCAGCATATCGAGTGCTCGGCGAAGAGCATTGTCTACGAGTTCAACGGGCAGAAACGACCCGCGAATAGGTCACGATTCATAAACCTCGGAGACGCAGATCGTACAGTGGTCACTCGGAACCTAAACCCAGCCTTTATGGCAGTCGACGCGGAAGGAGTCCCCATACCTACTGAGCCAGCCGGGGCGCTGATGACGCTAGGCACCTATCTCAGAACAATCGAACCTCCTGCAGGAGACCCAAAGAGGGATCAGCACCTCCAACTGTACAAACAACTGGCAATAGCAGCACAAGCCATACAACATCCACAAGCAACTCCAAGGAGAGATACAGATCGGGACCGTCGCAGTCGAAGTCCTCGGGGAAGGAGCAGTCGAAAAAGCTCACGCCGTCACCGTTCCAGCAGGAGCCACTCGAGGAGATCATACAGCAGCAGCTCAGACTCGGAAGCAGAAATCGGGCCATGTGGAGCGCTATGCTTCACTCGACGGATCCGGGAGGCTCGTATGCCCAACATGTTTTCGCTAGCTACCACGCCAAAGTTCAATTGCAAACAGGAGCCATCAGGCTGGTTAGAAGATTACAGACTCGCTGTTGGATGTCAGCGCGGTACCACAACCACAGCTATGCAATACATAAACTCATGATGGAAGGAACAGCTCGTGATTGGCTCAAATCGCTACCCGAATCATACTACGATTCGTGGGAGCACTTCAAAGGTGATTTCATCAAATACTTCGAGCCTCTATGTGAGCGCCCCAAAACTTTCGAGGAGCTCCGGACCTGCAAGCAAAAGTCAGATGAATCTCTGAGATCGTACATACGGCGGTGGACCACCATCCGTAACTCAGTAGGCAACGTATCAGAAGATAGGGCAATCGACGCCTTCAAAAACGGACTCTAGAGAGAAGACTTCAAAGAAAACACTTGGTCGAGAAGATCCAAAGACAATGGCGGCACTCATGGTACTCGCAACAAAGTGGGCAGATGGAGAAGACTCCGTACGAGGCACTCGACCTACCCTCACATGAAAATCACGAGGGTGGCAGTCGAGACCACAGAGATAGCTACAGAGATGATCGAAGGCGCAAACGCAAGAATCGTTATCACGACGATGACCATCCAAACTTCATCGCAGCAGGCTTTGTCCAGTCAAGGGACAGCCGCGACCAAACTGACAGATGACCCGACGATCATTGTGATAATCGAGATCATCGTACGGACGACGCTGAGGTAATCGAGACCATCGCACAGACGATCGACGTGACAGTCGAGACCACAGACGCGATGACCGTGATAGCTACAGAAGGCCAGAGTGGCGCAGGCGAGCAGACAAAGATCCTGAGCGCTCAATCGAAGAAAGAATGGACGATTATTGCAGATTCCATCTTTATAAAGGGACGATGGTAAGCTTCGCTCTAACCACTCGCTGAGAAATTGCAGGGAATTCGATCAACCTGCGATTGAACATATACTGTGACTGCAAACAGATGGACGTGCACCTCCTCAACTAGTGCAGACTCCATCGACTACATCACAAGCACAGCCTGTTCAGGCATATCCAGCATCGCAACAATTACAACAAGCACAAGTATATTCCATAACACCGCAAACACAGCCTACTCAGGTGTATACTACACCAACACCAGCGCAACCGACGCCAGTGTACATGGTGCCAGCACAACCGCTACGGGAACACAAATGGCAGCAGTCGTGCACCAGATGCAGCAAGGAGATGAAAAAAATATCCTGTAACTCGCGGGCAGATGAACATGATCCAGCGAGGACGTCCCATCAATAGAGAGCAAAAATTACATACTCGATACGTCAATATGGCGGTCATGGCACCCCCAGCTATCACAGATTTTTTTGAAAGGAGAAAACTCGATTGTCTTCAATCGAGAGGACCATCCACCCGCAGTATATCGACCAGGGCATGCAGCCTTGGTACTCGACGCCAAATCGGAGGCTACGCCATGACCAAGGTCTTCATGGACGGAGGTAGCGGCCTCAACATAATCTTTGCAGATACGCTACAGAATGAACAAATCAGTCGAAAATCTGCCAAAGTCCACAGTACCTTCCACGGTATCGTCCCAGGCAAAGCAGTGCTCCCAGAAGGCACCATAAACTCGATGTTACGTTTGGAGATCCTACTCACTTCAGAACCGAGTCGATTGAGTTTCGAAGTGGTCGATTGGAAGTCACAATACCATGCAATACTTGGGCGCCCCACTTTCGCTCGATTCATGGCCGTCCCACACTACGCCTACCTCAAGCTCAAAATGCCAGGACCAAAAGGAGTCATCACGATCAACGGAACTTTCAAAGGTCAGATTCATGTGACCGTGACTTCAGCAAAATCTCAGAGATGTACGGGATGGAGCAATCACTCGCCGAGCTTGAGGTCTCCAATGACCGTACACCTCTACCAGAAAGCAAGAAGATGGCAATCGACAGAGGGCTCAAGGCCATCAACGACGCGATGAAGCACAAGGGGCACCCAACTGAACTTCAGAGACGGTCAACATGTCTCAAGTCACATAGTACATAGAGGGGCGCATCTGCGTCAGTTCTATGCATAGATATGTAATAGCGCATAATGTCGGAAGAACCAGCAGGTTTCAGACGCACTCTTTTCCCTTACCAGGGTACCTAAGGGACTGGAAGGTTTTAATGAGGCGGCTTGCTGGTCGAAACATATTTCGAATAAAGATACATGTTCCTCCATATTTCTCATATATGCCTTTATTGTTTACCCACTCAAACACTCGGGGGCTCGAGCTAAAACCCAAACCCCACTCGAATACTCGGGGGCTGGGTCAAGCATAAAACCAAAAACCCCACTCGATATACTGGGGGCTGGGTCAAGCATAAAAACTCAAAACCCACTCGATACACTCGGGGCTGGGTAAAAGAAAAAAAACTCAACAATCCACTCGATAGACTCGGGGCTGTCACAAATATACGCATATAATATTTCGCCACAAATATAAGAGTACATATTTACATTCGGAGAATGCCCCGATCACACAAAAAGTTTACAAGTTAAGAATCTGGCTCATCCTTTATATCTAGTACAGGACCAAAAAGCTGCTCCTTGCAGCAATCGATGAATTCCTCAGCAGCAGAGCGTGTCTCGATAAAAATGTGATTGGGGTACAAGTGTGCCAATTGCAGGAGGTCGAATCGCAAAATTTGGCTTACGGCTGTGGATGTAAGCCATAGTGGCGTTGGACCCAGAATAGCAAGCTGCATTAAAGATCTTCGACTGAGTTCGTCACTGAAAGATATTCAATCAAAGGAAACAACCCTTGAGGCTGAGGCCCTGATGGAAAGAGCGCGCAATTTAGGCAAGTGAAGATACGCCTGCACATCTCGAGCACTTGGGCGTTTCTCCATACTCGATCTTCAAATGTAACAAGAGTGCAGCGTGCCCTTGTTCCAAATAAAATGCTGCCTGCCAGTAGTTGCGTACCTCATCAACATTATCAAGGAGTCGATTGCCTCCTATCTTCTGCTGGAAATCAGGCACAACACCTGCAAAAGGCCAAAGTTAACTGGTCAAGGCATAACCCAAAATATACAACCTTTTTAGCAAAAGTGGTATCATAAACTCACTCTCGAGTTGCCTGTTTAGGTTGTCCATCTCGCCAAGAACATAATCCTCGCGCTGGTAGCAAAACTCGGCTTGGAACGCAGCAGCTCCAGCT